>ML681963.1:1518920-1623263 GCA_007922195.1 Podocnemis expansa | reverse complement strand
TGGCAAACTCCTTGGTCATCGAAGTAGTCAACCAGTGGTCCAAAGAGACCCATAACAGGTCAACCCTAGCTGATAAAGATGACAAAAAGATGGACCTCCTAGGTAGGAGGGTCTATACGTCAGCCACTTTGCAATTAAGAGTAGCCAACTACACACAGTTATTATCAAATTATGATCAAGACAACTATAGTGAAATAGCAGACTTTATTAATTATATACCGGATGACAAAAAGGAGCAATTTAATTCACTTATACTGGAAGGTCAGCTAGTATTGAGAACTGCCCTACAGGCTGCCTTAGATGTTGCTGATACTGCAGCTCGGATTATTGGGACAGTGGTGGTCATGCATTGATCATCATGGCTGCACTCAGCTGTGCTGCCTAAACAATTGCTAGCGTTAATAGAGGATCTGCCATTTGACAAGAACAAGCTTTTCAGAGAGGGAGCAAATGCATTAATGTATACATCGAAAGATTCATGTGTGACTTCTCCAACCTTAGGTGTAGTTGCTCCTACCCCTAGGAGGAGGAACAATAGATGTCCCTTCAGTGATGGCAGATACTCATATCCACAACAGTTCAGAAGATTCGACAACCCTCATTTGAGATCCAGACAGCAGCATCCAAGATAAATCCAGCCAACTCTCCTTGGCTATTCAGCCATTGGCGAATAAGCAGTGGTTTTGAGGGTTTGGTTAAGGGTTGCTCCAACTACATCACTACACTGCACAGCATTACCACCAAAGTGTGTTGCATTTTTGATAAGAGACTACTTCCATTTCTCCACCAATGGGAAGCCATAGTGTGAGACAGATGGGTGCTGGAAATTATCAGCAGTGGACATATGATCCCGTTTACATCCAAACCCACCCCTCAACCCCCTTCCCTGTCTGTCTTCAGGGACCCCCTCACGTACAGTTGTTGCAAGAGGAGATGGACAATCTCCTGCACATTGATGTGATAGAGGAGGTCCCCCCACAATTTGCTGGTAATGGGTTTTATTCCCATTACTTTCTCACGCAAAAGAAGACAGGAAGTTGGAGACCCATATAAGACATAAGGGGGCTCAACAAGTTTGTCCAGGTACGCAAATTGAAGATTTTAGCACTCTCAATGATGCTTGTGTTTTTAGAACAAGAGGACTGGTTGTCTAAAATTGACTTGAAGAATGGGTATTTCCATATCACTATTCATCTAGCACACAGAAAATTCCTATGTTTTTTTTCTTTCAGGACAAGCACTACCAGTATATTGTCCTGCCTTTTGGTTTTGGTACAGCCCTGAGGCTTTTTCCGAAGCCGATGGCAGTAGCCACAGCATACCTTTGCAAACAGGGAATTAAGGTGTTCCCATACCTGGATGACTGCCTATTGAGGGCACAAACACTTCAGTCTGCACAATAGGCAGTCAGGCACACAGAAGAACTCTTCCATGTACTAGGACTTGCAATAAACTGCAAAAAGTCCTCGCTTTTTGCCCTTGCAAGAGATCCAATTTATTGGGACAAGGACACACACCCCTTTGGGCAGGACATATCTTATGTAGGAATGCTTCGACACCATAAAGGGACTCGTGCAGAACATGGCGCTGTTGCCCCACAGCGATGGCTCACATGTGTGCAGTTATCGGGACACATTGCAGCAACAACTTACTTAGTAGGCATGGCGAGACTTCACATGAGACCATTACAAATGTAGTTCCTCAGGAACTTCAAACCTCACAAGCATTCAAAACATTGAATATTATTTAGCCCTCAGCTAATAAAAGATGCATTACTTTGGTGGGTAGATCTGGAAAACCTTTTAGAAGATGTTCCATTTGCCAAACAATTCCCCTGTCTTCTCGTGACCACAGATGCCTCGTTAGTAGTCTGGGTGCACAACTAGGAGGCATGACTATGCGAGGCAGATGGTCAGTCTGCACAAGATCCCTGCACATAAACTTTCTAGAACTGTGGGCTGTGAGGAGCGCTTGTTGTCATTTCCGGGACTTGATAGATGGCAAAATCCTCAAGGTTCAGACAGAAAATGTAGCCTGCATGTATTACATCAACTGTCAAGGGGGAGCCCACTCCTAATCCTTATGTGCAGAAGCGATGAAATTATGGGAATGGTGTACACAACACATGATACAAATATCAGCCATCTACTTACTAGGAAAAGAGAACATCACAGTGGACAGTCAGAGCAGAAACTTTGAGGATCACTGCAAAGTGGGAGTTGAACAGTGATGTCCTGAGCAGCATCTTCAGGAGGTGGGGATTATCCAACAATGGACCTCTTTGTGACTTCTGGGAACAGAAAATGCGAAATATTCTGATAGAGGGCAGGATGGGGCCAGGACTCGGTGGGGGATGCGTTTCTAGTCAAGTGGAACTGTCCACATCTATCCGCCTTTCCCTTGATACCTTGATTCTGAAAACACTTCAAAAACTAAGGCATGACGAGGCCAGGATCATATTGATAAGCCCCAGCTTGGCTGAGTTAGACTTTTGGTATTCTTGTCTCCTATGCATGTCCTCGGAAACACCAATTGCCCTTTCATTGATCCCAAACCTTCTAACGCAGACCAAGGGTCAAACCCAACATATTTACTTTGACAGATTACATCTCATGGGATGGCTCCTCAGTGGTTTAATGAACTAGAAACACAGTGCTCAGAGTAAGTCAGACTCATCCTTTTGAACAGGAGAAAGTCTGCCCCAAGAACTACTTACCTTCAAAAGAAGAATTGATTCTGCACTTGGCATGTCTGGTGACGAATGAACCCCCAAGCAACCTCAATCCCAAATGTTCTGGTTTATTTTTCTGGAGCTGAAAGAAAAGAATTTGGCAACGGGTACTATAAGAGTACATTTGGCAGCAATTTCTACTTTTCATAGCCCTGGAGAGAATTCATCACTGTTTGTCCATCCTGTCATTAAAAGATTTATGAAAGGGACCCGAAGCATGTATCCAGATATTAAACGCCTGTTGCTGCCAAGGGGCCTTTCGATGGTACTTGATCCTTCACTAGACCACTGTTTGAGCCATTGGTGACCTGTTTGTTGCTACATATGTCTGTGAAGATTTCCTTCCTAGTTGCAATAACATCTGCCAGGAGAGTAGGTGAGATTGCTGCCTTGATGGCACATTCACCATTTACTATCTTCTTTAGAGAGAAGGTTTCTCTCAGAAACCATCCTGAATTCCTTCCTAAAATATCCTTGAATTTCTATGTCAATCAGACTCTCCACCTACCAGTTTTCTATCTTAAACCACATTCGAATCCTTTACAAACTGCCTTGCACACACTGGACGTATGGTGTGCATTGGCTTATTAGGTAGATAGAACTAAGACATTTAGAAAGACACCTAGATTGTTTGTGTCAATTACATAGTGTTCTAAGGGAAACCAAATATCCAAGGAGAGGCTCTCAAAGTGGATATCTACATCCATTTGTATGGCTTATGAACAGCGTGGGATGCAACCACTGCACACTATCCGAGCTCTTTCTACTAGGGCTGTCTCTTCCTCTGCAACATTCCTTAGCAGTGTGCCTGTATCCGATATTTGCAAGGCAGCTAGGTGGGTATCCACGGACACTTTCATAAGACATTATGCAATTGATAAAGATGCTGCTTTGGATGCCTCTGTTGGATTGGCAGTTCTTAAATGTGTTCATACTAGGAGCTCTGAACTTCCCTCCACCAATTGAAGATACTGCTTGGTACTCACCTATAGTGGAGCAGCAGAGACACTGCTCGAAGAGGAAATGAAGTTTACTCACCTTTGTGAAGTAGTCAAGGTTCTTCGAAATGTGTGTCCCCGTGCTGCTCCACTTCCCACCCTCCTCCCCTCTACTTCGGAGTATCCCTTTGCACTGTCCTCCGTGGAAGAGAAGGAAAGGACAGGTGTGGAGGGGGCGTACATTCAAAGTGGTGGTCAGCATTGCCGTGAGTGATTGGGGTGTGCCCTCTGCCCCTCAGGTTCTGCTGAAGGATCTACCAATGCTAGGTGCAGGTGCAGCCACACACTTATAGTGGAGCAGTGCGGAGACACGCATCTCGAAGAACCTTGGTTACGGCACAAAGGTGAGTAACCTTCATTTTAATCTGATTGTGCAGAAGACGGCCATGGGGGGTGGGGGGCGGACAAGGAGTCTTGTGGAACTTAGATTTATTTTTTGCATGAACTTTTATGGGAGAAAATCTCACTTCGTCAGACGCTTTGAAGAGGTGGAACTTACAGACTGGGATGAAGATAAATGCAGGAGACTGTAAGACACAGGATCTGGTCATACTGCACAGTAAATCAGAGCATTTGTAAACATCCAGACTCTGGGAAACAGCACATGGAGGGAGGGTGAAGTCAAATTACCTGTTATAATGTGAAAAGAATCCATAGTCACGATTCAATCCTGCTTTCATGCAATATAATCTGCCTATTAGTTCAATTTTGGCTGTTTCTCTTTTGAAGTCTTGACGTCCCATTGAGAAGTTCTAGTTAAGACTTCCAGTCAATTCTGTGTTCCCGTACTGAAAGCCATGAAGGTGCAAGATCCAAGTTCTTCATAGGCTCATTTGGATTTTTTATCTCTTTACAATTGTTCTTTACGTTTTTTGTCTTAATGCTTTCAGATAAAGATGATTTTATTCTAAATTTCAACTAAAAGCAAATGATGCCAGCACTGCACACCAGTGACTTGGAGGGTTACTGTGGAAATATTTAGTCTTGTCTTGACAAATGTGGCTTGATGAGTTTCCATGTGGAAAGGAACCAGCGGGTTTTGCATTAGAATGGTACAATGAAGGTGTCTGGTGTGCAAGATGCCAGTTTGGATGCAATAATTTTTTGATAATTCTGTAGTAGAACTTGGTATTGAAGTTGAACTGTGTATAAATGGTAACGTCCAACACTAAAATTGTTTCCTTTTTTTTATCTGATGCCTACTTCTTTCTAGTGGTTGTACTATTCGTGGTATAGTTTGAAAGATTGCACTGAGATGCAGAACCTAAACGTCTAGGTAGTGGCTATCATTAATCTTTTTGTCCCAGATTAGCAAGACAAAGCCCTCTTACCTCTATCACTGACTGTGTATATTCTAGTTGTGATTAGAATCTCTGCATTTCTGGCTTCTATGGCTATTTTGTGAGTAGTCACTCTATTTGCTAATGGTGGCAACTGAAAATGCTGTGCAGTTGTTGTTCAGGATGCTTTTCTTAAAGGGTAATGTGCAGTGGTGTCTTCCACTTACTGGCTTAGAATGATTAAAGAATTTAATCTAAAGATGAACTTGCAGAAAATTTAGCGCCTCCCCCACCACCAGAGCTGACAAATTTCTGTGCCTCAGTTTATCTGTTCATAAATAGATTATGGGATTATACAAAAGATTATTAAGATTAATAATACTAGGTCTTTTAGAACTACTTTAAGATGCATGAAATATGTAATACAAATGGAAAACATTATTCTTACTACAAATGATGGACGTGGACAAAATATTGAGGCCCTTATTCTGGGGGTGAGAGGTGGAAGTGGGAATGGGAAGTTTGGGGTGCAAATTTATGGAAATGGTCTTGTCTGAGTTGCAGAAGTTTCATAAATCTTAATGAAGTCTTAGGATGCTCTGGTCTGTGTGACAGCAAGCCAAAAAAGTAAGAAGGGGTAGTCAACAGCCATCCTTCAGTGCAAATCCTGACTCCCAGAGGCTTTTCAGTGGACAGCAGGAGGAGGACTAGGACTCAGAGGTGCCTGCATGTCTGAAGCTATAGGGTGCCATGGGGTTCCCGTGAGTTTTTGAAAACATTTACCAGAACATCACTCCCGTGCAGCTATATTTAAACCCTGTACAGGGATTGTAGGTGGAGCCACACTGCCTGGGGCTGACAGCCTGTGGAATGCTGCTTGCTGCCCCAATCAAAATCTGAAATAGCACCCCTGGGTCACAGACCCTGCAATTAAAATGCCTGTAATTTCACCTAAGCTTCTGAGGCACGTATGTTTCCTGTCTGTCTTGGAGAAACATCCTGTGATAGGCTACATTTTCCCTTGCTACCAATGAGGGCTGCTGCAGGGAGCGGGTTGTGGTCTCTGCTATTGCCCCTCAGCAGGTGTCCTCCTTACAGGAAACTGGATGGGGATAAAAGAATTGAGGCTTGCAACAACTTCTGCTTTTCCTTTCCCTCTAGTCCTGTGACAAGAAGAGGGCTCTTGTGCCTTTCCCTCTTCCTCTCTCCCTCCTTGCATGCACCCTTTCTGCCTGATTTGTGAGTGGGTGGTGAAGAGCCTCAAACTTCAGGAGAAGCAAATGTGAGCCAAGGTATTCCACCTCTGGTGCCATACATGTTCAATGACACTGTATTTAAACATGGGGGGTGGTGGAAGAAAGTTGATACTAAAAATCATTCATTTAAAGATGTGTGGACTGATGCTTACTGTTTAATTTTTCCACAACGTCGAAAGGGTCGACCAGTGTGTCTAACTTGTACAGAAACTGTGGCTGTTAAAAGTGAGCACATCAGATGGCATTATGAAACCAAGCACATGGTTTTTGACCACAAATATCCACTGGGTTCCCATTTAAGATCAGCCAAGATCACTTCATCAAAGGATACATATTTCAGAGCAGAAATATTTCAAAGGCTACTTGTGCTCAGGAAAAGGCAACTGTGAAGCTCCATTAAAGTAATTGTGTGTGTGTGTGTGTGTGTGTGTGTGTGTGTGTGTGTGTGTGTGTGTGTGTGTGTGGATAATGGCAAAACACAGGAAACCTTTTACAGATGCTGACATTATTAAGTAAGCAGTGTGCAGTTACTACAGCTGAAACTTTTTGCAGAGAAGAAAGACATTGTTAATGCCTTCAGACAACTGCCACTTTCAGACACAACAGCTATTACATGCCACAAATATTTTCAAGCAGCTGTGTGAGAAACTGGAAAATTTTCTATGGCAGTGGATGAGTCCTGTGTCATAAGGGATACAGCACAGCTAGAGCTGTATGTCTGTGTTTTTTTTTGATCAAGAAGAATTTGGAGGAGAGTTGTTTCGTATGCGACATAAGTCATATGACGGATGAAGATTTGTTTAATTCTGTTCAGACTGTTTTGTCTAATGAAGGTTTTGACATGTCTGTCTGTCAGTTAAAACAGGTGGCCTTTCTGCCATGATTGGTACTCAGAAGGCTTGTGAGAAACGTCTGCAAGATCTGAACCCTGTTTTGGTTCCTATCACTGGGTAATCCACCAAACTGCTCTTTATGCAAAGTTTAGCAATGCATTTGGTAATGTCATTGTGGTGGTGATTTAAACTTGTCATCACTGCAACAAAGCTAGTTCAAAAAGTTTTTTTTCTGAAACCTGTTGATTTGTGACCTCTGCTAAGCTAGCAGAGGATAAATACTGGGAAGGCTATGAGAAATTCAAGTTCATGTGCAAGAATATCAACCTAGCATTCCAGGAAAAAAGACAGAAGGGCTAATTGTATTTCTGAGGGATGCAACAAGTATGAGCATCCTGCCTGGCCTTCGTTGTTGATTTAACAGGCCCTTTAAATGATTTCAGTTGATAGCTATGAGGACAAAATCACAATGTAGTGGCTTTCCGCAGCAGCATCACTTTATTGAAAAATAAACTGAGTCTCTTCAAAAGTAATTTGGAAAATGGGGAGAAGCTACATTTTACGAGTGGTGTGCCCTAGGGGTCGGTCCTGCGGGGCCAGTTCTGTTCAACAGTTTCATTAATGATCTGGATGATAGGATTTATTGCACACTCAGTAAGTTTGCAGATGACACGAAGCTGGGGGGAATGGTAGACATACTCGAGGACAGGGAGAAGATTCAGGAACACCTTGACAAATTGGAGCAGAGGGCCAATAGAAATCTCATGAGGTTCAGCAAGGACAAATGCAAAATCCTGGACTTGGGACAGAAAAACCCCATGCACTGCTACAGGCTGGGGAGCGATCAGCTAAGTAGCAGCACCGTAGAAAGGGACCTGGGGGTCCTGGTGGATGGGAAGCTGGATATGAGTCAGCAGTGTGCTCTTGCTGCCAAAAAAGCCATTGGCATACTGGGCTGTATCAGAAGAAGCATTGCCAGCAGATCGAGGGTGTGATCATTCCCCTCTATTCGGCACTGGTGAGGCAGCATCTGGAATACTGTGTCCAGTTTTGGGCTCCCCACTACAAGAAGGATGTGGACAAATTAGGAAGAATCCAGCGGAGGGCAACAAAAATGATCAAAGGGCTGGAGCACAAGCCCTATGAAGAAAGCCTGAAGGAACTAGGCTTATTTAGCCTGCAGAAGAGAAGACTGAGGGGGACTTTGATAGCAACTTTCAACTACCTGAAGGGATGCTCCAAGGAGGATGGAGCTCGGCTGTTCTCAGTAGTAACAGAGGACAGAACAAGGAGCAATGGTTTCAAGTTGCAGCTGGGGAGGTTGAGGCTGCATATTAGGAAGAACTTTCTTACTAGGAGGGTGGTAAAGCATTGGAATAAGGAGGTGGTGGAATCTCTGTCTTTGGAGATGTTTAAGGCCTGGCTGGATAATACTCTAGCTGGAATAATTTAGTGGGAGTGGTTCTGCTTTTTTTGGCAGGGGTTTGGACCAGATAACCTCATGAAGTCCCTTCCAACTCTGATTCCTGCTCCTACTAAGTTGCTGGGACATTGTGGATGTGAATCAGATGGCACCATCTCTGGACAGGTTCCTTTTAAACTTTTAATGGAGGTTCCAAGAATCTGAAAGTGTTAGACATCTTCCTGTTATAAGAACATGTTTGTGGTACAAATGACATTTGGTGCAATTAGGCAAAAGCTTCATTTCTGGATGCTGAAAAAGCAAAATTGTAGCTGGAGCTTACTGATTTACAAGTGGCTGAAGTGATTAAGGTGTAGCAAGGGTGTTGCTGGCCTGGGGAGGGACCTGGGCCACGGCCCGCAGGCCCCGTCCCCTGGCCGGGGACAGGGCCCAAAGCTGCTGCAGGCAGCTAGGCCTCCACATCCCTGGCTGGGGAGAGGGCCAGAAGCGGCTGCGGGCGGCAGGGTCCCGCATCGCCGGCCAGGGACGGGGCTGCTGCCAGCATGTGCAGTCGGGCCCGAACTCCCTGCCGTGGCCACGGGCAGCCAGGCCTGGAGTCCCTGCTGCGGCTGCGGGTGGCCAGGCCCCAGATCCCCAGCTGGGTGGGGCCTCTGCGGTCACCAGCGGCTTGGGCCCTGGATTGGGCCGGAGATCTGGGACACCAGCGCTGGGATTTGGGGCACGTGCCCTGGGTGCCTAGCGCCAGCGACGCCTCTGAGGTGCAGCATACTATGATAGCTGAAACTGACTGGATAACTCTTGTGCTGAACTCCATGTATCCACACTTGAGGAAGGTGGCATTTAACAATTTGACAGTGTCTGGCTCGACATACTTGTGCGAGTTAGCATTCATACCAGTGAACAACCTTAAATCATGGAATTGCTTCATTCCAAGTGATGATTATCTGTGCAAATGGCTCGGTCTTGCCTTGTTTGAACTGCTTCCAAACTTTAAGACCTTTGTCCTTCAGACAACCTGGCACTCTTCCTTCTGATGGCAAGTAGTGTAACTAATGTTACTCACACATTTTATCTCAAATTAGTATTGCTGTATAAAATTGCACTTTCAGTAGTGATACTGCAGTTTTAACAGGTATTTCACAGTAATTTATTAACGATTCTTTTGCTTGATACATGTATAGATCGGTATGTATTTGGAAAGACTTGAATCATAAAAGATAGCGTTCATGTGTATTAAGTGTTTTCTTTAAAACTTTCTTACGTTAAATAAATAGAAGGCTGAAAAGATTTGAATGTGTTTGTTTATATACACACATCTACAATTTTATTTGATAAAATATATTCAGAACTTAAGTTGTCTGTCTTTAATGCTAATATTTGCATCCATTTGACATTTTTTCTAAGTACTGAGTCTCAGATGTAATTTACTAATCTTTATTTTTAAGTTACACAGTGCTTTGATTTCCCCAACACTCCAATAGCATACTCTAAAAATATAAGCAGTAGGCACTGAGTATATTTTACAGCACTGTATGTATATGTTCAACAAGAGCATTTGCAATTTAAAAATGTTTCCCTGGAGTCCAGATGCTCAATATATCTTGACCAAGAAATTTGGACCTTGACAGAAAGTAATAACTACCCCTGTTCTAAAGTGAATTGTTAATTGGTGTTCCATGAGGTAGTACTCCAGCAGAGATGATTGCTCATACCCACAAAGTCTCTGAGATGTTTGTAAAAATTCCAGCATGTTAATTGGTTTCTGTATCCAAGTCAATCAGGACTAAGTTATTTTGGCACTTCCTTTCTACAAAAGGTGTCCCAAGGCAGCAGGCTGAGGTCAGCATGAGCCTAGAGAGAACTAAAAGACATGAGAGGTGGTTAGAGAAGCAATCTAGGAATGTTGTGTGGACTGGAAGCGGTTACATTCTTCCAAAGGGGTAGCCACGTAGGTCTAGTTCAGCAAAACAAGCAGAGTCCTGGGGCATTTTTAAAGACTAAAAAACTTATCGCATGAGCTTTCATCAGAGAACATCTGACTTCGTCAGATGCTTTGAAGACGAGGGAGGTGAATCGCATCTCCTTCAGTTGCTAAGAACAATGGGAGGTGATTACGAATTCACTCAGGTTGTACCACCACTACCCCACAAGTACTGGTTCGAACTGGATTCTCCAGAGACGAATACGGAGAAAAGACTTTGTCAAAGCTTTTTCCCCACTCTGGCACTCTGAGTGCAGAAGGTGGGGGCCTGCAACAGGCCAGAAAAGCCACTGGCCTTAAAGCCTGCTCTTAAAAGTCTCCAAGGCCTCCAATTCCTGGCCTTGGAGTGGTATCGCTGCCACCACCCAAATGCAAAAAAAAATCCTCTTGAGACCCAGGAAGGCGCACTTGGGAATTCCTCCCTGTGAGGTACTTGCTATCCTCTGTATTCCTCTCTCAGGAAAGTGACTGGACCCCAGCTGCAATATGAGCTGGAACTGGAACAGGGTTCCTTCTAGTAGCTGCCTGTGCAGTCTAAGGCACGGGCACACAAACCTCTTGTCTTTCAGGACACAGAACCAGAACTTACTTAAAAGGTAAACTCTTTAATCAAAAAGAACAGATAATAAACACAGAGAGTTGCTTCTCTGGGAACTAACTTAGGTAGTTACAGGGTAGTGGGAGGGGGTACATGTGCTCAGCACAGAGAAATCCAAAAAACAAGCCAAAAACAAAGAAAATACCCTGACCGCGTCTAAATAAACATTCCCTGTTCTACTCACGCCTGGTCAGTACCAAACTTAACTTATCTCTGGTAAGGATGTTGCTGGATTCTTCCTCAGGCCCCTCTGGCCTCCTCCTGATCCTGCCAGGAGCTCTGCTGCATCCAAAACAGGCCCAGGCTAGGCTGCTGTTACAATTCAAAACCTGTGCTTCATTCCTATTGGCTGTCCTGGGACTGACTAACCAGAGTGTTAACCCCTTCCTCCCCAATGGTTATTACAGACTTTTTGATAAAACTAAGTTTAAAGTGACTGAGGCCTTTTTTGTCATCCAGCAAGTGGACAGGACCGTCCATCCAAGGGTGAGTGAGATGGCACAAGCAATCCTTCCTCAGAATTTAGCACCTTCCCCACCCACTAGAGGTGACAGTGGTCTTAGATGATTTGCAGTCACAGGCTTTTCTCCAGTTTTGAGACTGACCTCGTTCTGTAAGTTCCCCTATCTTCCAACCATCTGACAAAGTGGGATTTTTCTCCCACAAAAGCTCGTGCAGTAAATAAATTCGTTAGTCTTTTAAAAGTGCCACAGGACTCCTGGTTTGTTCTTCTGTGTTCCCTCCAAGAGGTCCTTCATCATCAGAGCTAATGCATGTTGGCAGGACAGGTGGAAATCTGGAAATGTTTCTTGTGCTGCATCTGTGCTGAGAGAGAACACTCCAGTCTTCAAGGCAGCCAAGCATCTTTCACCAACCCTAAAATTAAAGGGACACAGGTGATTTGAAAATGACATTGTGTGACAATATTGTACCTGCTCCATTTACTTGTAACACCAGTTTGATAACTGGAAGACAATTCAGAAAAGCATTTTTCTCCCCTCTATTTTTTTATGCATTTAATTTGTGCGTTTGGCTGTCCTTTCTGCAAGGTCAGCCTGATTCTTTTCTCTGTATAATCACTCTTTCATTCTGAAAAGATCCCTTATAAATAACTGTAAAGGGAAGCAGAAAAAGGTTTAAATGTTTATAAACAGATTACTTAGGGGGGAAAAATGAGCTCAAAAAGGTAATTTTAACTAATCAATATTCTGCGTGAATAAAATTTAAATATGAAGAGGAAAATTGAAGACTCTTCTCCTTTTGGTGGTGGTAAACTTAATGATTGGCTTTTCATTTTGCTTCTTCTCTGGTAGCAGTTGCACATTCACATTGTCTTGCAGGCACTGATTTGCATTCTCGTGTAATGACAAAGGTGTCTGTGTGATATCATCTGGCAGTGGAATCCAGAGAGTGAAGGCAGAGCACTTTTTGATATAAAACTTCAAGATCTGACTTTCTCCACATACTTCCATTCTAAGTATGTTTGATCATTTTCTTAAATGGAATCCTTATGGGGAGGCTGGTGCCAACAGCACAGTTTAGAAACCTGTTAGCTGAAACAAAAAGCATTCCCTTTTAGGGAAATTAGAGGCCTGACTTTTGAATCCAAGTGCTTTAGTCCATCTCTCTTTCTTCGAGTAGCCTCCATTTAAGCTTTTAAACGTGTTCTGAATGTTCTTCTGTGAAAAACATTTTGGATATGGTTATGAATTTTTTAGATTAGAATTACTCCCGGCTCCATCTGTAATGGATTGAAAATGCCATGATTTGCTAGCCAGAAAAAAATGTAAATTATAAGCTTCTCTTAAAAATTCCATTCCTGCAATCTGCAAAAGAGATCTTCTATATGCAATTAAATCATACCCACCTGAAGGAAAATTGGAACACTCGTACAGAGATTATCTGCTTCAGAGGCAAAATGAAAATGTTGAATGGCTCAAAATTAATTTTATCCTCTTAAAATTTAAATGAAGTGGAGATTAATGCTGCTTTTTCCTGATCTGCTTTATCTGTGCAATATGTAATTCATAGCATTACCTTTTACCTCAAAAATACCTTAGTACACCATATTCACCACTGTCATATAATTGTTTTGTACAAATTATGTCTTGTGAGGTATAATTGATCTCTTGTATATTAATGTCCTGTGGAACTGTATGTGCTGTCATTATATGTGAAAATATGAAGTATTGTCTACATGTAACTAAAATGTGATAAGATAAGAACATCCACAAACCAGCCTTTCATGTAGAACAGAGGAATGGCCAAATGGGACTTATGGCTCATCACCACCCAACAAGGAGAGAATCCACCCCTGGAAACTGTTTATGATGAAGACTTCACAGCAGGACAGGACATAGACAACGGAGTCTGCTTGACCAATGGGGCAGATCTCCAAGGCATAAAAATCATTCTGGCAATCTGGAAGAAGATATAAAGTGGGGAAAATGATGTCACTTGGCTTTTCTACCCCATAGCTCAACACCTGAAAGAATGTCAGGAAGACAAAAGGCTTTTAAACTGAGGAAGGAGTCCTGGGCTGGAAAACCAGTCCAGCCTGTGTATCGGTAGCCTTTTTGTATCATCTGTTAGGGTAAGACATTGCATGATTCAAATTCTGTTTAGTTTTTAAGAACTTAAGACTGTGATTTTACTTCTGTTTCTCAGGTAACCAACTCTGATCTTTTTATGCCTATCTCTTAAAATATATAATTCTGCAATTAATAAATCTGTTTTATAATTCAACTAAAAGTGTGTTTTGGTTGAAGTGTTTAGGAAATCGTGGTTACAAAGGCTGGTGTATATTGTCTTTGCATTGAGGGAGGGGCAGACCAGTTAGTGAATTTACACTGGTCATCCTTCTGACCAGTATGAGATGGAATAGTTTTGGCATCCATTTCTGGAGGGTTTGGGGGAAGTGACTGGTCCGTTTCTCTCTTGTTTGTTCATTAGTGACAAGGAAATGCCTTCGTGTAACTTGGGTGTGTCGCTCCCTGTAGATGTCTGTTTAACTGCAGTGCCTGTCAGAGGTTTGCAGTTGCTGATAGCGTCACAGAGTGAGAGGGTTCCAAAAGGGTTAGTGGTCCCACAGTTTTCAGGCTGCATGCTGGGGGAGACTTCTCACACACAGCAGATCCTTGTGTATTTGTTTTATTTTTTCCCACCTGGAAAGGTAAGTGAAACTAATAACTACAACTGCTGCTTAGCAATAGTTACTAGCAAGGGGCTCTAGGTACATACGGATCATCATTAGGCTGTATATGGTATGGGAGTCTGAAAATATGAAGACTCTTGCAAGAATGCAGCCTCTGTATCTATGAAGAATATATGGCATATTTAGGGAACAGGAAGCAAATCTATTAAATGCAAGATTCATGTTACAAGCTAGCATCTGGGGAAGGAAGATGTAAATGATCTGTGGTAGATCTGGTGATATTCTCCATCATAGGGTGTGTGGTGTGTTTTGTTTAGAGTATGAAGTTGGATGCAGGACAGCCCTCATTCTGTGGAATGTGTTGATCCATTTTATTTCTTAAGGCTGAGAATCTCAGTGCTACATAGAAATTGTAGTTCTTGTGAATAGTAAATAATTTGTTGCTTTTCAGGGGGTAAAAACTGGTATTATATCAATATCTACAGATGTAGGAAAAGAATTTGTCAGTGAAAATATTATCAGTTTCACATCCACTGGTATCTTTGCTATTAACCAACAAACAGCTGGGTATGAAATACATTAAAGTTTGCCATTCATGCAAAACAATCTTCAACCTTAGGTCAAAAATGTATATACAGTGGGGTGGTCCAACACACAATACTACTAGGTGAGTTACAATTTGGACAGTTAGTTGATGGTTCTGATTGTATTTTGTTTGCAGGGAAATAGTTTATGGGTGAATTAATATTGCAGCCTAGGAATCTGTTGCTTATGGACTTTATGAACAGTAGCAAAAAACACTAGACCAGTCAGCCTCCAATATATCTGTGCTGATGTCTGTCTTTTCTTGCTTTTCGTGCCCTTTTGTTATATAGGATGTCAGTCTTGTCCATAGGCTTATGTAACACTGGGAAATAAAATGGTTTGACTCTTCATATATTAGCACTGCTTCTACCTCCTGGATGAGATGGAATTTTGGCACTGGCCATGGTTCAATTTAGTGCATGTAAAATTGTGGTGTTGTTTTTTAATTTAGTGCATGTAAAATTGTGTTGCTGCAGTTGATCAGAGGGGATAAAAAGCCAAAATATCTGTTCAGGCTTATAAGCCCTTTATGGGCAAAAGGTTTGAGCCTTTTCTCTTAGGATGGCATTGAATAAATCTAGATGTTGGAGTAACAGTTCTTTAGATTTAGAAGTTTTCTGACCATTGACCTCTGCAAGAGGAGGGTTAAATACAGATTATTTTTAGTAATATTGAGTAACTCATTGTTAAGCAGGTTAAAGAACTCATTCTAACTAGAGAAATCATCATGTTCAGTCATTTGCTATGCTAATAACTATAGCTTAGAACAAATGTTAATATTGCCATGTCACAATATAATGTGGTTCAAAAGGAGCAAGTAACAAAAACCCAAAGATAAGTATGAAAAAGGTGACCCTAACAGTTGGCTAAATCAGTGGTTCCCACCCTTTCCTCTGCTGTGGCACACCTCTATACCAGTGGTTCCCAACATTTTCTCTGCCATGGCATACCTTGCTACATTTAATCAGTTTGAGGCACACCACCATGTAGTTTCCAAATGAACTCGTAAATATTCATGAGCCAATTATCCAATCCAGATCTCTGAGTAGTTTTTCAAAAAATTTTGTGGCATGCTTGCTTAGACCTGCCGGCATACCTGTGTGCCATGGCACACTGGTTGGGAAACACCGCTCTATACCTTTAATTCTTCTGAGGCACACCACTGTATAGTCTCCCAAGGATCTCATGAATATTCATGAGATAATCCAGAACTCTGAGTAGTTTTCCAAAAAAATTCCATGGCACACCTGCTCAGGCCTCAGGGCACACCTTTGTGCCATGGCACACTGGTTGGGAAACATTGGGTTAGGTGTGTTAAAAAAAACAGAGAGGAACATGAAAAATTACTAAAGGGTCATAAGAGAGAAATCAGTGAAGGAATCTGCTCAACATCATAGATGTATAGGGAGTAAACAAAACTAAAAGTATTGGTTACATAAACTATATTATGACTTGGTGGATAAGTCTCATGACAGGAATATTGGTATACAGGGGCATAGGTTGTTTAGGAATGACAAGTATGGGGGAAAAAAAGAGGAAGTGTAGCATTTTACATCAAAATATATACATTTGTTCTGAGATTGAGGAGAGAAGCAGATGAGTTTAGTCTCTAGGAAAGATAAAAGGGGTAAGAAATAAGGATGATGTGATGGTAATAAACTACAGTAGATTGCCAAAGTGGAAGGGTAGTTGTATGAAGAATTTCTAGAACAAATAATATTAATATGCAAGATATGGTGTTAATAGAAGACATCACTTTTCTAACAGCTGTCTGTGTAGTTAATAGGTCAAAACAAATTTCTGATAAGTTTTTTGGAATCCACGGACGACGACTTTGGGAAGGAAATAATTGGCGGACCAGCTGTTTTAGACTTGATTCTGACAAACAGGGAGCAATTAGTAGCAAATTGGTTTGAAAGCAATTTGAAGGAAAATAATAATGATTTTATAATTCTAAGAGAATAAAGGTAAGTGATGTCAAAAAAGCATACTTTGACAAAAGTAGAGAAGCGTATAGGTAAAGATCCATGGGAAGAAAATGTAAAGGAAGAGAGTTCCAGGGTGGTGATTTCTTGAGACCATAAAAGGCACTGTAGCAGAGTGCAGGCTTTGTCTGCCGCTGGCAGTGGAATAAAACCACCTGGGAGAGCCTGCAGGAAAGGGCACTGACGAGGAGCAGCTGAGCGAATGACTCATTAAGCCATGCCTTAAAAGGTTCCCAGTAGAAGCTCAGGGTGAGAAGCTGACAAGCAAGGTCCTTGAAGAAGGGTTTGAGCTGTGGCTACTGTAAAAAGGGGCAAGTAGCCAGTCCAGAGGGGCTGTGGAAGCTTCTAGGTAAGAGCTGGAACTGGGAAGCCTCTGCACCTAAATTGTAACTGTATATAGCTGGTGGAGGTAACACTTACAAAGAGCAATGTGAGGAGCATTAAATGGACATCTGAATGTGTTTTGTGGATGCAGAGGATCGGAGCTGAAGGAGGTGAGTGTGGAGCCCATTACAGGCACACTGCAAGCTGCTTCCGGTGTGGAGGAAAGAAAGGAAGAACAGTAAATGGCCAGTGCAGCTCTGTCTTTAAATGAACTTACAGTAATTTAAAAAAAAAAGATCCTACAAAAATGGAGGCATGGTCATATTTGCTAAGGAAGACTACATAACTACCAAATGGGGAATAACTGGCTAGGTGATAGCACTGTTGAAAAGGATCAGAAGTGAAAGTGGATCGCAGAATAAACACAAGTCAGCAATGTGGGGGAGTTGCAAAAAGTTTATTATGATGAGGCATTTTAAGAGGTGTGTCATGTCAGACAAGGAGAGTAATTGTCCCACTCTACTCGTCAGGCCTCAGCTCACATACTGTCTCTTGCTAAAGTACAGTATCTACACTAAGGCACAGTCTATGCTGCTGGTAAACTTTGGTGGGAGTTGATCTGAGTACGCAAGGTATGCTGAGTAGCATGCATAATTCCTGCCAACTTTGTAACTTCCCCTTTTAGTGCAGAGTCTTCACAATGCTGCATGGATGGGAAGTGCATTCTGGTCAACACAGTGCTATGCCTCTTGAAGGAGTGGTTTTATTAATTTTTGGATTCACTGAGCATCTCTTTACTGACCGTTCCGATTTGGAAAAATTGAACTGATGTTGGAAGCAATGTAGACGTACCCTAAGAATGAAGTAAACAAGGGATGTCAAATATTTGGCCTTCAAACCTCTTCTGTCTGGCCTATGACTGCACTCCGCAGGACTTCACTCTCCCTAATAGAGAGAGAGAGTCTAGTCTTGTATTTTGAATGCTCCACTGTGAGAGCATCAGGTCTTATGAAATCATGGAGTACTGCGTATGTGAGACTGCACTCTGTGTGATCACATTCTCTCCCTAATATAGAGAGTGGTATCACACAGTGCTCTGCCACAAGATTGCTGAAGTGTTTTGATTTATGGTATGTACAGCCCACTTTGAGTATATTTAAGTCAAATCTGACCTGCCATAGCAAATGTGTGACACCCCTAATTGGAGAAAGTTCAGAGGAAAGCAACAAAAATGAGAAAAAACTTTAGAAAACCAAACTTGTAAGGAAAGACTTAAAACTGGTTATGTCTAGCTTTGAGAAATGACTGGTGGGAGGGGGATCTGGTAAGTCTTCAGGTATGTTACGGGCTACTATAAAGAATGGTGATAAATTGTTTTCCATGTCTGCTAAAGATAGGATGACAGACAGTGAGTTTAGTATGCAATGCAGCAAGGGAGATCTAGATTGAGTATTAGGGAAGGTTTCCTAACTGTAAGGGTAGTTCAGCTCTGTAATAGGCTTGCAAGGAAGATTATAGAATCTCCATCAGTGGAGGTTTTTAAAAAACAGGTTGGACAAACACTTACCTAAACTTGGCTCTGTCACAGCACAGAGTGCTGGACATGATGACTCTCGGGTTCCCCTCCAGCCCTCTATTCCTGTGATTCTGTACTGCATAGCTTTCATTTGGAAGGGCAAGACCCTTTACTATAAGTTCCTTAAGGCTGTTCAGGCAGCTGGTCTTAACTTTGTTCTTTCTTCAGAAGGCTTGTGATAGACAAAGGCTGGTATCCTGTCTGCAGCTGTCTGATGCGGTCTGGCTTTGGGTTTGAGGTCTATATTTATACTGTCCTAAGTGTGTGTGTGTTTCAGTTACGAATGCTCCAAAGCCTGCATCTTTTGGTGATTGGGAATGCTAGTTTTATGTGTTAATCTTTCTGATGAGACAGAATTCTCTGGTAAACAATAGTGTCTTCTAATAGTCACCAAAGCAACTGAGGAGTTTTTGTTTTAAATGGGAAACTGCTGCCTGAAAAGTCGTCTTCTGGTTGGCCGTGACACAATGACTTGACTCTAGTATCTCACCTGTTGAGCTGAATCCAGCAGAGAGGAGTCAGGGGAGAGAAATGTGGTGGAAGGACAGGCTAGAGGAAAATGGACTATTCTTTGTGCTTTGCATTAAACAGATGTTAAAGTAGACACCTCTAAGAGAAATTAACAACAAATGGCATTTACCAAAGGAAAAGGCCTTTGCATATGGACTACATTAAACCTGGTGCATGTTAAATGGGAACATTTTAAAAAGCACCTAGGCAAATGTTAAGGATACTTTTTTTTTTTCTTAAACTAGCAGTGATTATATGTAGACTGGCTCTCCCCAGGGAGAGATGTAAAGGAGAATGTTGGCTTATAAAATGGGATTTCTAAAATTCTCAAACAAGCTGGCAAAAGGCTCCATCAGCCCTTTAATACCAAGCCTTTCACTGAATACACAATCTTTGCCACCTGCAGAAATTCATTTTAAAAAAAAAACCAAGAAACCCTACAGCTTTATGAACCTTGTTAATTCTTGCTTATTGTTTTTAAATGTTTCGTGATGGTTGCACAAAATAGTAGGGTATAGTGGTGTTTTAAAACAATTTAGTGGAAGAGAACTTTGAATCTTATATGTAAGCAATAGTATTGATGCAAATCTTGACAAATCTCATGGACTTCAAAACTTTTAAATAAACTACCCAGTCTAACTTCATTTTACATACAAAATCTTTCCAGTAAGCAGCTTTCATAACTAAAACTATATGGCTTTTAGCATTAAGCTCTCTCCTCTACTGAAAATTACTCATACTGGGGAGAAGGACAATGAGGAGGATGAATCAGGCTCCCAACATGACTGTGTATGGGTAACTCAAAGACACAAGGTGAGATTAGGGAAAGTTAGAAGGTATAAACAAGTTTTAGGAATCTGGGTCCCCTTTCTATCAATGTTCAGAAATGGCTGTTTATAATGATTCTAGAGATCAATTGTCCTTCATAATGACACTTCTTATAAGTTCAAAAATCTATGGTTTGGGACTACGTTTCTTAGAAATCTTCAGAGTTGTCTTGATTGTCTAAATTTCCTTTTGCCCCTTTGCCTCCCCACAGATCACCATGGAGTAACAAGTATGATCCTCCTCTAGAAGACGGTGCCATGCCATCTGCCCGCCTGCGCAAGCTGGAGGTGGAAGCCAACAATGCCTTTGACCAGTACAGAGACTTGTAGGTCAATTCTGTCATGTAGAACCCTTTGTTTTCTTTGCTTCTGTCGTTCACATGATCTGACTTCACATATCTTGAGTCAGGGAAATACATGTACAAGCAAACTATTGCACTATATTGGAGGTAGAAGGGCACAGAAAGGCTTATTGACTGTTGATGTACTTTTGTCTATTTGTAATTTCAGTAAAGTGTGATCAGGCATGTCAATTGCTACTGAAGCTAACCTCCGAAGGAGATACAGGGACAAAATTCTTTCCTGGCCCCTCCTGAAACATGCATTTCTTTCTCAAACCACAATGCTGCCCTGGAATGACCTGTGTTCTTATTTGTGTTGAGCAGTTTCAATCTTAAACCATCTGTTCTCCCTCTTTCTCCAGCCCTCCAAAACTGAGTCCTCTTAAAAGAAACCAATTGCAACAGTGGAGAATAAATTTTAAAGAGGGACTTGAGTTGACTAGAACAGAGGTCTCAAATGCAAATCACCACAAGGGCTGTGTGAGGACTAGTACGGTAGCCCAAGGGGTGGACCACTGAAACCTTTTCAAACAATGGTATTGCAAATATTGATAGCAGTAGTATCATTGTAGGCCACAAGAAATAACTTTGGGACTGCAAGTTTGAGACCCCTGGTCTAGAACATCCTCTTGTAAAACAGTATTTGCAGGCATACTGAAATGTACTCAGTTTTGTGGCTTTTCTAACTTAGCTGTTAGTGCAAGGATCATTCAATAAGACTTGTATCTCTCCAAACAGCCAGGTGATACAGACAGAATTCCATCGGAAACCAAGTAGAATATCCTGTTTTTGTCAACTCCAGCAGGCTAGACTGGCTTATTCCCATTACTTGGTAACTTCTTGTTTCCATCTTACATGCTTAGGAAGTGGGGTTTTAAAGATCATGTGTAGAAAAAAATCCTATCGTTGGAGGATGGTTCAACACTAGTAAAGTGACAGTGGCTCTTTAAGATTCTAGTGGCACCATTGTTCAATTGTGTTCCTTACTGAATAGATTCTTTTGAAAGCTGAGGCTGCACTGGGTTTGAACTCCTCTTTCATCACTGAGCCTAATTTATTATGAGCTTTTGTAGGTAATCTGTATATAGTCCAAGGTCTTGTTCACATCTGGTATATAAATAGCAATTACATCAATTTCATAGTGAACACATATGTAGTAGATAATATAAATGCTACATATTTTGGGGAGATTGCTGGGTAGTATAAAAAGCATGTGAGCAAACCTCAGTGGTTTGTACATGTTACCAAAGCCAGTAGTAAAAGCATACCTGTAGGTGTAGTTAAAAACTTGCTACAGCTAACTTGTAGGCCACGCAGGAACTAATGAATGCAGGCAAAATTGAAAGATTTTTAATTCTTGACCTCATTTTTTTTTCTGATGTGCTTTTTTCCCAGCAAAATGTTGAATCTTGGTGCTTTTTAAAAAGGGTAGCCTTATACAGAACAGCCATTCTTCACTGAGTAGTGTTCCTGACTGCTCCACTTGAGGTGTGTGCGTGCAGCCGCACCTTGGATTACAGTTTTCTAGCAGTGGGTCTGGTAGCAGGAGTGGAGGCACTCACGGCAGCTGGTGGTGGTTTCCGGCTGCTGCTGATGTGCACGCCTCCAGTGCCCCACACCCCACTCCTCAGTTCCTTTCAACCGCCTCCGACTACAGATGGAGTTTGCGGTGGCTCCAACTTACCTCAGTGCTATCCACTTCATTAAAATAAAAAAAAAAAAAAAAGAAAAGAAAAAATAAAAGCGGAGACAGTGCAAACTCTACAGATGGCAACTACAAAATGCCTAGCCCTTCAGGCTTTAAACGCTGCACTTCCTATAAGGAAGCAATGCCAGCATCTGATGGCCATGAATCATGTATTAAGTGTCTCAGAGATGGATGCTTATCACATAAATGTCAACATTGCTGCAATTTAACATCACAGACCAGAAAGGATAGGGAGAGGAAGCTTAAACTTCTACTCTTAGAAGGCTCCCTCCACCCCCACCTTGAACCCAGGTGCCTCTCTTCAACCATTAGAGGGAACGCACAAACGCTGTTCAGCTGTATCTTCTCCGGTGCTGACAAAAAAAAAAAAAAAGAAATCTAAGGGCATTGAAGCTAAAACCAATACCTTGAAGGCTGAACTTCCCACGGGTAATGTAAACCTTGCAAGGATTGACTGCCGAAAACCGTCAAAAACAGATCGGGGGCAATCTGGCAAAGCTGTGGATCTCAAAGCGGCGCCAACAAGTACCTTGGCAGCGAGCTTGCTGCTGACAATAACCGTGACGCTGATGCCCACACTGCAGGCATATGCTACAACTCCTGTGCCGAGCACAGTGCTGACACCACTGAACCCAGTGCTGCTATACTTTTCTCCGGTACCAGCTACTTTTTCAAACACAGGACAGATGCTGTTGGAGCAACCAGAAATCTCAGCACCAATATCGGTGCCGCTACAGCACACTGTAGCCGATAATCCTCCAATACAATCAGCACCCAAGAAACACAAAAAGAAAAGAAAAAGCACACTGACTTGGGAGAGGATCTTCAGATTCACTCCTCTCCCATATCACCATTGTTTGAGACAGACTTGTCAGATAATAGCCAGTCTTCGTTATCCTGCTCTTCGCAGCATACATCTTCATCTGACAGGTCAAGCCCGATACTGCTTGTCAAGGAAAACCAGGAAAAAGCCTCTTGGATCCCTTCTGTTCACAGCCAGTCAGGACTCTGCTACGTGGAGCCATCTCCTGTCCAGCACCCCTGTCTCCACACTACTTGTAGCCAGCTCCCAAATTCAGGCTCAGAGCGTCTGAGCCTTGCTCTGTCTGGTCTCCCTTGGGGGGGGGAGTTCCCCCCTCCATGAGGGTCCCAGCAGTCCCAATCAGCAGCGATGCTCCTCTAGTGTAGAAGTCAGAGCGTTTATTAGCAATCCAGTTTGCACAGCAGCTAGGACAGTTGGCTTTCAGATCAACCAGGAGGTCTAGCAGGAAACCCCCAGGATGAGCCCCAGAGATTGTGCCTCTCAGACCACCATCTTTTCTCCCCTCTCTCAGCCCTTTGTTCTCCTCCCCATCCAGCCACCCTGCCCTTGATCTAAACTGGCCACAACCTGTTACCCACAGGGGGTCCAGGTAAGGTCAGACTAAAGCCTCTTCCCCCTTAGTGGTACCTATAGTTATCACAACCCAGTGTCTCATCACCAGAATACCCCAGGAAAAAGAAGGGCATTTGGACATCGCCCCTGGCATCCCACAGTAGCCCAGGAGGTTTTCTTTCTTCATCACACTGCTTGATCCACCAAACCAGGAAATTACCCAGCATACAACAGTTAACCTGAGCATGACTTGTCCATGGCCATATTCCCCATGGATGTTCTATCCTCCACCTTGGATACCAGGGCAAACTGGCCACAGCATGGCACCTTTCAACCTATACCTGATTCTTACCCAACAGGGGGACTGGTACAACAATTCCTACCACCCCCTCTGCAGCAACATCAACTGCAGATGGCTACAGAATCCACACGAGCAGTGACTACACCTCTGCCGCTTGAAGAACCCCCCAAAACCCCCCTACAATAACCCAAAGTGGACAATCTAAAACAATTTAGAGATTTATTTAAAAGGGCAGCTGATAGCATGGATATTCCACTCAGTGATAATACAACCACTCAACACAAGTTATATAGGATCCTCCAGTCATCAAGGTCCACTAAACTAGCCTTACCAATGGATGAGGGCATAATGGAGCCTGCAAATGCCATATGGCAAACACCAGCATCTGCAGCCCCATCTAACAAAAAGGCAAAGAAGAAACATTTTATCGCCCCTAAGGGAAATGAATTTTTATTCACCCATCCACAGCCAAACTCCTTAGTTATAGAGGCGGCTAATCAGAGAGATATGCAAACATTCTAAAAAACCAACTCCTTAAACAAAGACGACAAAAAACTCGACACCCTGGGCAAAAAAGTATACATGTCCGTAGTGTTACAACTAAGGGTGGCCAACTACACAGCAGCTCTATCGAACTACGACCATGAAATATACACGAGACTCATGGAATTCTCAAACTTTATTCCACAAGACGAATAAGAGCAATTTAACATCTTAATTAGAGAGGGTCAGTTAGTTGCAAGAACGGCTCTACAGGCACCTCTAGATGGTGCAGATGTGGTGGCCAGAACACTAGGCACAGCAGTCGTGATGAGATGGTCTTCCTGGCTCCATGCTGCGGACTTGCCTAGGCAGATGCAGAACACCATTGAATATCTCCCTTTCGATAAGGGTAACCTATTCGGAGAAAGAACGAACGAGGTCATGCACAATTTACAAGACTCAAGAGCCACTCTCTGAACCCTGGGGATATATACCCCATCACCAAGGAAAAGATACTACAGAAACCAAACATACAACCTCAGGTACCCCCAAAACCTGCCTAATCGCAGACGAGACAATTCTAGAAACAAATCTCGTCAATCCCACCTAAGGAGACAAAGTAACCAGTCGCCACAAAAGCCACAAGGCGGAACTTGAAACGACAGTTCTGACATCTACATCGAGGGATTGAGCGACCAACCATGTTGAACTATGAACAGTCATCCTTACAACCTCTCATGTTCAGCAACAGATTATATCCATTTCTACATCAGTGGATGAAAACAACATCAGACAAATGAGTCATAGAGATCATACAGAAAGCCTAGTCCATCGCATTCATGTCAAATCCCATAGCCCACTACCCCTCCCCTGTCCCTCTTCAGGGACCCCTGTCACAAACAATTTCTCCAAAAGGAGATCCAAAACCTGCTTCACGTCGGAGCAGTAGAAGTAGTTCCAAAAGAACATGTGGGAAGAGGTTTCTACCCCCCATATTTCCTAACCCAGAAGAAGACAGGGGGTTGGAGGCCAATCTCAGGCAGCTCAGCAAATATGTACAAACCAAGAGGTTCAAAATGGTGAGACTAAATACCATACTTCTATCCCTGCAACAGGGAGATTGGTTGGCTTCCCTTGACTTGAGAGATGCTTATTTTCATGTCCCAATCTGCCTGGCCCACAGAAGGTTCCTAAGATTTCTATTCCTAAACAATCATTACCAATACACGCTACTCCCTTTTGGACTCTGCACAGTGCCAAGAGTATTCTTGAAACTCATGGCCCCAGTAACAGCCTTCCTGCGCAAACAAGTTAGCTCATTTTTCCCTATCTAGACGACTTCCTCATAAAAGCTCACACACGCTCAGAAGCCTACCAGGCAATCCAAACAGCAGAGAATCTTTCTGTCATTGGGCCTAAACATAAACTACAAGAAGTTGTCGTTACAACCAGCACAGGAGATACAGTTCATTGGAGCTCGAGTTTACTCACCTTCGCACGGGCATTCCTTCCCTTGGACAGATACCACAACATAAAACAACTGGCAATTACCATCCAAAAATCACCAATAGTCTCTATCAACATATGTATGCAAATACTGGGACAGATGGCAGCTACTACTTACCTGGTCAAGCATGCCTGGCTCCGCATGTGCCCGTTTCAACTATGGTTCCTCAGACAATTCAAACAATGGTGGTGTCCTTCCACAGGCGTTATATCTATCCCAGCCACAATCAAAGATGCTCTGTCCTGGTGGGTAAACAAAAACGATTTGTTACAGGGTGTTCCCTTTACCCCACAACAACCGGATCTAATTATCATTACAGATGCCTCACTGATAGGCTGGAGGTTTTACTGTCAGGAACAAACTGCTCAAGGGAAATGGTCCATCCCAGAGAGAGCCCTATGTATAAACCTCCTCGAGTTAAGAGCAGTTCAAAAAGCTTGCCAACATTTTCTCCCCACAATCTTGGGGAAAGAACGTGAGGATACATACTGACAACAACACATGCATGTACTGCATCATTTGCCAAGGAGGAACCAGATCACAGCCTCTATGCCTAGAGACGACACTTTGGGACTGGTGCATAGACCATGGTATCCACATATCAGCAGAATACTTACCGGGCAAGAATAACATGATAGCTGACACTTTGAGTCAATCCTTCACAAACCAACACGAGAGAGAGATTTGGGACGACATCCTATGAAATATTTTCACACTTTGGGGGTTCCGTACCATGGATCTTTTTGCCAACACCAAGAACAGAAAGTGCATACGTTACTGCTCATGGGGAGGAATGGGTCAGGGATCCAGTGGTGATGCATTTCTCCTGGACTGGAGCAAAAGACTCTTTTATATGCCTTCCATCCCATTCCAATGATCCCAAGGACTCTCTGCAAAATACAGCAAGACAAAACAACAGTGATACTAGTAGTACCGGCAAGGCTCCGACAAACATGGTATACATATCTCCTGAGAATGTCCAAGACACCACCAGTTACCCTACCACTTGTACCGACCCTTCTGTCACAGAACAAGGGAACACTAACACACACTTACCTGGACAACTTCACATGACAGCATGGAACCTAGATGGTTTGACAATCTAGAGACTCTGTTCTCACAGAGTCAAATACATACTATTAAACAGTAGAAAGCCTGTAGTGACATCAACTTACCTCCATAAATGCTGTCACTTCTCCTCCTGGTGCACCCAACGAAGTATTAATCCAGTTACAGGTCCAATTCCGTATGTCTTGGAATACCTCGTATACCTGAAAGAAACAAACATTTCAGTTAACGCTATTAGAGTCCATTTAGTGGCAGTCTCTGCCTTTCATGCCTCCATATTTGTTCACTGAATGGTTAAAAGGTTCATGGTGGGTTTACAGAATTTATACCCACAAGTCCGACCACCTACAACTCCATGGGACCTTACAAGAGTACTCAAAGCCTTGATGAAAGCCTTTTGAACCATTGGCAACTACTTCACTCCTCCATCTGTCAATGAAAGTAGCCTTTCTGGTTGCAGTCCCCTCAGCCAGACGAGTAGGAGAGATTGCAGCCCTTATGGCACATCATCCCTATACCGTTTTTACAAGGACAGAGTGTCCCTATGACCACACCCTAAATTCATTCCTAAGATCACATCTTCCTTCCATCTCAATCAAACCATACATCTGCCAGTCTTCTATCCAAAACCACACACCATGCCACACCAAAAGGCTTGACACACCTTTGGTGTGAGGTGGGCCTTGGCATACTGCTTGGAAAGAACTAAACATTTCAGGAAAATACCTAGACTATTTGTCTCTGCTGCTGAACATTCTCAAGGGCAACCCATTTCCAAAAAGAGATTATCACGATGGATCTCCTCCTGCATATGAACCACTTATAATACTTCTGAAAGACACCCACCTGACTCTATATGTTCTCACTCCACCAGATCAGTTGCATCCTCAATTGCCTTCCTCATGAAAGTACCAATATTGGACATCTATTGGGCAGCTACCTGATCCCCAGCTGATCCTTTTGCAAAATACTACGCACTAGAGCAAATTTCTTGCATAGACACTGCACTCGGTCATGCAATCCTCAGTACAGTACAGTGCACAACACACAATCCGAAGTACCCACCTCTGCACAGAGCAACTGCTAAACAATCACCTCAAGTGGAGCAGTTGGGAACACTGCTCGACGAAGAAATGGAGGTTACTCATCTTGGTGCAGTAGGCAAAGTTCTTTGAGATGCGTGTTCCTGACATGCTCCACTACGTGCCCTGCTCCCCTCTACTTTGACGTATTCTCTACTATATATGGGGGGCCTCAGCAGTAGAAAGGAACTGAGCAGCGGGTGGGGGCACTGGAGGCATGCACATCAGCAGCGGCAGGAAAACAACGCTGGCTGCCATGAGTGCCTCCACTCCTATCAGAGCCATTGCTAGAAAACTCTCCGATGTCAAGTGGAGCATGTTGGGAACACACATCTTGAAGAACTTCAGCTACTGCATGAAGGTGAGTAACCTCCATTTCTCAACCACTGTTTCGGGACACATTACTGTGTCACCACACAGCAGTAAGTGTGTCATAGAGAGCTGGGATGATGGCCGGATTTGGCCTGGAAGGAGTGGGCTTGTGTCCTGTAGCATCAAAATGTGTTGCCAAGTGTGTCACAACTCAGAAAAGGTTGAGAACCACAGCTGCAGAATAACACTGAGATTCTTAAATATGTTTGTTTTGTGTTTTGTAATAATTTATAATACACACAAACTACATGAAAAGAATGTCAAGGTTGCAAAATTAAGCGTTTGAATATCAAGAAATGCTGGAATTACAGTTGACTGTGCAACTTAAATTCAGTCTGCTTGTGTTATGATACACTCTTGAATTATGTGATTGCAGCAGTAGTGGAAGCACTGAGAGCGCACACACACACATTCTGCTCTCACTGCTGCTATCCAGGCACTCCAGAGTCCTTCAGGAGCTAGAGAACGTCCTGCTCTCAGCCACTACAGCATGCTTGGTGGAATTTGCGAAACTCTCTCTAACAAGTCTCTGCTGTGCATGTGAATGCTAAAAATTTCTGAGACTTGTTAGTCCAGACAGGGCTAACAAAGGCTCATCTCTGATAATACAGGAAAGCCCTTGCCAAATTTAGAGTTCTAGCCCCAAAGCCTAGTAGTGATAGTTTCTCAACAATAGGGTTGTGTAAACATTTCTAACATGGGTAAAGCCATGTATTTTTGCCTAATCTTGTTTCTCGTAAATGGCTGAACCATATTTTTGCTGGTGCTTGAAAATGAAATAAACTATTAGCCTGAGGCAAGCGCTTTGCATGGGAAACTTCAGCCGGAAAGGTTAGTGTGGTAACTTATTAGCAAGTGAAAATAGGGTCTTGCAATGGGAAATGTTTGAAAGCCTTAACTATTAACATGATTACCTGTGCTGTCTGTAATACTCTATGTAGGACATGACCGTATTCTGTTAAAATGCTAGGTCATGAAAGTCTGGACTTGTGCTGTATCTTGTATCAATACAATACAGTGCTATTTAGGTAAGTATGACCTATCAAGTTCTCTTTATTCATTGAGGACTCAAAAGTATAACCTTGAACAAAACTGGAATATTTGATACCAAAGTTTTTGGATTAATTGTCTATTGGTTCAACCTTGCACAGACAATGTACTTCTGTCTCCTGTAGTTCAGGTTTAAAGAAGGGGGAATGTTTTCGGTTATTTTCAATGCAAGATTTTCATGTCTGAACAGCTCTTATTATTGGATGCTTGGGATTATCTCTACTGATTCAAGTAATCATATTGTCCTCTCTTGGATCAATAACTTGTTGAAAGGTAGAAAACAAAGTGGAGGAATAAGTGGTGAGTTTTCAGAATGGAGAGAGGTGATTAATGTTGTCCCCCAGTAGTCTGTACTGGGACCAGTACCGTTCAACATAAATGGTCTGGAAAAGGGATAAACAGTGAGATGTCACAATTGGCAGATCATACAAAACTACTCAAGATAGTTAAGTCCAAAGTAGGTTGTGAAGGTTTGTGAAGGGATCTTATAAAACTGGGTGACTGGACAACAAAGTGGCTAATGAAATTCAGTGTTGTTAAATGCAAAGTATTGCACGTTGGAAAACAGAATCCCAACTATATCTATAAAATATCAGGGTCTAAATTTGCTGTTACCACTTAAGAAATAGATATTGAAGTCATTCTGGATCTCTAAAAACATCCACTCAGTGTGCAGCGGCAGTTTGCTTACAACATTGGGAGTCGTTAAAGAGATTAAGTAAAAAGATAGAAAATACTATATTGTCTCCTTTATAAATCTTTCATGCCAATGTCTTGAATACTGTATGCAGATCTGGTTGCCCCATCTCAAAAAAAAATGTATTAGCATTGGAAAAGGTTACAGTAAAGGGCAACTAAAATGATAGGGGTATGTAAAATCTTTAATATGAGGAGAGCTTACTAAGACTGGGCTTTGCAACCTGGAAAAGAGACGAGCAAAGGGCTTATGACAGAGGTCTATAAAATGATGGCTTGTGTGAAGAAAGTGAATAAGTATTATTTACTTCTGCTGTAAAAGAACTAGGGGGGTCACCAACTGAAATTAATAAGTCACAGGTTAAAAATGAAAAAAAGGAAATATTTCATCACACAATGCACAGTCAACCTGTGGAACTCCTTGCCAGAGAATGTTGTGAAGACCAAGACTATACTGGGGTTCCAAAAAGAACTAGGTAAGCTTCTGGAGGATAGATCTATCAGTGGTTATTAGCCAGGACACACAGGGATTGCTGTTGCTGGAGACTGGGGATCACTTGATGACTACCTTGTCTGTTCATTCCCATTGAAGCACCTGACAGTGGCTGCTGTTGGAAGACAGGATACTGGGCTAGATGAACTATTGGTCAGACCCAGTATGTCTGTTCTTATGTTCATTGTGTCAGGTGAGTTTCTAGAGAGGCCACATTATTAAAGGAGATGTGAAAGGCATTCCTGACATGAACTTTTTTCATGTCATCAGTCAGAAATGCTTGAAGCACTACAAGCTGACATACAGAGCAGTCAGACTAGGTAGGAATGAGTGTCTTTGAGAGCAGGACTCTTTGGAATGTTGATCATCTCAGAAGTGCACCAGAAAGAAGAAAAGCTTCTATTTTCTTGAATTATACAAAATTTCTTGAACTATATTAAAACTCCTTTTTATGCCCAAGGATAATTTTCAGATGGGGAGAGGGATATATGACCATTGGAAGTGTCCATTATTCCTGAAATGGGAATGGGGGTGTTAGCTGAAATAGGCAGGAAGAAATGACTAGGATTTCTTATAGTAGTCCTTAAATCTGAATTTTCCTGAAACACAAAACTAGGTTTTGGCTGTTAACAATCCATGTGTGCTCTTAACTTTAAAAAATATATAACTGAACAGAACTATTGGTTGTCAATGTTTACTGATCTTGCTGGTCACCAGACAGATCCTGTCAACATTGGCCAAGCTGTTGCAGATTGACTGGAGCTTTTTTAAAAAGTGTCTTGCCTTTCTTCAGCTACATACAACTTAAGCAATTGATATGAAAATAGTATACTACGTGAAAACCTGAATTTCAAGCTTCCGGATAGTATAAATATTGTTTCTGTCTCTAGCAGTTACCACTGTAACAGCTGCTGAAATCATGTGGGAATTTGTGTGGGGAAAGTTGAAGGGGGAAAGCAATGTGATAGTTGCAGTGATGCAGTTTCCCTGCTAAAAGCTGGGGAAAAAGCTGCACAGTCATTAAAAAATCAGAAGTGGCTCTGATTCTTGGAGTACCTGACTGAAGGTGTCAGTGGTTTCTATGGTTTGGCAGCAATGTTCCCTCTAATTTTTCATAGGCTGTGTGTGCAAAAAATTTCTTTTGTGCAAAGTGTCCAAATTTGTGCACACTCCAGTGAGTGCGGTCAAACTTGTGAGTGCAATGAAGTGAGTATGATGCAAATAATACCTAAATTTTTTTTGGTCTGGTGATGGAAATGATTTTATAAATTAAAAAAAAACCTTATTTGAAACATGTAACTTGAAATTGCCTTCTTAATGTAGCATAAAAATATTGGCACTGTTGAATTTTTTTGTGCACACTTTATTTTGTTGTGTGCGCAGGTTTCGCAACCTGTGTGCGTGCACACGTGCATGCACACAGCTTAGGGGGAACATAGTTTGGCAGTGCTTTTTTGGGGTCAAGGATTGCATGGTGCAGCAGTTCATTATACTGGATCAGTGTGATTATAGATTCCTGGGCAACGGGCAGACACCTCCCAGTGCTAAAATGTTTTAAACCAGGTTTGGAGTTATAATGGGTTAACCTAGAAAACTGAGCTGACTGCTGAGTTTCTATAGTGCAGTCTTAGGGCAAGGCTACAGTTTGTGTGAGTTTAATTGAGCATTATTAAAGACATACTCTATTGAACTCAGAATTAGCCAGAAGTCAGGGCATTGCTAGTGCCTGGCATGGAGGAGGTGGGGGCAGTCCCCCGAGTGGCAGTTGTGTCCCTCGCTTCTCTTGGCCCTGTCCCGGGCTGGGCCGGCCACTTTGTTGTCCAGTCACCAAGTTTTATAAGATCCCTTTGCAAATCTTCACAGCCTACTTTGGACTCAACTATCTTGAGTAGTTTTGTATGATCTGCCAGTTGTGACACCTCACTGTTTATCCCTTTTCCAGACCATTTATATTGAATGGTACTGGTCCCAGTACAGACCACTAGGGGACAACATTAATCACTTCTCTCCATTCAGGACTTTGAAACCATGTTGGGTGAAGCTTGTATTCTAAAATTCATGTAGAATTGCTTAGAATAATAGAACTTAGTAAATTAAGATACTACTAGGCTACTCGATCTTCAGTCTATGTAGCCATTGCAGAATCATTCAATACAATGTGTATCTGGTGCCCTGGACAATCTACCGGTGGTTTTAAATAATTCCACAAGTTCTGCCCTCCACTTTATTTGGAACAAGTTTCCCATTTTTGGTGTCAGTAGGCCGCCTTATTCCCATTTAAGGCTTCATAACAGCATATCTTTACTTTGTTGAGCCGTATTCATACCAATTATGACCTTACACCATTCCTGCCGTTTGATTTAATTTAATTTCTCTCAGCAATTTTCAGACAGTTGGTGCACTTTAATTTCATAAATCCAGGGGTCAACATATAATTTGGGGGGCCCTGGAACCCTCCTAAATTGGCAGCCCCTGCTCACACCCATGTGGGCCCCCTTTACCCACCCCAGCTATTGCCCCTGATATCCAGGAGTTAAAGTATAATTAGGGGAAGGGCCAGAACCCTCCTAAACTTCCAGGGCCCCCTCATGCAGGTCCAGGCCCCCTTCATATCCCTGAGCTACTGCCCCCAAAACACTTACCCTCCTCAGACACCTTTCCCCATGTCCTTCTCAGCCCCAATCCCCACTCCCTAAGTTCCCTGCCCCCATTCCAGCCCTCCTTGCCCCCCACCCTCTCCATCTTCACACCACCCTCTTCAGCCCCCCCCAAACACTCCCTAGCCCACCATCCTGACCCCTTCTCCTCCCCATGATAACCCCCCCCCAGCCCCTTTACCTTGCCAAGGTGGCCAAAGAGCTGGGTGGGGGGAAGGAGGCTGCGGTGCTGGCTGGCAAGCAGGAGCCCAGGCCTAAGGCTGGAGCCAGCCTGTGTACACTACCTGGCACTGGTGGGAACGGGTGGAGCCACCACAGGCTCTGGGGAAGGGAGGGAGGGGTGGCTGGCCTGGGCCAAGTCCGCAGCCCCTCCCTCCCACCAGCCTATGGAATGCGCTGGAATGCTGTTCCGGCACGCCCTTCTATTTTTAGGGAGCCCCAGAATGGTATTCCAGGGCATTCCCCCATACTTTAACCCCTGCATTCATCTATAGAATCTAGGAGAAACTAAATGGGGAGGGGAGAACATTTTGCCAGGCATTGTGAGACTAGAGGTGAATTCAACTTGAGTCAGAGGAAGTAAGCATGTGATTAATTCAGTTCCTGGCTTAGAATTGACCACTGTACAATTAATATCTTAAAACCATGTACTTCATAGAAATGAGGATAATTTGCTGAGGTGGTAGCTTTAATTTTGATCTCCGGATGTCAGGTTTAATTTGTATACATCCTGACGCTAATGCCCTGATATCCTTTTGTTCATTTGGTGGTTATTCCCATATGCAGTATAATATTTTACCCAGTTTAGTTAAATCCACAACTCTTCACATCTTCCACGAGAATATTCTTTCAAACATGTGGTTGTAATTTCTTGCCTTAAGTTAACATGCAATTGATCCAAATCAAAGCATAATGAGGATCAGTGAGTCTAAATAAATGTAACTATTTTACATTCCATATTCTTCTGTTTGGATTGGAGATAATCAGTGCCTTTAGTAATCTGATCATTCCTTATTGTCAGGAAGAAGAGGCTTCTGAAGTGAATTAATTTAGACTTCCTTGTGTAAAGATGCCTTGTCTGGCCGTTGCTACAAAATAATTTTGGGAAAATGAGTCTTGGCAGTCTCTGGCTAGTTCGGTAAAATGGGAGAAGCTTTAAATGTTCAGGTTCCATTTTAGGGAACCTCTTTGTTTCTTCTTGAGTTTAGTAGGATTTATTAAATCCTCATTAGAGACAACTTGCAAGAAGATCACAAAGTTTTCTCGTCATTGGAATCATCTAATTTCTGAAAATGTGTTGGCTGAGTAATGCTTCATAGTACCCACTGACCTTAGAATCACAGAAACAGGGTTGGAAGGGACCTCAGCTCATCTAGTCCAACCCCCTGCCAGAGGCAGGATCACTCCCACTAAACCATCCCAGTCATGGTTTTGTCCAGCTGGGCCTTAAACACCTCCAGAGATGGAGACTCCACCACCTCCCTTGGCAGCTCATTCCAATGCTTCACCACTTGCCTAGTAAAAAAGTTTTTTCTAATAGCCAGCCCCGACCTCCCTAACCGCAACTTGAGACCATTGGTCCTTGTTCTGTCCTCTGTTATTACCGAGAACAGTCGAGCTCCATCTTCCTTAGAGCATCCCTTCAAGTAGTTGAAGGTTGCTATCAAATCCCCCCTCAATCTTCTCTTCTGCAGACTAAATAAGCCTAATGCTTTCAGTCTTTCCTCATAAGGCTTGTGCTCCAGCCCTTTGATCAATTTGGTTGCCCTCCTCCGAACTCTCTCTAGCATGTCCCTGTCCTTTTTGTAGTGGGGAGCCCAAAACTGAACCCAGTATTCTAGATGTGGCCTCACCAGTGCAGAATAGAGAGGAATGATCACACCCCCTGATCTGCTGGTAATAGTTCTTTTGATGCAGCCCAGTATGCCATTGGCCTTTTTGGCAGCAAGAGCACACTGCTGACTCATATCTAGCTTCCCATCCACGATGACCCCCAGGTCCTTTTCTACACTGCTGCTACTTAGCTGAATGTTCCCCAGCCTGTAGCAGTGCTTGGGGTTTTTCCATCCCAAGTGCAGGATTTTACACTTGTCCTTATTGAAGCTCATAAGACTTCTATTGGCCCACTGTTCCAATTTATCTAGGTCTCCCTGAATCCTGTCCTTGCCCTCCAACGTGTCTACTGTTCCCCCCAGCTTGGTGTCATCCACAAACTTACTGACAGTGCAGTCTATTCCATCATCCAGATCATTGATGAAAATGTTGAACAGAACCGGCCCCAGGACCGACCCCTGGGGCACACCACTCGTGACTGGTTGCCAGCTAGACATGGAACCATTGATTCCTACACGCTGAAACTGTTGATCTAGCCAGTTCTCTATCCACCTTATAGTCCATCTATCCAATCCATTCTTCCTTAATTTGCCAATGAGAATGCTGTGGGAAACTGTATCAAAAGCCTTGCTAAAATCAAGGTATATGACATCAACGGTTCTTCCTGCATCCAGAAAACCAGTCATCTGATCATAGAAGGAGATGAGATTGGTCAGGCATGATTTACCCTTGGTAAATCCATGCTGACTGTTCCTGATCACTTTATTTTCCTCTAAATGTTTGAGGATGGATTCTTTGAGAATCTGCTCCATAATTTTTCCAGGGATTGAGGTGAGGCTGACTGGTCTGTAATTCCCCGGATCCTCCTTTTTTCCCTTTCTTGAAAATAAGGCACTACATTTGCTTTTTTCCAATCCTCTGGCTCCTCCCCCATTCTCCATGAGTTTTGAAAGATAATGGCCAGTGGTGCTGCTATTTCATCAGCCAATTCCCTTAGCACCCTCGGATGCAGTTCGTCTGGCTCCACGAACTTGTGCACATCCAGCTTCTTTAAGCAGTCCCTAACCTGACCTTCTGTCACCAAGGACCTCTCTTCTTCTCTCTCATCTGCCACAGCCATGGTAGTGGGCTGGGAGCTGACCCTGCCTGTGAAAACTGAAGCAAAAAATGCATTTAGCGCTTCAGCTTTTTCCTCATCCTCTGTCACAAGGATGCCTGCTCTATTCAGCAAGGCACCTACACCATCCCTGATCCTCTTCTTGTTATTAACATACTTTGTAGAACCCTTTTTGTTATCCTTTACATCCCTCGCTAGCCACAACTCCATTTGTCCTTTGGTCTCTCTGATTTTATCCCTGCAGTCCCTAGCAATATCTTTATATGCCACCTTGGTCATCTGACCAAGCTTCCACTTCCTGTAAGCTTCCTTTTTATGTTTAAGCTCAGAGCAGAGTTCTCTGCTAAGCCATTCTGGCTGCCTCACATGTTTGTTCTTCCTCCTAATTGGAATATCAACTTCCTGTGCTCTTAGCACGGTTTCTTTAAAATGTAACCAACTCTCTTGGACTCCTTTCCCCTTTAGATTAGCTTCCCAAGGGATCCTGCCCATCAGTTCCCTGAGGGTGCCAAAATCTGCTTTTTTGAAGTCCAGGGTTTTTGTTTTGCTTCTTTCCTTCCTTTCTTTAATCAGCATCCTGAATTCAACCATGTCATGGTCACTACTGCCTAGTTTGCCATTTACTTCTACCTCCCTGATCAATTCTTTCCTGTTTGTGAGCAGCAGGTCGAGAGGTGCAAGGCCCCTAGTTGGTTCCTCTAGCATTTGTACTGGACCTTGTTGAATTGCAGGTCTGACTAGTGTCCAAAATGGAGTCATTCAAGTGTTCAGTTTGTATTAATTGTGCTACTGACAGTGTGCGACAACATCCTTGTGCCTAAAGAAGTCATACATACAGGCTTTTCCATACTGGACTTAGCATCGTCTCTGCACAATATGAATATCCTACAGTGCTCAGTGAGTGGGGATGGGATTATAAGATCTGGAAGTTCTTAGTAACAGGCCAACATACAGGCAGTAGGTTAGTGGCTCCCAACCTTTTGCAGGCTGGGGACCCATTTTTAACAAAACAAACAAACAAAAAAACCTTTGCGGCTCCCCTGGCTGATTATGTAATCTGGCCCGCACCACTGGACAGCTGGTGAGCAGTGCTGCCACCACTATTGCCCCTGCTGCTGGGGAGCCAAGCTGTGGCAGCTGTGGCTCCCTGCCCTTGCCCCTACTAGGGAGCTGCCACAGCCCTATTTCCCTGCCAGGATCTGGCCGTGGGTGGGGAGAGGCAGCCCTGGCGGGGGAGCATCAGGGCTGTAGTTGGATTCTGGCCTCAGTAGGGAGAGGCTCCGCGGACCCCCTGCAACACATCCGTGGACCCCTAGGGGTCTCCGGACCTCAGGTTGGGAACCACTGCACTAGGCGTTTGCTTTTAGTCATCTTGCTTGAGGACAGAGGCAGTAAGAACAATTTGGCAGCTGCATCCACAACTGAGTGCTCCTGTTTAGGATCCACTCTGCTCATCCCATATGGGAAGGGGGCTGGTAATGGGGACTAAGCCTAGTCTGCTTTAGTCAACTCCTGACTGGATAACCGCACCCAGTGGGATCACCTCTACGTGGTCACAAAGGAAGAAGAACAAAGATGATTTTCAGAACATGGAATGTACAAACTGTAATGAATAATGGTAATAATGATTGCCCTGTGTGGACAGAAGTTGTCTGTTATGAACTGAGGAAGTTCAACATCAACATTGCTGCTCTACCTGAAACTCTGTGTGCTAGAGAAGGATTTCTGAAGGAAGGTGGAGGATACACTTTATTTTGGAAAAGGATAGCATAAGAGGAGCCAGAGATGCATGGAGTTGGTTTTGCCATCCAAATAAACTTGTGAGCTGAACCACAGAACTCCCAATTGGCATCAATGAACACCTTAAGATGCTCTGTCTGAAACTTGCAAAAACTAACAGGTGAGGATTGTGAGTGCATGTGCCCTGACTCTGGATGCTGATGAGACCATGAAGGAAAACTTTTACTTGCATCTTGACCTCATCTTCTCAATATCCCAGGAGAAGACAAGATCATCTTTTCTTGGAGATTTCAGTGCCATTGTGGGAAGAGACTCATCGCCTTGGAGTGGTACTACTGGAAAAGAAGGCATTTGGAATTTTAAATACTACAAGGGTCCTTCTGATGAAATGCTCAGAACATAGATTTGTCATCACAAATGCCCTGTTCCATCAAACAAACAAGGTAATGACATCCCAGAAGCATCCTAGATTGAAACACTGACATTTGATCATTTTTATACAATTGCCTGGGCAATCTCTGGGGTGTCTTAATTACAAGAGCCATAACTAATGCTGATGACTGTTGGACTGATCGCTGTCTTACTCGTTCATGCATTCCATCAGGACTGCTCCTAAATATAAAATGAAAGGAAGCAGATCAGGCACTAGAGGATAGATAAACATCAAATGCTTGAAGGACCCAGAGAATTCCAGCAACTCCTGAATGAGAGATTACCAACAGAGCACCCAGAAGGAGATGAGGAGAACTGGAGGTGACTCAAGACAGCTGTTCTCTTATCCTGTAAGAATACCATGGAATAAAAGACTAGGAAACATCAACACTGGTTCAATGAGAATGAGTCTGCCAGTGAGACGTCAAATTTCAGTAAGTGGAAAACTGTCTGTGCCTGGTAAAATGGCATCAACTCTTTTTTCTTAAGAAAAATGCACATCAACAAGCAAAGTCAGAGATGCAGGGGGCAACACAGGAACTGAGGAAGTAGTGGTGGATTCAGAAATCAAAGGAAATCTGACATTTTGCTTACATCTGTCACACTCATGGTCGCTTCTGTGCTACCAAAGCTATCTATGGAGCTCGTGTTTAAGGCCTCAAGCCTTTAAGATCAAAGTAAGGAAAATACTCCCTGAGGGACAGAGAATCCATCAATACTCACTGGAAAGAACATTTCTAGCATCTCCTGAACCATGACTCAGCTGTTGATGGAAATAAATAATATCTCAGAAAAAGCAATCAGAGAAGACCTTGGTTTGCCACTTACCCTGGCAGAAGTCAGGAGTGATGTCAGGAAAGAGAGACCAATAAGGTAGCTGGTGTTGGCAGAACACCTGCAGACAATGTCAAAGAACAGCAGCTTATGTGTTAGCTTTATGGCCATATCCTTAAAATTTGGATCAAGGAAGAAATCCTAGCTGACCTAAGAGGTGGGTTGATTATCATTTTTAAGAGGACGGGGGGTATAGAGCTGATTTACAGAAATTGAAACATGATCTTATTGGCCACCGCTTAAAGGCTATTGCCTTATTTTTGCCAACTGTTTCCTTCCACTTGGGGGAGAAAGTCTTCTAGACTCCAAAGTGGTTTCAGACCATCTTGAGGAACCATGGACATAATCTTCACAGAAAGTTAAATTCAAGAGAAGTGTTGTGAGCAAAATTGACATCTTTACATGGCCTTTACTGAGCTCTCTGAAGTCCTTGACTTTGTAAACTGTGAAGCCCTGTGGACAAGTCTGTCCAAAATTTGTTACTCAAACAAGTTCATCAATGTTCTGAGACTTTTCCATGACATGTCAGCAATGGAAATCAAAGTGAACCATTTGAGGTGAAAAGCGAAGTATGGCTGTGTCATCACTGTTTTCCATCTTCATCTCCACCATAAGGCACCTCACTGACAGAAAGCTCCCTCCTGGAATTGAAACTGTATAACATGGATGGAAGCCTCTTTAACCTCAACAGAGAAGTCCAAAATGAAGTCTACAATATTATCCCAAATGGAGCTCAAGTATGCTGATGACAATGCAATTGTTGCTCAATCTGAAATAGAAGTCCAAACCATTCTCAATGTATTTTCAGAAACCTGTGAGAGTATCGGCCTAACTTTAAATATCTAGAAAATGCAAGTTTGTTATCAATCTGCTTCATATGGAAAAATAAACCCTCCTTCCATTCAAATCAATGGAGAAGTGCTTGAGAATGTGAATCATTTTGCCTGTTCTGGAAGTTATTTTTCATCAAAGGTAGACATTGACATGAAAATATGCCGCCACTTGAAATTGTGTGAATGCAGCCTTCGGTTGTGTGAGTAGATGTTTTCTTAAACCACATCATGCTTGCTGAAATGAAGCTCCTGGCTGCTGTGCCCTTGTTATCTATGGGGCTGGATGAACTGCATTGGAGGGTGCTGAGAGAACTGCTTAGGAGAACCATTGGGCTATTATCTTTGAAAACTTGGGGCGAATGGGGAAGGTGCCAGAGGACTGGAACAAAGCAAATATAGTGCCGATCTTCAAGAAAGGGAAAAAGGAGGATCCAGGGAATTAGACCTCTCAGCCTCACCTCAGTCCCTGGAAAAATCATGCAGCAGGTTCTCAAAGAATCCATCCTGAAATATGTGGAGGAAAATAGAGTGCTCTGGAACAGTCAGCATGGATTCACCAAGAGTAAATCATGCCTGACCAACCTCATTGCCTTCTGTGATGAGATGACTGGCTTTGTGGATGTGGGAAGAGCCATTGACATGACATACTTCGACTTCAGCAAGGCTTTTTATACGGTTTCCCACAGGATTCTCATAGGCAAGTTAAGGAAGTGTGGGTTGGATGCATGGACTGTAAGGCAGATAGAATACTGGCTAGTTCAGCGGTTTCAGTGTGTGGGAATCGGTGGCAATCAATGTCTAGTTGGCAACCAGTAACGAGTGGTGTGCCCCAGAGGTTGGTCCTGGGGCTGGTTCTGTTGAACATTTTCATTAATGATCTAGATGATGGAATAGATTGCACACTCAGTAAGTTTGTGGATGACACCAAGGTAGTGGGAATGGTAGACACTTGCGGGGGGCAAGTGCAGGATTCAGGGAAACTTAGACAAATTGGAGCAGTGGGCTAATAGAAATTTCATGAGGTTCAACAAGGACAAGTGCAAAATCCTGCCCTTGGGACGGAAAAACCACATGTACTGCTACAGGTTGGGGAGTGATCAGCTAAGTAGCAGTAGTGTAGAAAAGGATGTGGGGGTCATGATGGATGGGAAGCTGGATATGAGTCAAGTGTGCTCTTATTGCCAAAAAGGCCAATGGCATACTGGGCTGCATCAGCAGAAGTGTTGGCATCAGATTGAGGGATGTGATTATTCCCCTCTATTCATTACTGGTCAGACTGCGTGTGGGATGCTGTGTTCAGTTTGGGCACCCTGCTACAAAAAGGTCATGGACAGAGTCCAGTGGAGGTCAACAAAAATGATCAAGGGACTAGAGGACAAGATTTTTGAAGAAAGACTGAAGGAACTAGGCTTACTTTGTCAGCAGAAGAGAAGACTTTGGGGGGATTTGATGGCAACTTTCAACTACTTGAAGGTGTGCTCCAAGGATGAAGGAGCTAGACTGTTCTCAGCTGTAGGACAGAACAAGGAGCAATGGTTTCAAGTTACAGCTGGGGAGGTTGAGGTTGGATATTAGGAAGAACTTTCTCACTAGGAGAGTGGTGAAGCATTGGAATAGGTTACTTAGGGAGATGGTGGAATCTCCATCTTTGGAAATATGTAAGGCTTGGTTAGACAAAATCCTGGCTGGGACGATTTGGTGATAGTGGCCCTGCTTTTAGGAGGGGATAGACTAGATGACCTCATGAGATCTCTTCTAACTCTCTGATTCTATGATTCTATCCCAAGTCTGCTATATAACTTGGAAATCTGGACCAGATAGAGAAGACTTCTCAAGAGCTTAGAAAAGTACCAACAACAGTGCCTTCGCAAGATCCTTTGGATTAGCTGTGAGGGTAGACATGCAGGCCTTAGCATGTTGACCAGAAACAGATTCTTCCAGTTTTGAGGCCATGATTACCCAAAGTCAACATAGCTGGATGGGCCAACTTGTTTGCATGCTTGACTCCCAACTCCCTAAGAGAATCCTTTTCTCAGAGCTGAAAGGTCAGCGAAGTCACAGGGGGCAAAGAAAACTTTTCAAAGCAGGACCGTTGCTGCATTTTAAAAAAAAATAAATCAGGGCACAGCCCCTATACCAGCCGCTCTCTCCCTGGGCTCCAAAGCTTGTGCCAAGCCTCCCTTCCACAGCCTGGGCCCAGCTTTTGCTCCAGCCCCAGGTTCCCCCATGGCCTCACTCTAGCTCCTACATGTGCGGCCCTGGGCGCACTTCATGCTCTGCTGCCCCCGTCAGGTCCCTGTCCCCTGCCTCCACAGAGAGCCCCAGGTCCCTGTAGCACACTGCATGGCTGCGTCCAGGAGCTCTATGGCCTGGTCCTGCCCAGCTATCAGGGCCTTCCCCTCTCACCTAGGCTGAGGGCTACCCACCCCTTTCTCTCCCCTTATCTAGTGTGGCTCACGCGGGCCCTAGAGCTGCCACCACCTCTTTACATGCAGCCTGGGCTAGAAGACAGGGGAGCTTTAAATTTCCCTCCTCCTCTCTTCCTTCACTGGGTACATGTGCTGGGGGGAAGTAGCTCTTGGTGCTCCTGTCAGGCAGGCTGTGTGTGCCTGTGCTGCTACCAGAACTGAGATTCAGGTCGCTGGCTGGGGACACACAGGGCTGTACCTTGGGTGGCTGCAATGCTTCTCCTTCAAAGGCTCTTTGAAGGCAAACATGAAGAGTTGCAACACTGATATCAGTACTTGAGATCATTGCGCATGACCATCCAAAATTGAGGAAGTCAGGGTTTAAAGCAAGGGTGAACGCATCAGAACGCAGTTCTGGGGCCCACAAATTTGAGGGGCCAGAGTTCCGGGGCCCTTAAAATTAGAAAAATCTGGTGGAACACATGTTCTGCCCTGCCCTGCCCTGCCTGCTGGCAGCTCCTATGCTCCACCGTTGCTAATCACAATACTTTACTGTGTTATGCAGTGTTTGCTAGTTTGTGCCAATAATTGCTATAGACATAAATGCCGCATAAAATTATAAATATTTTTATGGAGTGATAACTGATGCCTGTGGTACTGAGATGTGATTTCAAATGCCTGTCTGGGCTGAGGCCAGCACATTCATGAAGGGGGCCCAGACAATATAGGGAAGAGGCCTGGGGATTAGGAGGTTCTCCATCGAGTGCTTGCTCTTGTCCATTCTGACTATGTGTGTGTACACACATCTGCAAGCACAGTCACTGGAGGCTTTTTGCCAAAGCAGTAGCCATAGATCGGCTTGGTGTCCCCTGGAGTCCCGTGCTAGTGCTGCAGTATATTAGGCACCCCCCGGCTCTACACCCACTCAGTTCCTTCTTTCTGCCTCTGTAGGTCACGGGGAACTGAGCTGCCAAGCTCAACTAGTTCTGAGTTTGGTGTTAGTTATTGAGCTCTTGTTAGTCAGTAATAGTGTTAGTAGTAGCTATTGTTCATTTGTTTGTTTGCTTGTTTTTACTGTAGATAGACAATGCCGAAGTCCCCGGGGTTTAAGCCCTGTAGGGAGTGTGGGAAAGTGTTTCCTCTTAGCGACCCTCGAGTCCTGCTTAATGTGCCTAGGGGGAGTGCACAGAAAGGACAGATGTAAAATCTGCAAGTCATTCAAGCCCCGCACACAGAGAGAAAGGGAGAACCATCTTAGCTCTCCTAATGGAGAGCTAAGACACCAGTGGAGACAGCGGCAACCCCTTCAACTCTGAGCACAGGCTCGCTACTGAGTACCCAGTTGGCCCTGGTACCAGCCTTGTCTGCCGAGGGAATGTTGACCACAGTGCCATCCCTGCCGTGCCATCATAGTGCCAGCCCTAAAGGGATCGGCGGGTGTGCGATAACTTACCAAAAGTGTCGGAGGATAAGAGATCTACTTTTCCCAAGCTGGCAATGGGGGGAGCCCACGCAGCAGCTCACGCAGCAGCTAACAATCCTCACATAGAGCTCCATCCCTGACTCCAGTGAGCATGTGGGTGTCTCTGCTGTGTCCGACCCTCTCCATGCCAGAAGCCCTCCAAGCGGGAAAGGACCTGATGGTTCTCCCTAGCCCGTGCAGCCAGTCTTTGGAGGCAGCCCAGCCCAGGGAGGGCAGGCCTGGTGCAGAGCCTCCACGGTGGGAGTCACAATCCCCAGCCGGAAATGAGGGGAGGTGTGTGCACCAATACCACTCCCTGTCATCGAGGTGGTGCTGCGGGTGCAGCTCACCCTCCAGCTCCGACTCCTGGTCCCGGGCGGGATCTGAAGTCTCCTCAGCACCGTTGAGTTCGCCCCTGAGCTGGGATTGCAGAAGCTGGTCGTTGAAAGGATCAGCGTGGCAGAGGTGGTGTTGGGGTCAACAGAGCTGCAGCTTGCTGGCACCAAAAAGCCAGTGGTAATTTATGGCACCGTCTCAGTACAAAGGAACACTGACATCGCCGTGCATTCACATCTTCATCATCAAGCCCAGTACCATCTCAGGGCATGGGGTCCAGAGAGTGCCGTAAGGTTCCTTTTAAAGCAGTGAAGGGGCCTATAGTCTCATCTGTAGCCTCAAATCAGGAAGCAGGGGAGTCTACGAATACACCCGTCTTTCCCATGCCCCTTGCGGGGCCCTGGCCGCCAGGACAGTGGCTGCCCCAATGGCCATACTGGGTCCCATGGCCTTCACAGAAAGAAAGGGAGACACACTTACCGGGTGCAAAGGTGGTGCAGGGCCCCAACTTTTCACAAGCCCCTTATTCTGAAACAGGGGACTCTGAAGTACCAGAGAGTGCTCCTAGAGGGGTGGACAGTTCTATTAAGGAGGATTCACAGTTGCCCCTTCAATCAACATCTGCCTCCCCAGAGGATCAAGGAGGGCAGCCTCCCTCTGAACGTAATGAAGATTTTAAGGCCTACCAGGACTTACTAAGGCGCGTAGCCTCCAACTTAAACCAGAAAGCGGAGGAGCTGGGAGATTTCTCTGATGGACTTTTTAAAATGTGTTATCTTCAGGAACACCATCTAAAAATGCACTCCCAGTGCATGAGGGTGTGCTTAAGATTGTGAAGACATTTATGGCAAAACCCATACTCCTTGGCTCCGATTGGAAAGCTGCTGAGAAAAGATACTTTATTTCAGCTAAGGATCTGGATTACCTATTTACACACGCATCCCTGGGTACATTGGTCGTGGAGGCAGCCAGTCAGTGAGACAGGCAAAAAATAAAGACCTAAAAAGGCTTGATTCGTTCAGGAAGAAGATTTATTCTTCATCTAGCCTCCACTTCCAGGTGGCAAACTATCAGGCCCTCTTTGGGAGATATAATTACAACCTCTGGACTTCCCTCTAGAGGTTCGAGCCTTTTCTCCCACAGGAGCACAGATCAGATTTTACAGCGCTCCTGGATATGAAGGCTTAGCAGTAGCGAAAGCAGTCCTCCAGACAGCATATGACTCAGTGGGCCTCGCAGCATGTTCGATGCCCTCAGCAGTCTGTTTACGGCATTCCTCTTGGCTTCAGGCCTCGAGTCTTTCGCAGGAGGTCCAATATATGATACAAGACTTGCCATTTGAGGGACCAAATCTGTTCTCTGAAAAAACGGATGGAAAGCTTCACAGGCTGACAGATTCCAGGGCTACCCTTAGGTCATTGGGCATTCTGACACATTACCTGGACCGTTGAAATTTCAGACTTTCTCCGCCTCCGTAATTCAAGCCATAAGGGCAACAATATCAAGCACAGTGACAGAAGGACAGACACAGGGCTCAGACGCGGCACCCATCATACACAGGCTCAGCATCAATGACTTCTAGACAAAGTCGGGCAAAGGATCCCAGCACTACTAGGCATCATTTTTGAAGACAAGCATGAGGGTGATGACCCAGCCTCCCCCCAGGACCCTGTACCTCCCATTTTGAACTGCCTTTCTTATTTTACCCCTCACTGGGCCAGCATTATGTTGGACTGATGGGTTTTGGATATCGTTTCCAGAGGTTATTCAATCAAATTTAATTCAAAACCACCACTTTCCCCACCCTCCTTGTCCCTTTTCAGGGACTCCTTTCACAAACCACTATTGTTCAAGGAAGTGAATTCGCTCCTGGCTCTTGGAACGGTAGTGCCTGTCCCTCAGGGTCAGGAGGGCCAGGTTTTACTCCCATTTGTTTTTTTTGATCCCCAAATGCAATGGGGATCTGAGGCCTATCCTAGACCTCCGGAACCTCAACGAGTTTATAAAGAAGCAGAAGTTTCGTATGGCATCTCTTTCCCATGTTGTCCCATCCCTAGACCTGGGAGACTGGTTCTCCGCCCTCAGTTTAAAAGACGTATTTCCATATTTCAATCCACATCAGGCACAGGAAATACCTATGGTTCATGGTAGCTGGCCGACGCTTCCAGTTTACAGCTCTGCCCTTCGTCCTATTGTTGGTGCCCAGGGTCTTCACCAAATGTGTGTTAGCAGTCACAGCTTTTCTCTGCCGCAAAGATGTGCACATCTTTCCCTATCTTGACAACTGGCTGCTGAGGGGCACTTTGCCGACTCAAGTCAGATGACACATTGCTCTCACCCTGAACACCTGCACCAGACTCTGCCTGCTCGTAAACACAGAAATGTCCACTTTAGTCCCAGTGCAAAGAATAGAATTTATGGCTGCAGTATTGGACTCCTCTTGAGCCAGGGCTTTTCTACCCAAAGCCAGACACAGAGTAATAGCAGACCTAATATGGCACCTGCGACATTGCCCCATGACAATGGTCAGAAGCTGCCTTCACCTATTGGGCCTCATGGCTTCTTGTACTTGCATAGTATGGCTAGCTCTCCTCAAGCTGCATCAACTCCAGGCGCGGCTGTCTACAGTATACAGCCCTGAGTTGCATCTGTTGAACAGGGTAGTCACAATACCACAACGGACTGTAGCCCACCTAAGCTGGTGGATGGATCCCAAATCTGCTACGGAGCATCCCCTTTGTTGAAGAAAGTACCTCACTGACCCTGATATCCAATGCATCAGACACAGGGTGGGGAGCACTTCTCAGTACTGGAGACTGCACACAGAATTGCTGGTGTCAGAAGGACAAAGATCTCCACATCAGCAGGGAGCTGTACGCAATACATCTGGCATGCAAAACCTTTCTTCCCCGTCTCAAAGGCATAGTAGTACATGTTTTAACAGACAGTACAACGGCTATGTACTACCTGAACAGATGAGGAGGAGCTCGATCCTCTTGCCTTTGTTGGGAAGCAGTGGCCCTTTGGGACCTAGTGATACGGCACGACTTCCACTTGACGGCCTCTCATCTCCTGGGAGTCCGGAATACAGAAGCGGACAATCTTAGCAGGTGTTTTCTACCCTTGCACGACTGGTCACTACATGCAGAGGTTGCGGACATGATTTTTCCAGAGGTGGGGCTATCCCGAGTGGACCTGTTCACCAGCTGGTGGAACAGGAAATGCCCACGGTTCTGCTCCCTTTGGGACAGGGATCCAGGGTCCCTGTTCGATGCGTTTGATATTGTGGTCAAGGGGCCTCTTATGTGTTTCCTCCAGTTCCACTGCTGCTCAAGGTGGTACTGAAAATAAAGAGAGACAGAGCAAATGTGATCTTAGTTGCCCCAGCCTGGGCCTGTCAGCTGTGGTTTTCCATCCTCATGGACATGGCAGTAGCTCCTGTGTGGGAATTCCCAGACCATCTGGACCTCCTATCTCAGGACTTTGGGAGGCTTCTACACCCGGACCTGGGGTCATTGCACCTTCCTCATGGGGACTCCATGGCTGAATGCGGAGGAAAAAGCATGCTTCCATCACGTGCAGGAGATCTTATTGGGGAGCAGGAAACTATCAACCCAGAGGTCCTATGTAGCTAAATGGAGATGTTTTAGTTCATGGGCACAGTCCCGAGGACTCACCAGTTGATTCATCGATACAATCTATTCTCGAGTACCGACTCCACCTCAAGCAGCAAAGCCTCTCCCTGTCATCACTACAGGTACACCTGGCGGCTATTTCCGCCTTCCACTAGCCCCTCCAGGGCAGACCAGTTTTTTCTTACCCCATGGTGGTCCAGTTTCTCAAAGGGATTGAGCAGCTTTTTCCCAGCATTAAGACCCCATCCCCGCCCTGGGATCTCAATCTTGTTCTGGACAGGCTGACAGGGTTGCCATTTGAACCCATGGCCTCTCATTCCCTCTTACTGCTATCTTGGAAAGTGGCCTTTCTTGTGGCCGTAACGTCTGCTTGGAGGGTCTCTGAGCTCTGAGGCCTTAGCCTTGGACCCGCCTTACACTATATTTTTTAAGGATAAGGTCCAGTTAAGGCCTCATCCTGCTTTCCTCCCTAAGGTTGTCACACCTTTTCACTACAACCAAATTATATTCTGCCAGTCTTCTTCGCAGAGCCGCACAAGACCAATGAAGAGAGAAGATGGCATACCTTGGACATGTATAGAGCCCTGGCTGCTTACACTGAGCGCACAAAGCCCTTCTGTAGATCAGTGCGACTCTTCGTAGCAATTGTAAACAGGATGAAAGATCTCTTGGTTTCCTCCCAGCATATCTCATCTTGGATCACGGACTGTATTCACTTCTGTTATTCCATTGCGAAAGTGCTGTCACCAGGTCTGGTGACAGCACACTCTACTAGACTGCAGGCATCATCTACGGCTTTCTTAGCTAATGCACCGGTGGTGGACATATGCAGGGCCTCTACGTTGTCCTCTGTACGCACTTTCACCAGCCACTACATGATCATCCATCCAGTCAGAGAGGATGCAGCTTGTGGCAGAGCAGTGCTCCAGTCTGCACACCAACCTACCTACCATCCTGGGTAAGGCTTGCTGTTCACCTGTAGTTAGAATGAACACAAGCAAGCACTCAATGGAGAAAGACAATTGCTTACCTGTAACTGTCGTTCTCTGAGATGTGTTGCTTGTGTCCATCACATACCCACCCGCCGGCCCTGCTTTGGAGTTAGTGGAAAGAAGGGACCGAGTGGGCGTATACCCAGGGGTGCCTAATGTACTGCAGCACTAGCACGGGACTCCAGGGGGCACCCGAGCTGGGTCTATGGCCATTGCTTTGGCAGAAAAGTCTCTGGTGACTGTGCCTGCAGGCGTGTGTACATATCTATAGTCAGAATAGTGGTTATACTTTAACCACTGGAGGAAGGCACTGTTGGAAGGATTTCAACACATTGAAACAGCTTGTTGACAAGTAGAAGAGGAAGAAAGGCCCAGGTGGAAGAACAACAGAACAGTCAATGCAACAACACTGTTCCTATCCCTCCTGGAAACACCTGTCGTTATTGTGACAAGGCATATGGATTGGGCTGTAGAACCACCTGCGGACCCACTACTGAGATCCTGGAAGGTAATCTTACTCATTGCAAGAGATTCCCATCATTGCTGATGGTACCCTTCCCATAAAGATATTACATCACAGATTACAGATGCCCTCAATGTAGCAGACATGGCCTAAGTTGGAGGGTCCCAACCTATGGGTCTGTGGAGTTATTGCAAGGGGGCCATGAATATATTCAGCCCCAAGCCTGTGCTGGCCAGTGATCCATGTTGGAGAGGGCTCTAAATTGGGGGTGTCAAACTTGCAGCCCAAGGGGCTAGATCCAGCCTGCCAAGGGCACTGATCCAGCCAATGGAGCTGCTTCCTGGACTGTGCTTGGGAGCTATCTGCAGCAGCGAGCTTCAAAAACAGGCTCCCAGCCCAGTAGGGCTAGGCGTGCTTCTGACTCATTCTTATGTTCCGAGTCATAGCACAGGAGAACAAAGGAAGCACACCAACCAATCCCAGCTCAGCTCTGGTGTGGTCTGCCAACCAGAATCTCAGTCACAGCAGGCTAGGCTGGTCCTGGAAAGGCACCACACAGCCCCTCATCCCCACTGTTCACTGTCAGTCAGTTAGCTTGCTAATTTGATTGACAGCACAATGCACAAATCACAAATAAAAAAGGAAAAAGTGGCTGGGGCCCATGTAGGAACAAGCCAATCAAAGGCCAGCCAAGATTAAGCCAACCAAAGGTCAGCATTCTAAATGACTGACAATGATGGACTGGGGGGGGAGAGGCAGCCCAACCTGGCTGCCTGTGACTGAGACTTTTTTTTTGCCTGCCACCATGAGGTGGGGGAAGTGGAAAGGGAGGTGGTCTGTGAGCTGGTGTAGGGAAAGAGGGCCCACACGGCAGGGGAAAGGGAAGGTATTGGAGAACCTGCAGGGTTGGTGAGAAGAAAGGGGAACCTGTGCTGCTCTGAACATGGAGGGGGAAAGTGTTCGGGAGTCTGTGTGGCCACATGGCCTGCGACAGGTGTTCTGTCTTCTAGTGTCGCCTCCCACATTGAGTTTGACACCTCTGCTCTAAATGAATTCTTTCTGCCTGCTGTGAGCAGCCACACCCTGGATATGTCCCCGGCCCTTGGGAGCGGGCAGGGGTCAGGTCCTCCACTGCCGTTCTGCAGCACCACGGCCTGCAGTCAGTCCCTGATGATAACTATTATCATTTGGGGGTCCATGAAATTTTTGACATTAAAAAGTGGTTCTTATACTCAAAAAGATTGGGAACCACTGCTCTAAGTGAAGTGTTCAGCACTCTTGTTCTTCCATCCTGAGGAAGAACAGTTACAGCGATGTTCCCTTGTGCATGTGACTCTGATATAAAACTTGTAGTAGGTGGATTGAGGTACCTGCTGGTCAGAAACAATGAAATTCCCTTGACCTAGGCAAAATGATTATCTTATTCTGTTCCTTTTAAGAGTCGTGTCAACACTTTTTGTCTATAGTTCTTAAGAACTTTGTGTTGTGCAGACTTCATTTGCTGAAGTCAAATAATTCACCTTGTTGTTTTGACCTTGTATATCATCTTCTCTTTAAATCCCTACCCCAGCTTCTCCACCATCATTGCATCATGTTCAACAGCTTCTTGAAAACATACTGAAAACTCTTCCCAATGCTATTTATCCACCTTTATCTTATCCCACTTTGTAGCACCCATTTTATTCTACTGATGGTGCCAGCCTTGTGAACTTATTTTGTAGTCTTTCACACGTACATTGCTGTGCCTTCTTCCATGTTACCCCTAACTAGGAGCACATTTGCAGCCCCGTTACAATTTGTTAGTGCCTCCTAAAGAAGCTGATCTGCTGTAATGACTGTGGGGAAGCTCGCTGAATAACCATGGTGTACTTGATTTTTAAGTTGAGTTCCTCAGGGCATGCTTTTTTCCATTTCTGTTTGGAAAATACTTAGTGCATTCTGGGTGCTACCTGAAAGCAATACTAATATGGTACCACTTGCAAGATTTTACATGTGTGCTTAACCAGTTGAACTTTCTGGCCAAGGAACAGTCCTGATTCCACAAAGGAAACAGAGTATGCCATGTGTTGGAGGAATATAATTAGTGTTCAGTTTTTACATAAACTACCAGTACCCATACGCTTAACCGTGCATTGGGGGTGGGTAGGTGCAGCCATTGCAGCTCAGATTCCTCCAGCCTGCAGTCTAACTCTCAGCTCTTAAAATGATTAGGCAGCTGTGAGCTCTTTATGTAAGTGTTCTGTGTTTAGATGTAAACCTAGTATGGCCAAACTAAAAAAACCCATGGAAAGCTTTGAAGTAACTTTATTACCATTAGCTCACTGTTCCTCATTAATGGTTACTAGCCCTTTGTGATGGCTTTCTCTTCAGGCTTGATAGTTACTGTGGCTTTCACAGCGAGGGTTCTGCAGATTGAGTCCAGATGTGTTTGTTATGCATCCCAGCACTAAGGAAACCTGACTTTTTATCCTGTGCTGGCTGGGGCTTTGCACAATAGGGTGTGACATCAAGATTATGTCACCCCTGGGAGTCTTGCCTCTGGGTCTGACTGATAAGTACAAGATGATATTTCGTAAGAGAGGCTTAACTCACCAAGATGCTAGTAACTTTAATGTTCAGATGCTTACAGAATTGAAAACAGGACGTTTATGCCAGCAAACTCTTAAGATACAAGAGCATGTAGTCAGACAGAGTTGTATCAAGGCTCCTTCTCTGCTTTGCCTTTTGCCTGCTCAATGCCTAATAAGAGACAGCTTTGAACTTGTCTGTCATTATGCAGGCTGGGATGAGTTTTTTTTATAAGGGCAAGAGGAAAAGCTAGATGAGCTTATTGGGGAAATATGATTTAGTTTCTCTTGACCTGATTCTCTCCCTTATGCATCACTTCATAGTTGTTGCATCTGTGTGCAGAACTTCCTAAAGCACCTTTAAGAACTCTGATGCTCATCACAGTTCTTTCCCTGAGCTTCCATTGCTGCACTATTCACAGTATCATGAAGTCTGAACAGAAGAGTTGAAAGAGTTCTATTAGATCATCTCAACTGATCCAACTTTGTCTTCACAGCACATGTTTGGTTGAAATTTGTGTTAGGGAGTTCTGCTACCTCCTTAGGAAATCATTCCAAAGCCTCCTACTTTGCTTTCAGGAAGTCTTTCATCATATTCACACTAAATTTTCTATTTAACTTTCTCCGGCTCTTCCTGGATACACTCATTGCTCACTGAAATCCTTTCTCTGGTTAGAATTTTAATCTTCAGTTACTTATCAATTGTCCTGTGTTCTCATTTCTCTCTACTCTCCCCCAGGCTCCTTTGAGCAGACACTATTTTAATCAAGATGTATTCTTTTTAACTTTTTTTTTTCTTTCACAAATGAATACTTTCAGCCCCTCATCATTCTTGGTTTTCTCTGAATTTCTGTTGTTTTTTTTCTAACTCCAGGCCTATTTCTGGTTGGTTTTCAGAACTCTCCTCTGTTCAGTAGATTTTGTATACATATTAATGTGCTGATCATTAATAAAACACTGATATGATGTGAGTGACTTACTGTCTAGCTCTGCATATGCCACTAAATAACTTTCTTTCACTGTTTAACATTTCTAGTTACCACTACCATATATGAACCACACGTTCTTATCCTGCCCAATCTGAAATGATTTTTTAAGTAAGAATTTGTAGCACAAAATGCTTAAAATAACCTAAACTGGCTTTTATTCTGCCTCCTTTCTAATTTTGATTCTTACCTTAATTTCATTCCTTAATACCAGTTTAATTTCCATACTTCCAAACTGCCTGTTGAATCTGATGACAGCTTTGCCCTCTGTGGGTGGGATTTTTTTAAAAAAAAAGCCCAGCAGAATTCCCCACTCCCCTAAGCTTTTTTGAAAACCCAAGCCTAGATATTTAGCAACTCTTAAGACTGGTAGGCCCCTCTTGTTGAGCTACTTTAGCATGCTTAGTCACTATACTTTGGTAGTTCAGTAGGGTGGTAACTCCAGAAATCTGAACTCCCCCTTCAAGGCAATGTTTGGACATACAGGTGCATCACAACAAGATTATGAGGCTGATTCAGGATAAACGTTCCATCTCCTATAGCTGTTTTGTTGTCGTATTGCTGAACATCTGAATTTGGTTAGAGCATTATTGTATGCTTGGAATAGCACAGGTTATTCTTAAAAGTACAAGGGGAGATTCTCAAAGGTTCAGATATCCGTAAAGAGCCTAACTCTATTTGAAAGTCAAGATAGCCTGAAGTACAGGGCTGTAGACACTAAATAGGGATTAGATCTCTGAAACTGGACCTTGGAGAATCTGGCAGTAACAATCTGGCCTTGGGTGCTCAAGAGAATCACTTTGAAGAATCTGGCATGCACCTACAAGGTGGTGGAGGACATTAAGTTTCAGATGAGTACCACACTGCTGTTTGTAGTTCTGAAGGCTTTCCTCCACCTGTTATACCAAAAAGGGGCACCCAGGAGAGAACCCCCTCATAAAAAGCAAAGACTAGCAGGATCTTATTCAGGGGGACAAGGCAATATGCCACATTTATTTTAAATAAGTAAGGATAGCAAAAAGTGTGTGTACGCACCCACCCACCCACCCACCCACGAAGTTCTGCAAGCTGGTGTGATGTAATTACCAGTCCTTTCATGTGTTGCTTGAGCCAGCCTGGTGGCCAACTAGGTGGGGCACGAGGAGGGAGCCAGGCCTCTGTCGGTCATGATCCAGTGCTCCAAGATGACAGTTGCAGACTGAGACCCCAAAGTTTTCATGTTCTCACCCATCTTTTATACGTGCAGGCCTTCATGTAAGTCTATGGGCTTTGCTGTGTCATGTAGCCTCAGGGTTCCTGTGAGATCAGTGGTCACCAGTCACTTCAGACTTGATTGTATTTTGTTCTTTTCTTTCTGGGGTGGCTCCTTCTGTTTGCTTTAATGGGATGTCTGCATTGTTCAGCCAGTTAGATGGTACTTGTGCTTCATCAGGACAGCTGGCAGTTGAGACTGGCCTCTTCACACACACCCTTTGTTCACACACCTTGTTCGCACATTTAACGCCTAAACCAGATTTCATCAAGTATCCAGAATGGAGTACATTGTTTAAGCAGGAGTTCCAAACTGACAGTATGGAGTCCTGATGGACATTGGTCACAATGTCCATTACACAGGGTTACAAAATTATTTTACTTATGACACTGAAAGACATATACAGAACATTAACTAACATATACTTTAAAGGTAAATGTAATTCATTATCTGTCTGTGCTCCACACACCAGTCTCTTAAAAGAATACAGTGTTTTAATGAATAAGCTGTATTAGACTGTGAAGGCTCATTCATCATAGCAGAATAGCTCTTCTTGTAACCTGACTGGTTGGAATAAATGTGATGTATGAATTAATATGCCATACAATATCAGTGTCAAGCATGATTTCAGTAAATGTAAAGCCTCATATACAAGAACATGGTTTATTTGAGGCCTCCTCTCTTTTCTGCCAAATATATTTTCATATTCAGTTTTATGCTTCAAATAAGAATAGCATGTTCCCAAGTGGTAAGTACAAATAGAGTCTGTTCTGTGTAGATCAGTAAAGGTGAATGGCTGGTGGATTTAATGAGGCTCAACTTTAGGTTTATTGCCTCTTTCCTTACAGCAGCAGTATGACTTGTCTTCCACTTATTAGATTCACACCCAATGGCAGGTGGAGTAGACAGTGGTGCTCCTGTGTTCACCAGTCTAGTTTATAACGGCATGAATAGTTTGAGGGCCTCCAAGACTTAATTCCTAATGCTGAGTTACAGGTCTGCAATGCACTGAATTTAGCTGTAGTTTCTCACAAAACTGCTGTATGAAGTTGCTTATCCCTGTACAGTATTTATATTTTCCTTGGAGAAAAAGGGAGCCTTAACTGTATTTAGCTTTTGGGGGCTCCACTTGGGACCCTTTCTGTAACTGCTCACATGATGCTGAACCACTTATATAAACAAGTTTGGGTCTCCACTGTGTATCTTTCCAGTTTTTCTCTTAAGAGACTGACGTTCTAATTAATTTTGGAACAGTATGTGTCAGCTATTGTAGTTTGTAGAATGTAAAATTTATCTGAGATTTCATTAAATATGCAGTGGGCTCTCCTCAGAACAGACTGCTGTTGGTCAAACTGATGTGTGTAAGTGAAAGGCTTGGAAGCAAGTTTCTGCCTCCTGTAGTTTATTGAGCCAGTTTTCTAACTGGACATGGACCATGGGGTTGATTACAAGGTGACTCAGTCTTTTATGTATTAAGACTAATGGTAGTCCATTTGCTGGCAACTTCTCAAAGAGGTTTTGGTCATGAAATTTCAAGCGCTAGATACAGTAGAATGACTGACTGGGAAGACTAAATGGGAAATTTCATTTTTGACAATGGTAATGTATTGAGAGCTACTGAATCCAGTTTTCTAGGCAGCTTTTGAATTTTAGTTACACAACTGTTTAAATACTGTTCTCCTAACATGCAGCATTATTACTTTTTACAGCTCTCCATGTAGTTTGTCATCCAGCCACAGTCCAGATGTGCACTTAAGTATAACTGGCAGTGAAGTTACACATACCTAGCTTGATTGGTGTGTTTGCTCATGGGACTATTGCACCTGTGTGCCCTGGAAAGAATTTCTGTAACATACCTGTACAAAGTCTTCAGGCATATTTTGGGAGATGTTCATTAAACTGTGGTGGAAAAACAGCTGGACTGAGTACCCAAGCATCCTTCTTTTTCATTTTTTTTAAGGAACTTAATTTCATATGGCCATATTTCTGATTGTGTGGGAGAAGCAGGAAAGGAAATAAAAGAACTCTGAATTTTCTATGCTCAAGCCAGTAAAAAGCATGATTATCTGCTTATTTTCCCATATCAAACTGTCCTGTGCATTCTGATTCATGTTATTTTATTGTTGAACAGTATTTGGAATTTTCTTGCTGTTGCAAATCTGAAATGGGAATAAGATCAGTGGTGAAATTACCTGATGGCAAAACTGAACTCTTTCTATAGCCTTAAAATCTTTGTGTATGTAAGTCAGTTTGAATAAATGGCTTGAAATAACCCCTCTTCTCTTGCTGAACCCCCCCTCCCTTTTTTTTTTTTTTTAAATACTTAGAGCACAGAAGTGCAGGTGAACAGTTGGTTTCTGGTGGGGAAAGTACATGATGAAAATTATGCTGTCATCTGTCCTAACAGCCAGTTAACTTCTAGCTTCAAATGGGTTCCACTGTTTACCTCTCTGCAGTATTCAGTCACCTCTTAGAACTACCAGAAAAACAGCAGCCCTTCTAGTGGTGATATTAATGTTTGTAGATGTTTCCCAAAATCCAACAGGCTTTTAAGGATTCAATAAGACTCTTTCTCTATTGATGTTGAGAGGTAGAGACTCAATTTTATGTGCTGACCAGTTGTTCCTGTTACTCTGCAATTGCAAGAAGCATCCATATAATTATCTAGAAAAAATCAAAGTGAATAACTTTACCAAATACAGTCTGAAGTACCACTTAACATTTTAAAATGGTTTTCATAAACAAATGGTATTGGTACTTGGCATCAGATTTTCTGCCTTAACATTGTGCTGGAAGCATCATGAGCCAGATTAAAAAAAACAAAAACCACCCGCTGTCTTTGGCACTAGATTACCTGCTGGAAAACACCCATGTGTTTTTATGAATGTGACTTGTTTATAATGAAATTGAGAGCCATAGCTTGTTTTTACTGCAGTGTGATGGAAACCCACTTTCCTAGTGTATGGTTCAAAATTCAGACCAAGTGTTCTGGGGAGTGGTGCTATTGAAAGCTAATGTCATCAATAATCTGTTTTTAATGGTAAAATAACACGATTGAACTGTCCTCCCCACCCTCTTCCAACTTTTTTTTTTTTAAAGGGGGTGTGCTCCTGGGGAGAAGAGGAACTATCTCCCCCATCCCAACCCTTCTTAAGTTGTAGCTTTGTTCTGGCCAACCTTGAATTCTCTAGAGTTCCTTAAACAAGTTTCCATTCTGTGTTCACCCACCAAAACTTCAAACACTTCATAAAGCTTTGGATCTCTTACTTAAATATTTTTTTATTCTCACATTCATAAAGTAGGTCACTTTTTTTAATAGTGTGACATTTTTTGTGTGAAAGACGTTTTTTCCAGAAGCTCTCTGATTGAAGAGTAGTGGACACAGAAGCTGTATACCTGACCATGACATTCGAACTACAATGGACTTCCAATAAAAATGCCATACTACTCTAAATTTTATATGGAGAGGACTATTGACCTATTGGGATCTAATGCCTTGTCAGTAACTCCAGAGATCAATCTCTTGTGTATAGTATATATTTCCTGAAACTTTAAGTTTCTGAAACAACAGTTTCAGTAGTCTTAGCTGAAGGTTAGTTGCCCCTGAATCCTCAGTGGTTCCCAACCTTTTTCAGGCTGGGGACCCCTTTTTAACAACAAGAACAAAAAAAATCTTTGCTCCCCACCCCGCCCCGCAGTTGATTATGTAATCTGGCCCACACCACTGGGACAGCCAGCAAGTGGCACTGCCACCACCATTGCCCACACCGCTGGGGAGCCAAGCTGTGGCAGCATTGGCCCCTTGCCCTTGCCTCTGCCAGAGAGCTGCTGCGGCCCCATCTCCCTTCCAGGATCCAGCCATGGGAGGGGAAAGGCAGCCCTGGCAGGGAGCATCAGGGCTCTAGCTGGATTACAGCGCCAGTAGGGAGAGGATCCACGGACTCCCTGCAAGATGTCCGCAAACCCCTGGGGACCCCGGATGACAGGTTGGGAAGCACTGCTCTATAACACAGGGATGTGTGTCACCCAGCAGTGCAGCCTTCTGATTTCCAGGGAAAAGGGGTGGTTGGTTAGCCCATCCAACATGCTGGATTTTTTTCTTAGTATTCTTTTACTGCAAAATCTTGCCCCCCGCTCCTCCACGCCAAAGTATAATCTGGAGATATCCAATCCTTAAACCAAGGAAGCATTCCCAAGCTATTCTTACTATCTTTGAAAGAAACATATTCTCTCATTTGGGAAACCTTGTCAAGCATCAGCAGTTACACTAGAGCACAAGAATTTCCATGCTGAATTAGACCTGTGGATCATCTAAACAGTATCCTGCCTACAGTGACCCAGATACCCTGATTTTATAGGGACAATCCCAATATATTTGATTTTTTCTTTGTTTTATAGGTGCCCATGATTCCCTCCTCCCTCAGTCCCTGTCCAGATAGCAAGTGTGAAAAACAGAGCCATCCTAATCCTACCTCTGGCAGTTGCTAACAACCAGATATACAATAATCTGCCCCACAGTGCAGTTACAGGCATTGCTACCCAGAAAGCTGAGAGGGTCTAGTTCAATAAAATAAACAAAGAGCACAATAGCACTTAAAGACTAATAAATTTATTTATCTCATGAGCTTTTGTGGGAGCAAATCCCATGCAGTTTTGCGGAAGAGCTTCTTGGTAGATTCCAGTACTTGAATGTATGTAGTTCCTTTGACCTGACCCTGTTTTCCAGTTCAGCCGTGCATTTCCTTTATTCACTATAGAAAGCATTAGTGTATGCCAGTGGTTCTATCCTTTTTCAGGCTGGGGACCCCTCTTCAACCCACCCCCCCAAATCTTTGCAGTCCCCTGGCTAATTATGTAATCTGGCCCATGCAGGCAGATGCTGGCCCATGTCACTCTGGCAGCACTGCTGGGATAGCTGGCGAGCAGTGCCGCTACCACCATGGCCGGCACCACTGGGGGGTTGAGCTGTGGCAGCTTATGGGCCCCTTATCTTGCCCCTGCTGGAGAGCCGCCGCAGCCCCAGCCCCTTCCTGGGATCCGCATAGGTGGGGAGAGGCAGCCCTGGTGGCGAGCATTGGGGCGGCAGCTCAATTCTAGCCCCAGTAGAGAGATGCTCCGTGGACCCCTGGGGGTCCCCGGACCCAAGGTTGGGAACCACTGGTGTACGCCATACAGCACAATTTTCCAAGTCAGTTACCCGCCTTTTGCCTCACTTTTTAATAGGTGCCTTTATTATGTCTATGGCTGAGAGACTTTCTTGGATACAATGCTATCTCTGTGCAGCAAATCCATGCTTACAAATGTAGATTCCAATTCCTGGCAATCTGTGGCTGTCCAGCTTTCTGTTATATAGTGGCCACTTAATCTGTAGTATCATCTTTATTTTTCCTGGGGAAAGCAAGGTTAAAGAAATATTTTTCTCTCTAAGTAAGACTTTATGGGTATTTCTCGGACAATTGTCCCACATCAGAATATGTGTTTATAAAAACTCTGATTAGGGAGGAAGAGAACTTGAAATCTAAATTTTAGTCTCTGTAGGTAGGACTGTGGCTGAAATCTAGTCCTTCGGATCAGTGATACACACTTTCTCCTCAGGAACACCAGTGACTTTTTTGAATAAATAAAATGTTGGTGAAGCTACAGCAAGCTTTGGCTAATATTTATCCCAGCATATCTTGAACATGACTGCATTCAATTGTGTTGTCATTCGGATCTCAAGATACCTAAGTTGGTTATGGCAAAGTAACTTTATTGAAATAGCATGTTTGTATTTAAAACAATATTAATACTATATTTGATTCATTAAATATACAAAGACTAGTTAAAGTACTTCCATGTGTATGCTGTTTGTTCTGGCGGGAGGTTCTTCAGATGGTTTTATGTGGTTTCAAACATCATTTTAGCACATTCTTAAAATACCCACAAAAGGCTTTATGTAAAATCTCATAAATGTGAACCACATAAAAATTATTTTTTCCTGTTTCATGTCATTAGGATCAAAGTGCAGTAGGTAAGAATAAATTTCCAAAAACCTTGTTGTAGTCCCTCTCTTTAATTAATGTTTCATGCTCATAGCGAGCTCATAAAATGTGTACTGGGAAACTGTCTGTCTGTCTGTATATCCTTTAATAATCTGACTGACTGCCAGTTCACCCACAGTGATTTTTAGCACACTTACTATGGAGGCAGTTGCAGGTTCCTGTTCTTTAGCCTTTCAGACCTTCTGCTCTCTTCTCCAAGGAAGCATCATCCAAGCTGGAACTTGTGCCTTGTAGCTCCTTAGAAAACACACTCATCAATGAAGTTAAACTCCATTCCCAAATGCTTCAGAAGAGACTGAGAGCTATTTGTATTCCAACAGACTTCTGGCTTCTCCATGTCTGCTCAGTTGAAGGGCTTTCCCTTTTTAGAAGGGGTTAAGTCTCTGGATGATGGTAATTCGTAGGAAAGTGCTATATGCTTGTTTGTTACTAAATATCAAATCTGTGCTTGCTGATTCATCATGATAATCCCTCACCAGAAACTAACTGTGTAGTATTGAATTAACTATTATTCCTGCCTCCCAGTCTTCAGCAGTCTGTGGTATGAAGTGAATATGTGCAGTAAGGAAGGATTTGGATGGTATTGGGGTCTCATTTTATGTTTAGAAAAATGTGCATCATAAGATGGAGAGAATATTTGACTACAGTATGTCACATTTCTTTATTATAATCTTTGTTCACATTCTTCTGTGGGCTCATGATGAGGACAACACACTTTACTTTTGGAACAGCATATATGGAGATCCAGCATGAACAATTGAATCTTTAAATGCAGTTAACACAATAGCCTTGGGTAAAAGAAAATAGATTTTTGTCATGTTAAAAGTGCAGTGGTGGTTTTCTGCCTTGCTGTAGGGAAACATGAAATTACTTGTAAATTTAAATCAACATGCTCCTCAAAAGTCAGTCAAAATTAGGGCTGCAAAACTGTTTAACCTGGATGAGATTTTTCTTTTCTGGGCTGCTGAGCCACCATTGCAGTGGTGGGGAGCTGCAGCTGAAACAGCCTCCTCAGTTGCTTGCTCTTGAACGTCCCAAAGCATGAATTCTCTGGTGTTATGCACACCTGTAAGTGTACATGGTGAGCATTTGAATGAAGAGCACTCACACAATTAGCTAGATGTCTTTAGCTGTATTACTGTTTCTTGGCTTCTTCAGCTTCCTGTACTTGCACCAGACTGAGTGACCAGCAGACAGTGCAATAGAACCACACACTTTTACGAACAGTCAGTAATTTTGGTAGTTTACACGTTAGGCCCAGTCATGAATAACAACTAGCAGTATAAGAGACTAATTAAACAGGAAAGCAGAAAAAAGCCAAATTAAAATCAGATTATTAAATGGGGTGACACAGCTTAAACCTCATGATATGAATGTTGAACTCTTGAGTTGTGTAAAGGAAACATCTATATGTACAAAGTACACAGAAGCAGGGACTGAAATTCTTTAATCTGGTAGTTAAATTACCAAAAATGTGAATTTTCTGTGTACCATGGGAGAATATTCATTCTCGTAATCTCTTGCACAAGATTTGCAAAAGACACTTGCTAAATTGGGAAGAAGGAACTGTGCAACGGTTATGCTAAAATGCCACATGATTACAGTTGGAAAAGGCTTAAAGCAAAATTTTAATCGTATGCTCCCCAGTCTCTACTTATATTTGTGCTAACTTTACAATGGATCTTTCATCTACTACATGTATAATATGTTTTCTAAAGGCGTAAAGAAATTAGATCAGCAAAAGAGCAGGTGTGGGGTTTTACAGAGTTCCTAATTCTCACAATTTTATAAGAGTGTGCTGTTTGACCACTAAAGAAATGAGATTCAATATTTTAGGCTTATTCCCTGATTTACCACCAGCTCCCAAGGAGGATACCAGGTGAACTAATATTTAAATTTAGTCAATACCATCTTGAACAGTATGGAGATTGCCTGCTTTGAGTGGTTTACATAATAATATATTCCATGACCACCAATGGAACAGCTGGCATCAGATGGTTATTAAAGAAACATTGGCTTTCTGAAAATATCTCTGATATGTTAGCAAAAAAGGTAAAAGCACACAAGTATGTAAACAGCTGAAGTCATTTTATGGGCCATGACAAAAAAGTCATTTTATGGGCCATGACATCAACTCTCTGGGCCATGAAGCAGAGGACAGCCTGAGGTACAAAAATCTGCATCAGCCTATGGAGCCTCACTGCCTGACTGGCAGCCACAAACAGCCTTCTGACATTCCTGTCATGAAACCAGATGGCTCTCCTTGTTCATTGATGAATAAGGTCCTGAGCAGAAGGAAGGCAAATAAATTAGGAAAGAGAGCTGAACAATGCACCTACTGATGACTGTGGGCATCAGACAAGGGTCCAGCTTTCTGCATGAAAGCTAATGCAATCCTAGGATGCATCAGAAGAGGTATTTCAACAAGAGTTAGGGAGGTGCTAGTGCTGCTGTGCAAGACACTGATGAGGCCCCATCTGGAATACTGTATGCCATTCTGGTCCCTCATGTCTAAAAAAGATGAATTCAGATGGGAACAGGTGCAGAGAAGGGCTACAGGGATGGTCCGCGGAATGGAAAACCTGCCTTAGAGAAGAGACTTAAGGAGTTTGGCTTGTTTAGTCTAACCAAAAAAGGTTGAAGGGTGATATGTCTGTTCTCTATAAATACATCAGAGGGATACGTACCAGAGAGGGAGAGGAATTATTTGAGTACCACACCAGTGTGGACATAAGAATGAATTGATGCAGACTGTCCATAAGGAAATTTAGGCTTGAAATGAGATGCAGGTTTCTAACCATCAAAGGAGTGAAGTTCTGGAATAGCTTTCCAGTAGGAGTCGTGGGGGCAAAAAAACATAATTGCCTTCAAAACTGAGCTTGATAAATTTATGGAGGGGATAATGTGATGGGATGGCCTACTTTGGAAAATGACTGATGTTTGATCTTTGATCACTAGTAGTGGATGTATCAGTGGACTAAGAAGAAGGTAGACGGGATGGGTTCTGAGTTATTACAGAGAATTTTTTCTTGGGTGACTGGCTGGTGAGGCTTGCCCACATGCTCAGCATTAAACTGTTTGCCAGGGCAGATTTGGCTAAGCCTTAGGGTTTTTTTTTTGTTGTTGTTTTTTTGGCCTTCCTCTGTAGCATGGGGCATGGCTCACCTTATCTTAGTCTGTAAATCATGATTAGAGGACCTTAATAGTTCAGCCGTAAGTTAGAGGCTTATTGCTGGAGTGGATGGGAGAAGTTTTGTGGCCTGCATTGTGCAGGCGGTCAGATTAGATAATCACACTTGTCTCTTCTGACCGTAGTCCATCTTGCTTATGAATGCAAAGTCAGGCTCTTGTCAAGTCTGTGTACTATCCGTCTTGTTGTATGGGTCAGGGGCTATACTGGACACTCCTAAAGGCAGACTTAGAATAGTGAGAGACGTTCTATATGTGCTGTCAGCGCCAAATCCTGAGCATAAACTGGTTTGACTTTGTGCAAAATGTCATCATCTCACAGAGCTCTTTATTGCCTTAAGCCACTCAGACTCAGACGTAGCGGTGTGTTCTTTTCAGCCATGTTGCTGGGATGGACAAAAACATCTGTGTACACCATTCTCCTAACTGTACATGCATACATAAAAGACTGCCCACCGTGACCCTACCTGGCACGGGCTTCAGGACCAGTCCAGAGATTTGTGTGTTCACAGGATTGAACAAAATCTGGAAATTTCACTTCCTGCTACATGCTGTGGCACCATTCAGTAGTGGTCACTCTGGCTGGCAGTCCTCTGTAGACTGTTGTCTGGTGCTTGTTTCTAAGCACTTTGGTTTCAGTCTAACTATGACCTCAATAAATCAAAATGTCAGCTTACTTCACACAAATTTTGGAATGCAGCATAAAGCCACCTATTTGTTCTCTTTTGTCTTAATTAGCAGACTCTGCCATAAAGAACTCCTAGATTCTCTCAGTAGAGAGAAGGAAAAGCTATTCTACAGCTTTACTTTGAGCCTGGTTAGTAGCTTGGTCTGGAACATCTGTTTGCAGTTAATTGGAATCAGAGGAGTTGTTTGCTTGAGTCGGATGGAAATCCATAACCAGCTCTGTTTCTCACTAACCCATGTAAGGTTTTTATTCTCCTTAAGAGAATATGAACATTATTAAAGCTAATTATGTAAAATTATTCAGACTGTTAAGTTCTTGGGTGTCTAGGCTCTCAACAGCAGACTATTCCTCCCCCCCCCCCCCCCGATTCTGGAGACTTTTGCTGATCTTGGATCTTTATTCTGTGGCTCAGTCTTTTGATTCTGTGTACTTACGTGTATTGACCTTCTCCTTGAAGGTATTTTGAAGGTGGAGTCTCCTCGGTCTACCTCTGGGATCTGGATCATGGCTTTGCTGGTGTGATCCTTATTAAGAAAGCTGGAGATGGATCAAAGAAGATTAAGGGATGCTGGGATTCCATTCACGTTGTGGAAGTTCAGGTAAAGCCTCAGGGATAGCTGATAGTCCACAAAAGCCAGTTAATTTGAGACAATTAAGAGGCACAGGTGTTCAACTCAACAATGCCATATTGTGTTGGGGCTGTGTAAACCTTTCCTCTATTAACTTTTTTTAAAATTCCCTTAAGCGATTTGGATGCAGATAAGTCAGGGCTGTAATCAGAAAGGTCCCAAAAGTACTGAAAGATGTAATTTTTTGTACATGTGACTGAGTTTTTTTAATTTAAAGGCCTGCAGATGAAAATCACTAATTACATAATAAAAAAATGGGGTACTAATTGGCCTTTAGAAAAGTAAGAGACTGTGTGTGTGTGCGTGCGCGCGCGTTTTTCTCCCCATTTTAAAATGTAAAACATTGGCTTTAACATGGCCATTAAGCTTTGTATTTCAATCCTGCAGCTGCAATTCATCTATGCTTAGACACCTTTAGGTTTTGTTTTAACCCTTCTCCACCTTCTTTTCCACCTCTTCTCTTTCAGGAAAAGTCTAGCGGTCGCACTGCCCATTACAAGTTGACTTCCACGGTGATGCTATGGCTGCAGACTAACAAAACTGGTTCTGGTACTATGAACCTTGGAGGGAGCCTTACCAGACAGGTACTACAATATACTAGCATTACAGGGTATGCCTACGTAGGGATAAAAGACCTGCACCACAGCCTCAGCTGGTGGGGCTCAAGCTGAGGTGCTAATGGTTGCTGTGTAGGTAGTTGAGCTCGGATATGAGCCAGAACTCTGGGACTCTGCACCCTCACAGGGTCCCCAGCCTAGCCCCAAATGTCTACAGCAATTTTTCTTCATCCCTGGAGCACAAGCACCATTAGCTGAGTTAGCTGACCCCAGCCTGCTGTGAATTTTTTATTCCTCTGTAGACATACCTGGAGTGTCTTTACACATCAAGACATGTAGCACCCAAAAGCCCCAATTAGGATTAGAGGCCCCATTGCACTAGGTTCTGTATACATACTATTGTTTTTCTGTTGCAATCACAGTACGTTAAGACAAATAACACTTTTCAGGGGCTTCCCTGTCGCCCTTTGCAGCTTGCTTTGATGGTGGTAGTGTGTTCAACAAAAGTGTTAAATTCAGTAGGAATTTTGGGTTTCCTTGTTAGTCTTTTAATGCAGTGTGTCCAGTGGTCTTTTTGAATTTTCATGGCTTTTATTTATTTGCTGTTGTGACAAATATTCTTTAAATTAGCTCTTGCTTAGCTTCAGATGGACTTGTTCATTTTGCTCCTGCCTGCCCTTACAAGATCAGGCTGCATTATAAACTTGTCTCCTAAAGCCAGCCTGGCCGGTGAAATTAATCCTGTATCTTGCATGGATTCTTTTGTTTGATTATAATAACTTTCTTTGCATTTTCCTAAGATTTCAGATATACCATACTTAGCTAAGTATTTTGCTGTTGTTATACCTGACTGTTGTAAAATAAATCCTAATGATCCTTTTAAGTATTAGTTCTTTCTTCACACCAGTGTTTTAATTGAATTGACCTTTTTCTACAAAGGCAGTCTTTTGTGACTAGCATGCCCAATTAGCCCTAAATAGTTGTAAGTGTTGCTGTCGAAAGCACATTTTCTGGACAATAGCAGTTAATTGAAATACTGGTGGTGGCAAGCACTTTAGCTCCACAATGAAATGCACGTTATCTGCAGTAAAGCAGACAATGTACACTCTGAAATAAATAGAACAGTTAATATTGCTGTGGGTGTCTGTATTAGGTAACGAGAGAAAGGAGCATATGTCCCGAAGAGCAGAAATGAAGCACTATTGCCATTGGAAGGACTATAAGTTTACTACCATAGATGTGTACAATTTTTGTTTGTTGAATTGCAGCAGAAACTGATGGGGAAGCAAAAATATATGCATCTGGAGACATTTGTGCATTACGTACACTTCTAAAATGTTTATAGTAATTATGCCGGGGTTATGGTGACCGGGACAAATAATTACTTCTAGGTCTTTCTAATACTTTCAATCGTAGATGTGAAATGGCGGCCAAAGATTTGACTGTGACCATGGCCTTGCATTTCATGACAGTCCATGCCAAGGAAAACAATAGCCTTTTGAGAATACTTGTCCTCAGTACACCTTGGCCTGCACTGCTGGGCTTTGTTTAGTTTGACTTTCACTCTCTGGGCTTTAATGAGAAAATTCATGCTTCTGTCATCATTTTAACAACAGATCATGTAATTCATATGTGATGCATTAAAAGAGAGGCCTGCTTCCAAAGTAACTAACTATAAAAAAGCCACTAGGGTAATGATGCACTACCTCTGCACAAACAATGGAAAACTCTGAAACTCAAGTAAGCTTCAGCCCTGAGATTTTCTGCTCTGCAAATTCCATAGTAATTTTATTCATGGAAAATAACTTTGTCAGAATCAAGTGGAAATGAATAATCAGAAAATCTTCAGACTCTCTTGAAGAGCTAGCGGGCTGTGTGTACAGGAGCTCTGAGGTAGTTCGTCTGTCTGTCTACAGCAGTGGTTTTCAAACCTTTTCTTGGGACCCAGTTGAAAAAAAGTCATTTATGCTCACGACCCAACAACTACATCTTTGAGCAATGCATTCTAGTCTTTTGGTGGCAGCAGTAGGAGGTGCTTGGACCAGTGCTTGAGGGTCTGTGACCCAGTACTGGGTCCCGACCTTCTGTCTGAAAACCGCTGCTCTGGGGCACAGTGCATAATCAGCATTGTGCTTCGAGGTGGCTGGAGTTGTCAACAAGAGTGCTTTGTCTCTTCAGGCTTCAAACCTTGTGTATCCCGTCATCTATGCTAATGGTTTTCAAACCACAGGTTGGGATGCAGTACTGGGTTGCAGACCCTCAGGCACTGGGTTGCGGCACCCCCTGCTGCTGCTGAATGAAAGACTGGAATGCATTGCTGAAAGATGTAGTTGTTGGGTCATGGGCATAAATGATTTTTTTTTTTTTTTCCTCAACCGGGTCCTGAGAACAAAAGTTTGAAAACCACTGACCTATACTGTACGTAATGCCTAGGAACAGAGCTATATATTTTCTTTAGTAGGTTTATTATACAGTCTACCATAAAGTTCAACATACAAAATCATGTTTTTAATTGTATCAGGATCTTAACTATATCTTTTACTGGCATTTTGAAGACACACTATATATTACTTCCCTAGTATAGCTTTTAATAACTTTGGCTGTGTAAACTTCTTAATTGTTTTGGTCAACTCTCCTTTTAAACTAGTAATGCATTGGCCACTTCGGAGCCTGAAACAAGAATAGAAGATTGACTGTAATCTTTTAAGTGTCCTCAAGTTCCAAAATAATTTGGCTTGTGATTTGATGGAGAGAAGCTTTGATGACTTAAAAGGGAATTCAGCAGAGAGTCATTGTTTGAAACCAGTTTGGTTTCCTTGCCATAAATTGTGTATTTTCCATCAGTGACTGATATGGTGGAAGAAAGTGCAGAGGAATAACTAGCGTAATGCCTCCTAATTTAACCACTCTGGCTGTTCCTAATGGCCAGGCAAGTCTCACATTTAAATGTTATGGTGCTGTGCTATGGGAACCATGTGCAGCTTGGAATGGAAACATTAGCTCCTCATTAATTCCCATTCCTGTTGTCTGCACTGTGCCTGAGGTTACTTTTCAATTGGCTAGTCCAGCATGACTGGATGCCTGGACAGTGGGGCGAAAGGAATTTTCTTTCTGGATTGTCACGTGGTATTTTTCTTCTTCAGACTTTTCCTATTGTCAGGGTCCTGTTACCCACCACAAAGACAGTATATGTCCTGCTGTGGACATATCTTCTTTGCTTGCTTTTTTGTGCTGCTTTCCTCTGGACACTTGTGTTCTTTGAAATAGCAGACCTCTGCGTTTCTGCTGTAGAATCCTAGCATTGCCCAAACTGTTTAACTATGTGAGGGGTCAGTTAGGTTATTCCTGAATAATATATGTTCAAGTTTGTGAATAAACTCTGTTTATTTTCCAAATTCTTTTATTATGAGTGGGTTTCCTCAAGCCATTTTCTGAATATTTTTAACATTGGATATACTGTAGGTAGCCTGGCTGTTATGTTCTGGTGCATTTGGCAGCACTGTAATTCAGTGGTTTTCTAACTTTTTTCCTCAGGACCCAGTTGAAAAAAAATCATTCATGCCCGTGATCCAGCAATGACCTATTTGAGTAATGCAGTCCAGTTTTATGGCAGTGGCAGCAAGGGGTGCCTTGACCTAGTGCTTAAGGTTCTGTGATCCAGTACTGGGTCCCAACCCTAAGTCAGAAAACCACTTATGTAATTTCACTGTAAAATATTTTGTTTGCATGACAATCCAGGTGAGAACTGATGTACTTGTACCTGTTCTTATCCATTCAAACAAGAATCCTTGCCAGCTCTGAAGATTCTGCTATTTAAATTCACGTTGCAATTCTGCACGTTTCCATGTGCCGCAACAGTACTTCTTTGCACTTACAGATTACCTTGTTTTTCTTCGAAGCATCTGAGGAAGTGGGATCTTCTCCCACGAAAGCTCATGCAAAAAATAAATCGGTTAGTCTTAAAGTGCCACACAACTCCTTGTTGTTTTTTTACTGGACTAGACTAACACGGCTATCCCTTTGAAATTTATATTTTGAGGTGGTTATATGAAATGGTTTCTGAAAATAAAACCTTCAGAGGAAGCTTTGTTTTGCTTCTGATTGGACACAGGAAAACTTCATGTGGCTTTAGAGTTGTGCTGATACTTTTCAAACCAAAAAAAGAGAACTTCTGTTTCAAGCATCTTTTATTCTGAAATTTAAACTAAATCTGTTCTTCTTTGAGTGATTGTTTGTGTTGATTCCAGTTTCAGGTGTGTGCACACTGTGTGCATGGATCACTGGAAAGTTTTCCCTTGCACTATCTGCAGGGTCAGCTCCAGCCACCAGGGGTGCTCTGTGACCCTGGGGGTGTGGGTGGGAGGGAGAGCCAGGTCAGCCAACCCTCTCCCTCCCCAGCCCTGACTGTCCCTGCAACAGTGATTGTGTGCCTTGTAGCTCGTTCTTGTTCTCATAGCTCTTTGTAGTTAGTGTTTGCAGTCATTCAGTAGTTGTACTTAAGTACTCCTTCTCAAGAGTCACCCTTTGCTCCAGGGCTAAGCAGGCATGAGCCAGACTTCAGCGCCCTGCATCTTTCATAAAAAGTTTGTCAACAAGCAACACACAGGCGTAGTGTCTTCAGTGTCTGGGTGAGCCTCTCTTAAGAGGAAGTGCAAGCTCTACAGAAGTTTCAAGCCCTGCACCCGGAAAGAAAGGGAACAAAGACTGAGACTTCTCATGATGGAAGAGGCACTCCATCCTGCAGAAGCTGGAGGCTTGGGTTAGAGCAGCATGGCATCGGTTCACAGCTCACTGCCAGCTGCAAGTACTAAGGACCCTGGAAGGGAACCCCGGCACTGCTACTTCCCAGTACCGACACTTCATGGACACACTGGCTCCAGTCCCGCTTCCCAGCTCCGCTGGAGAAAAGGAAGGCAAAAAGGGGACATTCCTCAACTTCTGAGTCGGCTAAGGAAGGTTCCAGAATGAGACCCAAGTTGGGCCACTTGACCCCAGCTCCGTGCTCTACAGCAGCGTCAGCTCTGGCCCTGGTGGCGGATTTGTCGAGTCTGGTTTCTGAACTGTCTCCAACTAGTGGTATGTTGGAGGAGGATTTGCAGCTCCCTTTCACTCCCGAGACTTTCAAGGTGGCCAGGGAGCTGATAGAGACAGTATTACCAGTCCCGAAACAACTTGCAACACTGAAGCCCAGACAATTGGCACAGTCAAAGGGCAAGCCGAGGCTGTTGAGACCCCATCACCTCAGCACTGCTCACTGGCACCGATATCACACAGGTCACATTTGCCACAGAAGACCACTCAGTCTACATTGTCTATCAAATCTGTTCCTGTTCAGCACCATTCGCTGATACTGCCAATGGTAGTCATAGTAGCAGAAGCACCATGATACTGCTCACTTGGTGCCTCCACTGCAACAGCACACTGGCACTGTGGACCTCCAGGGCCGACCATTTCAAGTGGATGGTGCTGCTCCCAGGCACTGAGCAGGACTGTTCCTCTGTGGTCCCTTCACATACGCTTTTTGTTGGGTTTGGATGAAGGCTCAGCAACCTCGCAGGCTAGCAAAGGCAGTAGAAGGAGAAGAGACTACCCTCCCTATCATCCAGCCTGGCAGCAGTAGCAGTTGACACCCCAGTGGCCCTTTTGGACCTGCTGGGCCTATCACCAGGGGCAAGGCTCAATGGCGGGTCACTCATATGTTTCTGTAGGGCCCAAGCCAGAACCGTCACAATCTTCCAGCACTCCTCCAGATCGGGGAGCAGACTCAGACTTGAACTCTACAGTTGCCTGGGGCACCACAGCTGTCAGGGTCCAAAAATCCAGTGTTCTGCCTAGCCTCATGCCATTGACTGGGAGAGACGCCGTCATACTTTGGATGTATGTAGGCCCTTAGCTATTTATATAGACTGCACCAGACCAATTAGGAAGTCATTCCAATTATTCATGGTGGTTGCTAATAGAATGGAGGCAGAGTCTGGTGTCTTCCCAATGCCTGTGACTACCTTTTGCCAGGGACAAGGGAGCTGTGGCTCCAGGGAAGAAGGGAGCCATGGCTCTTGCAGAGAAGGGATCTCAGACTCCCTCTCAGGGAAAAGGGAGCCACAGCTCCTTTGTCCCTGGCAAAAGGGAGCCATAGCTCCCTTCTAAGGAGGGAGAGAAGGGACCCATGTGGGTCTCTGTGGTCCTGGCTGCAGCAGTGAGGGAGTCACTCACTGCCTGCTGGAGGCTCGCTTCTCCAGGGCTCCACTGACCTCAGAGCCCTGGCAGCTGTCTCTCCCAGGGCTTCCCTGCCTGGGGCACCCCAGTGGCTTGCTTCTCTGGGGCTTCTGGGACAGGGGAGCACAAGCAGCTGGCTTCTCTGGGTAGCCCCTGAGCTCCCTTGTCAATGGGAGCCCCTTGTCCCCAAGCCATGGCTCCCTTCCCACACGCAGGGCTGCTCTGAGCCCTGGCACTATTCTCCCCACCTCTAGGTCAACTAAGTCAACTTAGGTGACCACACTAATTTAGGTCGACTTAATAAGGTCCACTTAGACCTTAAGTTGACCTGAACACTAGGAGTTAAGTCGACTTAAGGATGGCCTAAAGTCGACTTAACGAAAGTCTGGTGTGGACTGGGGTTAATTTAGGTCGACTTAAGAGTCCTTAAATTGACCTAAATTGATAGTGTAGATGTAGCCATTCTTTGCAGAGCTAGATTTCTGTTGAACTGAAAGGAGAAAAGGTAGACTTTTATTGTCACAGCCCTCCCTCAAAAGGCATGAAATATCAGCATGAGGATTTTATTTGTGTGGTTGCCTAAGCAAAGATGCAGTCCCAGGCACTTTATGTTCTGGAGACAAGGTTGGACCCGGTTCAAAAGAACTCCAAATTGAGGCAGTGCAGGCCAGGACAGAGGAAGCAACTCCCAGCTTCACATCCGATATTGGCAGGCTTCAGTAAATAGAAGGGTAGAGGTTGCAACTCAGAAAAAGGGACAGAGTGGATTGGTGAATTATATGCAATCTATATTGACTAGTGACAACAGAAGGGAGTAGTGCACCATGGAAAGGGAAATAGGCTACCTCTAACTTACAGCTAAAAGTACAGCTCCTACAGGGAACAGAAAAAATACTAGCTGTGTTCAGGTCAAATCCCATTACCTTGCATGCTGTCTTTCAGTGGCCATAGTGAGCCCTGTGCATGTTTGTGTGATTCTGGGCACATACAATGTGTTCTGTCAATTTCTGACAGACTTCACATCCCACTTTTTTATACATATTGGAAATATTTAAATAACTTGACAATTTTTGAGGAAGCTGAGGTGTAGTTTTGGTAGTCTGCACTTTTATTCAAGATAAGACCAGCTTGCCTCCATTCTGTTCCAATTTATGCAGAGTATGTGTAGCCTTTAGTCTCCTGACAGACAGTCAAAATGACCTTTAGCTGGGTAAAGCTTTGGTGCTCCGAATTTACAGCTCCCCAATAAGATTAACAGGTGCCTTTCTGAGATTCTTACTATGCCCAAAGAACCTGTGGGTTTTTGTGCAGTGAGGTGGTATATGGCAAGGAAGTGAAATGCCAGTTCGCTTTAAAGAAAGCTGGCTCACAAGCTACAGTTTATCCACATCTGGAGGTGTGGGCAGGGGAGAATATAAATCTGTAGGGGAAATGTAGCCTGGGATTTCAGATTAAAGCACCACAGATGTGTGTGTTGATTTTCAGATTTGACATACATAAATAGCGAAGGTGGAATGCTTGCACTGCTGGATGAAGACTTGTCTGTTGCAAGTTGAGCTTTCCCTGTGTTCAGGAAGAAGTGCCCTGTGATATATTGCTGTGCAATAAAACACCAGTACAGACATTCTACCATTTATCATAATAGGAAAAGCCTCCCAAGCTTGTGCTCTGCAATTAGGCAAGCCATATATTTTAATCAAGTAGAGCTTTCATGTAAAGGTCTGTCCCACTGATTTCCAGATGTCGTAGGCCTATGTGAGAAGTAGAAGAATGCATTTCCACCAGAGAGATCTTAAAAAGTTCTGGTAGTCAAAGACCTTGTGCCCTCCATTAGTTAGATGCCCAGTTTCCTAAATGTGCAGTATCTGGGGCAGGAAAGCAAGCCAGAATTTATTTTGGTTAAGTTCAGATTTAAGTTGATTTGCGTTCAGTGAGTTTAGGTTTAATTTTGGTTCAAACGACTCAAAAAAATTTCAGTTACCAGTTTAGACTAGTCTTACAGGAAGTAAAATCAAAAGAGAAAGTTGAAACTTTAAATTGAAGCTGTTTTGATTTTTGGCTATTTATTTTCATTTTTCACTTTACATGACTTCTCTCTCTCTCTCTCTCTCTCTCTCTGTGTTGTAAGATAAACAGTTATTTTTCTGTGAGCTACATATTTGAGCAAACTAAACATCTTCTCATATTTGCTCTTTCATATTGGATGCCTTCAGTGAAAAGATAGAATTGATTTTGTGGCATGGATCCTGCTTCAAATGGAGCAGCTAGCGGGAGAAGCTGTCCCAGGGTTGAGGAAGGGTGGAAGGAGGCCTGACTATGTGGGAGAAAGGTTTGAGAGCCCTGGGCTTGAAGAAGTGCTGACTTCTGAGACCAGGGTGTGTTCCACTTCTTCTCTTCCCAAGGGGGACTCTCAAAGGGTGCACTACACACCAGTAAAAGATCCCATAGCATAGAATTTCAGACCCTAGGTCATCTGCTTCAGGCTCAGGAGGCTGAAAACAGCAGTGTAGATGTTCAAGCTCAGTTGCAGTCAGAGTCCTGAGACCCTCATCTTTTCAGGTTTCAGAGTCTGAAGTCCAGTCTGGGCCTGAATGTCTACACTGCTATTTTGAGCCATGTAGACTAGGAGTCTCAAACTCAAATCACCACGAGGGCTGCATGAGGACTGGTACAGGGCTGCATGAGGACTAGTATGTTAAACTGAGGGCTGCATCAGTAAAACCTTTTCATACAACAATATTGCAAATATCTATCTATCAATCAATCAATCTGGAAGGCAACAATAGTCATTGCGGGCCATAGGAAATAGCTTTAGGGGCCACATGTGGCCCATGGGCCACGTGTTTAAGACCTCTGCCATACACCAACGCTTGTGAGCCACAGCCAGCTGATCTGGGCTGTGAGACTAGCTGTGAGGGTTTTTTTTAATTGCTGTGTGTGGATGTAAAGAGATGGCTTGTGTACTATAGAGCCCCCTACTGCTTCATGTAGTCTGCAGGCTGCTCCTAAGCTTCCCCTCTCCCTTTCCACTCAGGGATTGGTATGTTTCTAGTCTCACACTCTTGTCATCCTGGGGCAGATCTTCCTGGTAGCAATTAAATTTGTGATTTTATAATGAAAATAAGATCACAGATTTTTAAATATTCAGTTTAAAAATGCAAAACCTTTATTCTAACCAATAACGCTTTCTTTCGGTTCAGTTCCAGTAGATAGGACAAAATGTATGGTCTGGTTTGGTTCCAGTTCAAGTAGCAACAGCAGTTTGAACAAGTCATCTCAGGTCTGGAGTTGTCCTGTTTGCTGGAAGAGTAGCTTTTTGGGGTACAATAGAAGGAGATTCACTGACTCACATGAGGAATTCTTGACTTGTCATGTGAACTTGTCAGACTTCCCAGCAGCCCAGTCACATAACTGGATTTAGAATGGGGGTAGGGAAGGATGGAAGGATGAGCATGCGTAGACCAGGAGTTGCAGACCTGGCTTATCTTTATAAGATGGATAATTGATTCAGGTTATGGGTATACAGTCCCAGGGATAGGCATTATGTAAACTGCACGGCTTGTATAGGTATGTTTGAAGGCTGTGCACAGTCTTCAGAGGAGTTCTGCAAAGCTGGTGGCATTCGAATGTGTGGTGCTCATACCCTCAGTTTTACTCAGAGGCATGTGCTTTGAATTTAGAATGAAGCTTAGTGAAAACAGCCAGGTTTTGCCTTTCTTGGTGTCCAGACATTTTGATGTTTTTCCCACCTTAATCCCATGTTCTGTCTGCTGGCCTAGGCTTTGTGAACCTTTGGATAAAACTGGTCATTTTGAAGTCCCTTAGGGAAGTTCATGCTGTTCTGTTCCGCAATAGCCGAATGTGATGTTGGGTTCTTCAGTGTGAAGTGATATGAAGAAAATTCATGCTCTCATCTACTAGCCTAGGGATATTTATGATGGACCAAAATATTTGTCCAGCTTACATTTGTCTTTCATCTTACCTTCTTTTTCTGCAGAAAGTCCAGACAGCAGTCTTCCGGCAGCAGACAGCTGCTGTGTTCTGCCTATGAAATGTCCCAGGTCTTCAGTTAGCTATCCAGAGCTTACTACACCCAAACTTCCCTCACAGTTGGACTTGCAGGAGATGGTTTGGGAAATGAGGTAGTGAACCCAGGCAGTGTGTATCTCAGATGGGAGAGGAACGACTGAGGCATGAAGATGGGACTTGGATCATTTTGGAGTGTTAGATTTTTTTGACTGAGCTCATTGGCTATTGGGAAGTGACAGTGGGAAGATGAGCTGCTTGTTAACATCAACTTACAGAATGGAATTTCCCCTCAAAGTAAATTAATCCTCTTTTATAGCAGCTGTAGGCTTTCTGCTTGAAACCTCACAGAAACAGCCCCAATGAAGGAGCCTTTAAAAAAAAAAATCTATTTGTATAACATGCCTGCAGACTGACTCTGAACTCCCTTAAAACAGCCTCTCATAACATCTGGGCTTCTCCAGCACATAAAAATGTTTTCTTTCTGGCAGCAGATTTTATGGAGATGTAATAAAATACGTTTTAAAAAAATAATTCTATTTTCAGATTGTGTTTTGCCAGTGAGCGGGGCCTGTCCAGGTGTGGAGGAGATTCAGAGCATGTGGAAGTAAATCAACCATTGCCATACCAGCACTGTCCCGGCTTTGGTCAATTTACTAAGGGCCCCCCCACCTTACTATAACGTGTGCTTGTGCAGTGTGGATTTGTTCATCCTCTACTACAATCAGACCTCTTTTCTATGCAACACATCTTCATTGTATGTAAACAATCTGACTACGCAATATAAGGGAAAAATTAAACATCCGCCATCTCTCAGGTTTATATTTTGCCTCCAAAGCTCCACACATGTTCCCTAAGGCTTGTTAGACTGTTAACTTAAAAGGCGAAACCTGTACTTGCCCTAGATTTTTTTTTTTTCAGACTAGACCTCAAGGAAGGGATAGGAACAGATGGGTAAGAGAATTCAGTGGGATTACTGAAACTCTTTGAAGAATCCCTTCTACCACATCTTACTCCCTTTTTCGTTTTTATGCCTTATGTATCAGTTACCTGTTTTAGGATTGATATTTGCTGGTTGGCACGATTTAGAAGAATTTTCACCTATGGCAGCAGAGGAGCTAATCGCTTCACTAGCACCACAGGTTTAGGAATCACACGGGGTCTGCAGATGAATACTGCCTTAGGCTGCCCCATATACAGGCAAATCTTGTAAAGGAAGTATGGTGTTCCAGTGTCAGCCCCAACTTGCTCTCAGGGGAAGAATGGGATTCTGAGTCTGTTGGCTCACTGCCTGTCCCCTGTTCAGACTTCCGAAGCAAATGTCTTGTAGTGCATAAATGGAGATTTTACTCATTTTAAAAAAATAGCATCAGTACTGGCACTAAACTTTTGTCTTGGTCATGGAAACTTCATGTTAAATGTCCAGATTATTAACTATAAGTGTCTTGCAAGCTAGAATACTCTGTGCCTAGTACTTCTGACTGTATAAAACACCTTTGCTATTTCTAACAAGAGATGAATTTTGGTAGAACTTCCTGTTTGTGTGTGCCTGCAGTTTGGCAGTAACCCAAATTACCATTAATGTTAGCAGACTGCTGTGACGTTTCGTTCCCAAACCATAGCAGCTCAGGACCTCCACTCTATTCCTTCCACTTCTGTTGGAAGTGAAATCATTTCCAAAGTGCAGATAACTGGAAAGATCTGAAATTACAGAATTTGCTTCCACATATGGTTGGAAATAGCACTGAGATGAAGAATAAAAGAAACAGCTGCTTTACAGGGGCAGACCCCAGATGTTAGACTAACAGCTCCATGCAATGTGCACCTTATCAGTAGCTCCAGTGGCTATGAATCCAGACAGCTTCTGTGTTCCCCTTCTCTCTGTCCTCATCGAAGAGTCTTGGCATGCACTGTGTACGTACTGCAGCCTCACCCTTTGATTAGATAGAGTTCATATGTGAGTGCTTGTGCAAACAGGAAGGATCTCTTATATCGCTGGGGGGTTCCTGCAGGTGAAATGGGAATACTGAGGAACGTTTCAAGTAAGCAGTGATGTGACTCCTGTGGCTCCAGCCAGGGACGACTTCTTCATGTGAGATGGTTGCTTGAGTTGGCTGGTGTTCTGGTTACTAATGAGATTTGCTGCACCACACTTGTGTGAAGCATTTTGTACTTTTTGGGGTTTCTCATTTGGCTAACAAACCATATGCATTTTATACCTGACCTTATTCCAAAAGAGGCTGCATGTACTCTCAACATTGGCATTTACTCAGATTCTCCAATCGCCAGTTAGTATGTGAACTATCACATCCCTTTCTACCTTGTGTCTCCATTATAAATGCTTTTATTTATTTTTTTTCTCCAGATGGAGAAAGATGAAACTGTGAGTGATTCCTCTCCACACATAGCCAATATTGGACGCTTGGTAGAGGTAAGTACACTGGGGTCTTAGCAGCTCTAATAACTTGCAGTGTACCCCAGCTAAATTTCTCAGTCATCTTTGCTGTCTGTTGAGTTAAGACACTTTGTGTGCCTTAAGAATTCTTAGCTGTGAAAACTTAATGCATCTGACGAAGTAGCTTGATGCCTACGAAAGCTTATGCTCGAAGAAACGTTTGTCTGTAAGGTGCCACAAGACTCTCTCTGCTTTAGCTGTGAGAAGTCATTCCTGCACAATTCTGTCATTCTTCCTTGCCTCCTCCCCACTACCTAGAACAATACCAATACCAATTCCATGGAAATGAAATGACCATGCCCAGAGCATCAGTCAAAACACTTTCCTACCCACATTGTTTGTGACAGAATTACTCAAAGCCATGCTATAAAACGTGCAGAGTTGCCCTATCAGCTGACATGTTAGCATGTAATAAGTGCGCATTCAGTGCACTGGAGTTGCTTCTCACAGTGCTTAACATCATTGCAATTGTCAGTCCTGTATCCTCAACAGGAGGACTGTGGTACACTTGTCTGGTTTTTTTACCACAACATATTGTAGAATGAAGTTCTTACCTACACTGATTTCAGACTTCATAGATTCTTATTTTGGAAGGAGGAGAAAATCCTTAGTTAAGTCAGTGTGTGGTGCATAATACTGCTGCTAAAGACTAACCACTGAAAGCATCAAGCATAAAATGCACAGTATTTTTGGCTTTTGTCAGATGGTGGCCAGTGATTCAGACCAGACTCAAGTGGAGCTAGGGGAGAAAGTATCACTTCAGACATTGCAGCACAGGAGTTGTACCATTTGCCACCAAGTCAGAGAATTAAAGTTGGCTCTAAAAAATCCTTGGCCTCTTTGGTGCCTTACATGGTTGACTCAGAACCTGGGAGTTAATTCCAGTTCCTAACAGAATAATCAAGAAGGGCCAGGATGAATGTGCTGCCCTGTTTGATGTGGGAAAGAAGTTGGATTCCTGAACAAAAACTGCCCTCTTGTGGTCCTAGACAGGTATTTTGTGTACATAGCCTTGGCCAGTAACCAGGAGCAAAGTGGATCCTTATATATAACATGAGCAGAACTGTTAGGTTAGGGAGACTGGAGCACATTGTCTGATGTGAAAACTTAAATAATAGGTTCCATGTGCCAAACCATACTGTGAAAAGCATTGCATCTTTATAGCAGTCAATTGAGCTGGTGAAGGAATAAGAGAGTGTAGTTATAACAACAGTAGGAAAAACTGCAATGAATAATGAGCTGCTTTCTCCCTTTCTCCTAGGACATGGAAAACAAAATCAGAAGTACACTGAATGAGATTTATTTTGGAAAAACAAAGGACATCGTTAATGGGCTGAGGTAATGGACCATCCACAGCTGGCTCTTATTGCTCAGTTAGCGCATCTCCCCCCCACTCCCCAGCACCTGCAGTGTTGTCCAATAATCAAACAGTGATGGCATTCCTTTGCTAGAACGTCCCCCTTTCTACATCTCTGAGTCACTTTTGTGTTTTGGGAACATTCATTAGTAGTGGTGTATTGAGAGAACTGTTTCTCTTTCAGTTTTTGACTATAAGAATTTGTGGCACTTTAACCATTTATTCCCTGCTCAGGAAGAGCATAGCGGAATTAGGTACTGTAGTTTGATTATTTAGACTGTAGAAAGTTGTATGTACAGAGTAACTAAATTCTGACTTGTAGAACTAAATTTATTCTTAAAAACTCTCAAATGCCAAATGGATCATAAGTAACTGGGGATTCTATGAAAACAGAGCTTGAAGTTTGTAAAAACGTGCCACCTCCTTTCTTCCCCACTCCCTCAGGCTAGACTGTAGTTCACTAGGTTGAGTGAATGAGCTTGGTGTGTATTTCAATAGTGAAGTTGCGTGAGGTTTTGAACCCTTCCTTGATCATGTCCAGTTGGCAACTTTGCATAGCAAGCTCTGGGTTGGTGTTTCTTTAAACTCTTGAGAGAAAGTGCAGAATTGAGAGGTGGTTGATTCCAAATAAGCTCTTCCATACTAAACTGGAGACTTCAGATTAGTGCAAAAACAGAGAAGACACAAAAGACAAATATGCAAAGTCTGTGGTCCCCACGTATACTGATGTATGAAAGCCATAGCAGGTCTGCCCTGCAATGGTAGAATTATGGTGTTGATAAAACACTTCGGCTACCTTCCTAATGGCAGATTTGTAGGAATGAGCACTGGTATTTGATAGCACTTTATAATTAAAGTTCTGGTTGGAAATTGGCCCTCATCTTTCACTGTGGCATGTGGGGAATTGGCCAGGCAGCTTCCATTAACATTAGGTGCACGTATGTAGCAGATTATTTGTCCCCTGTGAACTTTGAAAATCCCTGTAGTTGAATCTATGGCAATGTATTTCCCCCATATCTCAGTCTACAAGAGCTACTGTTTTGTGCCTCAGTGAGGTCAGTTGTTTGGAATCTTTATCACTCATGGTATTTGGGTTTGGCCTTTCCTCCTCACCTTTCCTATTTCTTCTGACTTGTATATTTACACTTGCTCTTCCTGAACTCATTCCTAGTGGCTTCCCAGATGCCAGCTGTCTGTTACCTGGTTCTTCTGACTGTTTTTCCCTTCCACTCTGTTTCACCTATTTCTGAACTACTCTCTGTAGATCTATTGATGCTATCCCCGACAACCAAAAGTATAAGCAGTTGCAGAGGGAGCTTTCTCAAGTGTTGACCCAGCGTCAGATCTACATCCAGCCTGATAACTAAGCCAAACCAGGTACACCTGCCTGTGAGGTGTGACAATCCACACTAAACCAGGACTTACCCTAGCAAAACCAGGCTGTCTTACCTATGCATGACAACTGAAACCAATACTAACCTATAACTCCTGCAGACTTCACCCAAGCGCTATTTCTTCATAAAAACAATGAATGCATTAATCTTTTTTCCACTGTGTGGAGTTCTGTGCACTGAAATGTGGGGAGATTTGCTGTTTTTTGTTTTGCATTCTATCTTGGGGGTAATTATACAGTAGATGGCCATGTACCCAAAGTAGTTTTAGCTTATAGTAACTGATTTGTATCTAGTCTTGGACTCAATCACATTCACACCATCACTTTTTACAGTCTCTTTACAGATCCTACAGTGTACTCATTCCTTGTAATTGTATAGTACTGCTTTCCCTCTAAATAGAAGGAAGGTTTTGAAAGTAAATAGCAGTTGTAAATTGTAAATGATGAAATATGAAGGACGCTTTGGCCTTGGTACTTCCAAGGGCATAGCAATCAGTGCTGATTCCATTTTCCCTCCAAATCCTCTTTTTGCCTTGTATATCTGAGTGTTTCTTGGAGCTTGAAAATTCAGCTCTGCTCACTGTACTGAAATGTTTTTAGCCTACGCTTCCCTGTGCCATGCACAGCCTGTTGTACAGGGGCTTGCTCATATACTGTAGGTTGCTCTTGACGTTCTGATTGCTTTGAATGCATGGCAGCAACTAACCTTGGGCCAGTTTAACCTTCCACTCCAATTCTTAATGAGTTACAGATGCTGTCTTAAACATATTAAGCTGACGGAGGGGAAAATGAGCACTGTTTGTTGATGATGGCCCAGAACCCTTACTTTAACCTGTGACAAATGCAAATATAACACGTATATGTTTTATATTAAAGCAACTAAACCCTCCAGAGACGAGAGGATGGAAATTCCTTCTAATAGCATTAGAAAAATAACACTCTGATACAAAAAATGGACTTGTGTTACAGGAATGAACACCCACTTATAACGTAGCCCTGACTACACAAGAGAGGATGTGAAATAAAAATATACAAAGAGAAGTCTACTAAAATGGATGCTAATGGATTCCCTGAGGTGTTAGCATCTCTTTAAAAGGCCGATGTCATTGTTCTGTTATCTGATCAGTTATAAAATCCCTTTTTAGCTAGGAATCATTATTTTATCTCACCATAACAGTTGAAAGATTCTCTTCCCTTCTTCATGAAAGTCTTAGTAAGCAAAATCAAGATGATTCAGTAGTTGTCTGACTTTTTTCTACAATAATTCTTATTCAGACTTTTACTCAAAGAGATACAGGGCTATATTTTGCCTGTAATACCTTTATCACATCTGTTCTAATAGTGTCTTTGGTTATGGTTGATGACTACTGTAGGTAAAGAATAAGTTGAAGATACAAATAAGTGCCTGAACAGACATCTCTGGGCATACTGTACCCCAGTAAAGAACTGAGGTAAAGGAATAGTATGTGTAAAGCACAATGTCTCCTCATATGACGTTCTCTCAGGAAGTGCAAGCAGATATTTGAAATTTCTCATCTGTTATCAATCTACAACTTCAGTTCAAAAACAATGATTTTTAAAAGACAAACCGCTGTAGTACAGTGGAGTACAGTGTCTCTCAACATCTCCCATACAGTGATCCCTCTGAGATCTGTTCACCATCCTCTTACTCCCATTTTGATAAGTTGCACTAGTGCTTTGTTATAGCTGTTGATTCCTTAAGAAGGAAAATGCTTCCCTTGGTCCCAAGAACAGCAGCCCAGATGCCACTAAATACTTACTTAGGGTACCAGGAACAACATAAGCCCCAAGAGTTCCTTGATGGACGTTTTAATGTGATGTGGGGTTTGTAGCTAATGGGCCTCCATTCCACAACAGAAAAGTGCTTTCCTATCAACAGCTACATGGTAGCTCACTAGGAAAATACAAAGATTAACTTGTTTATCTAGTTTTCTAATGTATATTTTTATCTGTTTAAACTGAAAGCAGTAGCTGCTGTAATGCCTAGGTGAACCTAAAGCTGTGTGTCTCATGGTAAATGCATGGATAGCTATTCATTATCTTGGTAATTAATCCCTTAAAGCTTCTTCCTCAAGCCACAGTTAAAACAACTCCCATTTGAACTCTGCTCTAAGAAGCTTTTGTTTGTTTGGTCTTCCTGCTCTTCCTGTGAATAAATGCACTGGAAGGGAAGGCTTGAAAAGGCTGCCACATACCATACTAATTTCATTGGCTATTTAAGTCATGCAAACAGGCCCAGGCATGGTTACCATAGAATAACTGCTGGATTATCTGTCATACCTTCATGATCACTTGATTATACACATCTAGATGTTCCCAAGCTCTAATGTAAAGATTTTCTCTCCATAAACCAGGGCTGTCAAACTCCTTCGCTATGGTGGTCCAGATTTTTCTTAAATGAATGTCAAGTCAGCTGTACATACCATAAATTGAAATATTAGGATAGTCTATTAGAGAGAGAGAACGTGGTCCTGTGGAGTGCAGTCACAGGCCAGATGGAAGAGATTCGCAGTGTGCACGCAGCCTGTGGGCTGCACATTTTCACACCGCTGCCATAAGCTGAAGGCAATGGAACTTCAGGAGAAGCGTTTCTGTGGTGAAATCCCTGCTAGAGTGAATTTTGATACACTTGTTGAAAAGTATTCACTATACCTTTTGTCCTCCATATTTGCAACAGGCAAATGGAGGTTGTTTCCTCTAAGCCTGAGATATGATGCTTCTGCTATTGCCTCAAATCCCAGGAGAATACCTGTTAAAAATCACTGTTTTCAAATGCCGCACTTCTAATTTGTTTCCTTTCTCCCAACAGGTCTGTGCAGACATTTGCTGACAAATCAAAACAAGAAGCTCTTAAAAATGACCTGGTGGAGGCTTTGAAGAAAAAGCAGCAAAGTTAAAATACTCTTTATGCTAACTAGACATGCCCTGCACTCATTAGATTCCTTTCTTTAAAAAAAAAAAAAAATCATTTTCTCACCTATCTCCCCTTTTCTGTTACATTATGTCACAATCTGCATCCAGGACTATCCGTATGCCGCCATCTCCATGAATAAAGCTGTACAACATTTCAGTCTCTGAGGCTTAACTTTGCATCATATTTTACTATCAAGACTTTTAGCATTTTTTTCTGTAGAAGTCATACATTTCCGCCTTCTCTCCAATTTTAGATGCATAAACACCAATCATTCTGTTTCTTTTCCTCTCCCCTCCGCCTTTTGTTACATTGGTGTAAAAAATGTAAAACAAAATTTATTAAATACCGTGGTGTGTGAAAGAGGAAAAACTGGAAAAACGTATTCAACGTATGTGTGGGGAATGGGCATGGGGGGATGGCTGGTGGGAGGGAGGGTAAGAGAGGGTGTTTTGTTCCTCAGTGTTGTACTATACTGACTAAACCAGACTTGCAAGGAGACATTGATTTGGTGACCTGCTGAAAGTTCTGCTCTATGGCCTTGTTCCAAGGCGCTTTTCTGTCAATTTTTATGGAATGCAAAAGGGGTTTTTCTTTTGATTTTTGTTTTTTTGTAAAGCTTAAATTGAATCTACATCTGATACTTGAGCCTCCATATTAAAAACAAAAAAACCCAAAAAATAATAATAAAAAAAAAATCCTGCGAAGCAGTGTGTGGCCAGTGTCCTCTCTTTTTTTTTCCTCCCCCCTTCCTCACTTGCTGAGCATTCACCTATGAAAGTTTGGAAGCAATTGCTCAGTTTACACAGACATTTGTAATTCGAACAACCATTCTACTGTGTGGCCACAGCGAGCAAGGGAGCTCTTCGTGTCTCACAAAGATCAGCTGAAACTAATTTGGTTGAAGAAAGATGATTTGATTTACTTAGCTTCTCAGATATGGGGTCCATCTTGCCAGCTTTATAGGATGGTGTTTTTCATTAGCTTGCTATACTTCCAAGATGTTGGCATCAGGATGCTGGCACCCTGCTGCCTTTTCAGATAGATGTTTCCAGCATATAGCAAATGTGGAACAGATGTGTTCTGTGAAGAATTAGAATATCTGGCTTCAGTATGTGTGTTTAATATAGCTGAGGTAAAACCAGTTTGCTAAAGCACTGGGGGGAAGGCCTTTTAGCTAATCAACACTTGCCAGTGTTGCGTGTGGATGATTTTAAACAATGGTATTGGTGAAAAGCTGCTGTTCAGCCATTTCAATTTCACTTAGATGCCTTTTTAATTTAGGAAGGTGAATTTGGGGCTTCTAGGCCAGAGTTTACCAACCAGTGTGCTACGGCACACAGGTGTGCTGTCAGGTCTGAGCAGGTGTGCCACAAAATTTTTTTAAAAAAACTACTCAAAGGGCTCTGGGTTGGCTCATGAATAGTCATGAGTTTATTTGGAAACTATATGGTGGTGTGCCTCAAATTAATTAAAGGTAGCAAGGTGTGCCATGGCAGAGAAAATTTTGGGAACCACGGTTCTAGAGGGAGCAGAACATGCAGCTCTGAGGCTGGAAGTCCACTTGGTCAGGTCAAGCATGTCTTTCAAGTGGAAATTGGAAGGGCTGTCTCTTGGAGGAACAATCTTCATTAGACATTTGTGTTCCATCTCCCTTCAGCTCTCCCTTTGGCCTGTCAGCTGAGAGAACCAGCAAGAGTTTGTAGCCTGTCCACCACAAAATGACTGAGCCCACCAACCTGTCACATGATTGGACTGTGCTAGTATTTATTTGCTACTGGCTTGAAGCAGGGTCATGAAAGGCAAAGGTTCTGTATGATGGCGGATGGCTTGATGGAAATAAGAACGTATCCCACCTTAACAGCAAAGTCTGACCTGACCAGCTGTCATGTGGGAAATCTGATCCAGGGGGCTGCTCATGAAGAAAGTTAAAAGCTTTAATTTTTTGTAACGAAATGTGACGTGTTTCCTATGTTTTGTCCTCCTCCTACTACTAAACATCACTCTTACTGGGTAGGACAGGACATCAATCTGAACTTTCAGAAGTACCCACCACCCAAAAAGGTGAGGGCATGGCTCTCCTTCATAACTCAGCTCCTATTAATTGTTGATGAACTGGGAGCAGACAAGAGGTGGGGGAGGGATGATAGATCACTTGATTGCCCTGTCTATTCATTCTGAAGCACCTCCTGGCTACTGTTAGAAGACAGGATAATAGGCTAGACTGGTCAGTGGCCTGACTCAGTGTGGCTGTACTTATATTAACACACTGATTTGTAGAGGCTTAAGTTAATGCTCTATGGCAGCTGCCTATGATTTCCCTCACTGAATTGATAATTACTACTTATGGAAATTCATTCCTTAATAGTCTGCCAAGTGTGAGGGTTCAGAAGGCTTCATCAGTCTCGCATCCACATATTCATATGCTTTCCCTGTCGTCAACTGGCAAACAGCTTCCAGTGATGATGGTAAACATGCTGATCATTTCCTGTATCATCTGCTCACCCTTACTCTGGGCTATCTTAGTCTGTCTCTTTCACCTTCATGCAGTGCCAATGTAACTCAGTGGAGAGGACCTCTGGCTTCTTGCTTTAGGACTGGCCGAAGTCCAAAGCTGTAGTTTTTCTTTGTGGTTTGAGGAGGGATAGTTTTGTGCTAGATGAAGATGGCTGGATTCAGTGGTCAGTTCTGCCATGGATTCCCTGTGCAATCTTGGGCAAGTCACCTGTTTCTAAACTGTAAAGCCAGGATGCTTCTCTACCATGTGTGATGGTGTAATGAGACAGTCATTTATACATATGGGATGCTCAGATACACCAATAGTGGGAGAGATTTGAATTCATTATAAGTAGTCAGTAATCTGCTGAATTTTCCTTTGTTCATTAACTCACTGTCCTATTACTGGGAATATAAACCATCTTTGCAGTTAGTCATTTTCATTCAAAGGAATGTCATTGAGATAAAGCAGCTAGCTGGCTGTAGTGTAGTCAATTGTCAGTTTCAGCTTTCGCCCATCTATGGTGAAGTAGTACTCAGAGTTGAGTCAAGCTTTCCCACCAGTCTGACCTGAAAACGGACCTATTAAAACTCAGAGAGAGAGACCCATTTTAAGCAACTTTGGACATGCTATCTGGTCTTGTCTATAACAGGTTCTGATTAATCCCCATAAAATACAATGAGGGAAAAAATGACTGAGGGGGTGTTGTCATCTGGCCTGCACAATTATCCCCTGAGTGAACCTATACAAACATAAAATGAAAAGGTAGTCATTAATAGTGATTGAAGTACTTTTTTTACCCTGATTATGCTGTTCCACTGTGACCTATTTAACATTCAGACATCTGTAGATGATTAAAGGCCCATGCCTGAGCGTTTGCCCATGGGGTCTCTGGTGTCTCTAAGTCAGGTCATATGGAAGGACTGAAGCCAAGGAGTAAAGGTACATGCTCCCCCTAAGACTCGGCACCCCTAGAGGCAACACTGAGTTTGTGGTATTGCCGTTTGACTGTGTCCTGAAGTTTGAAAATAGTATGTTAACTTAGGCTGGGAGCAGCCCACTACTGCCTGCTGTTTCTAATTCTACCTGTTAAGTGTCTCCCTCCCAAACCCTGAAGTGAATTGTTTAATGGCAGATAAGATGAATATAGTAGGTGATTGTTAGTAGCAACATACAGGTACCTTTTTGTTCTGTTGCTCCTAAGCACCTTTTGCTGGTATGAGGAGTGATATGAAGAGTTGAGTGTTTTGGAAGGGATGTGGCACTGGCAGCCATGTTGTGGGGCTGGGGAACTTGGGCGGGGGTGTGGAGCATGAGAACCCCACCTCTGTGCAAATAGGGTAAGAACTGGAGGTTTGGCAGGGGAGTCCCCAGGCAGCAAAACAGCTGAGCAAACCCAGCTGCCAGGGACAAGCTGAAGCACCTCCTACTGGCAGCTTCATACCCTGCCCTGGCAAGGGATGGAGGATTGGGAAGGGCACCATCTACGGTCTGCAATTAATTGGGTGGGAGGTGGGCTGGTTAGCCCACATAGCAGAAATGGGAACGAGGACAGGTCAGTGCCTTAGGTAGGGAGGTTCCCTGCCTCTCCACTGCAAAATACCACATCCACACCCTGCCCCAGCAATAGAAATGGAGAGGACAGCTGTGTGTGGGGGAGGGGTCACCAGTACTTCCCACTGCAAAATAGCAACTGCTGCTACCTGCAAGGCAGATGCTGTGAAATGAAGAAAACCTAGCTGTGCCTTGGCTTTCAAAGCTGCCCCCCCCCCGCTCTCCACACAGGCTGTCAGACAAGGGAGGTTGCTGGGCCCATGTGCCCTGGAACTGCACTTCAGGACCAGGGTCAAGAGGGGATTGGAAAGATGCAGGGTTGGAGGGGGGCTGTTCCCTACATCCACCCCCATGTGACATCACAAATATTGCTCTTGTGCAGCAGCTGTTACTGAATACCTGTAGGCCCTTTAGGAAGGAAAGTTCCTAGAACCAGGTTCACAGGGACTTTTTTTTTTTTTAAACAGGGAAAGGAATAAGCTGTAGCCTTAGGTTATATCTAGATTGACAGTGGCAATGTGCAATCTTCAGAGTTCAATTGAGTGGTCTATGTAGACATGCTCAGTTGATCCAGAAGTTGCCATAGCAACTCCAGCCCCTGAACTGGAATATTGGTAAGCCAACCCACAAGGCGCTTCCTGTCAGTTTTGCATGGTGCATAAGGAGTACTTAGTAAGTTGTCAAGAGATATGCAGGAAATTTTATATACTTAGCATATCTCCCATCACCTGTTGCCAAAAAGTGTGGCAATCGGCAAGCATAGCCTAGGGCTTATGAGCACTTCTCTACTGCTGGAAGTGTGTCCACACTTGGGTGGTTGCACTGCTTTAACTGTACCTCTATCACACAAGTCCTACCAATGTAAACTAAAGTCTTGTTTACACAACCAGATCTTACATGCACACGACCGAGGTTGAGAAGCAGTAGTGGCCAGTGGTAAAGCAGTGAACTGTAGACTAGCTCTGTCTCTGAATGGTATAGGCATGAAGAAAGTCATTTCTCCATTCTCCTTCTGCTTCCACTTTTTAGCTGGGTAGAGACTGTCTTACCTCATATGTAGCAAAACACGTTCTAACCTCTGTAGGTCAAACACTTGGTTGTACTTTGACCACTAAACTCATATACTAGCCAAGAAACAGCTCAAGCTTCTGAAATTCCATCAATAGGTACCTGACACGTGCCTCTAATACTTTGTAAACATACTTTGGGAAGTGGGAGGGAAAGCAATGAAAGATAACTCTATGCTGATTAATGCATTTAGCAAATGTTTAGTTCTGTTAAGGCTTTCAGCATCTCACTGGGGAGACAGGAAGGTGCATATCTCTGAATAAGAGGCTTTCCTGCATCTTCCACCTCCCCGACCACACCCCCTGCAGCCTTCCTATTTGTAGTAGCTTACAATCACCTGGAAAAGCAGTAATTTAGCATCATGCAGCTCAAAATAAGAAGTAATGAGCCCTTCAGCAGCAGTAATTGGTCAAAGACCATAGTGTTAGCATTGAACCATTTCCAGCTTTATACTGAATATTTTGTTTCCATCTTTCCTGGAAAAAAAGATTTAGCTGTCTAGCTCTGACGGCAGAAGCAGCTCCAACCCAGAACTGGTGGTATAAATGCCATGACCTAGGTATGTCTATACTTCAAGTATTTCTAGGGCAGGGTACTTAATTAAAACTCATTGCCTAATTTGGTTACAAACATGGGCCCACATCCTTAGCTGCAGTGAATTAGCATAACTTCTGTGAATTTTAATAAGACTAGGCTGTTTTACTAATGTGCTAACTGGTTTGCAGTTCCTTTTAAAACTGAAACTTGAATGGCAGTTCCTTTAAAAATTCTGGCAGTTTAAGAAAGTGAGCAAGGGAAACTTCAGTGGGTTCAGGAGCTATTCCTGAGAGGCGTCAGTCATCTTTTAAAAAGACAAAAGAATTATGAAGCCCATTAATTAACTGTTAGGCTGAAAAATCTTGTGCCTGCCCCCCCCCCCCTTTTCCCAGCAAGTAGTGGGAGAACCCTGGAACTCGGTTTAGTAGAAGCGTGTGTGGGTTCAAGCAGGGGAGACTGTATACAACAAACCTGTGCGTGGTTGGCTTTAAAAACAAACAAAAACAAAACCCACTACCCTCTGCTATGGCACATCCCTTAAGTGGGCCTATGTAAAGCATGTTGTCTTTTTCTATCAGAGCCAGCCATGGCCAAACTCATATTATAAAGTACAATCCCTGGCCTCTGCATTATTTTAAGATCATGAACTAAAGAATGGGGAAAGGGATTAGTGAAGAGGTCCAGAGCTCACTTAATTGCTGACAAATGGTAAATTTAGCATAACAGTATAACTAGAGGGACCCCCAAAGAGATGTTTTTTTTTTTTTTTTTTTTTTTTTTACAGTGGGTGGGATCTCTTTGTAGGACCATTTGTTGAAGTCAAGCAAGAATAGAAGCTGGGGGGGGGGGAATTTTTCTGTGGCTCATGACAGGGGCAGCAGTGTAGGCAGAGTCTGTGGTCCTTCTCTCACTTAAACAAACATGCTTCTGTGAGCTGCTTCACCTCACCTGAGGGGAAGTTTGTAGCAGCTGTAAGAGTCTGATTAGCACAAGCTACTTGTTGATTTGCAGGAGGGAAGTTTCATGGGGTTATACAGCCCTCTCATGGCTGAACTATTGCTAGTGCTTACTCAGAGCAGCTACACCAAATACAGGCAGGTGGTGGAACACTTCACCTAGCCTGCCGCCCACTAGCTGGTAATTAAAACCTCTCTTTAGTAGTAAAGGAGTAATCAGCTAGTGCTATGGTGAACCAGCTGAATTTAGAAGGCAGTCCATGGTACAGTTTAGAGAGAAAAGTACAGGATTAAGAACTAGGTGTCTAAGACAAATGGACAAGCATAAAGTTTTCTTATATTCACCTGATTCCTAGAAGCTGCCACTAGGATTAATACAGTTTGAGTTCCTGCCCTAGGAACTATTAGTACGGACACCAGCTAGTTACTGCAAGATTAATGAACAGACTCCCTCTGCTTATTTATAACAAACATGGACAGTGTAAGTTGTGAGGAGTCAGCCTTTCTTAGATGGCTTGAATTGTTCCTAAACTGCTTTTGGGGCAATCATTAGCCAAAATTGGCTTATTATTTGAAGTAATATGGTTCAAAAGGTACATCTATGCTGCAGCTGCAGTCTGCCTCCTGGCCTGGACAAATAGATGCTTGTTTTCTCCACAAACAAGGAGTCCTATACCACTACAGGACTCCTTTGTTTGTTTTGCTTAATTCAGCTACCCCTTTGGATCTTGCTTACTCCACTTAAGCTTGCACACAGTACCAAAGTAGACATGGACATTGTGGCAAGGGCAGCAAATTAAGCTTGGTCCTCCAGAGGTGATCAGGCAGCCTATAGCACAATATTAGCCCCTGCTTGCCTTAAATAAAAAAAAAAAAAAAAAAAAAAAAAAAAAAAAAAATTAAGCAAATATACAAGTGCACCATAGCTCAAATGCCTCCTCTGCAAGGCTGGGATACACACTCCCACCTCTCACAGAAGTAGCCAATCACTCAAAAGATGACACTTTCTTCTGTTTTACAAGGCTTCTGCAATGTATTGCATCAGGGAATTGGGGTGGAAGCTCTTTACCTCACACGTAGATGTTGACACAGGTGTAGCGCCAGTAGCTCCTATACACCACTATGGTTGGGATGTTCAGCTTGGATTTTGTCCATCCTCCCTGTACCAGCATGTATCAAGCACTTACCTCATAGCTCTAGAAAGCTCCAAGGTTTGTAAATATTCTTCCAACCATTACAAGGGTATAAACCCATGCCCCAAAGAACATAAATTATTTGCAAAGTCATAGTAAGAGCTAGCACTAGAGCACAGGAGGCTTATGGCAAGACCCTTGTGCTTGTCACACACCCTAGCTCTCAAACAAAAATAAGTTTGAACTAAGGCTTAGTTCGGGTCTTGCTGATGCCTAGTTCGAACTGAGCATGGAAGTCCTAACTAACCCCGGTACTTACTAGTTCGAATTAGGCATTCCCTAGTTTGAACTAAGAAATTTCTTAGTTTGAATTAGGCAAAGCCTCAAATAGCTATGGGCTAAATTAGGCCAGACTAAGCCTCCTTAGTCTGGACTAATTTGCCAGTGTAGACATAGCCTAAGGCACCTCCTAGAATGGTATTGAATAGCCTCCTGCTAGAAAGGAAGTTTAATATACTCAGCCTTAGTCTCATTGCCTGGAGAGTTCCTACAGCCCAGGCAGCTACATGATGGCTCAGGAAGGATGCAGTGTAGGCCTGGCCTGCTAGAAGGTGTCTGCTTCCTGGAGCAGTTATAGCCCAACAGATCAATGGAAGGTAAATATTTAAAATGAGTAGGTGGGGATGTGGGTAGAGTACTGCCCATTTTACTTGGCAGACACATTGGGAAGTCCCTGCCAGTATAACTGATTTAGAAATGAAGGAAGATGTCTACTTGTAGGGCAAAAATGGATGTGCAATGAAGTTACAGCCAGGGACAAATGAAAGTTCACAAGGTGAGCATTAGTGTGAGAACTAGGTGCTTGGGCACCCTTTTGCTTGAAATAGTTTCCATTATATACAGGGTTTACAATTTGGTTCAATGGCTCCCAGCACCACCACTATTTTTGCAGTTCCCTAATGGTGAGAGTGAATGGGCAGGTGCTAGTCACACCACAAGAACATTTTAAGGAGTATTTGTACAAGCAGGAGAGAATAGAGACAAGCTAAAAAATGTTCTTTGAGTCATTAAAAAAATAAGTTTCAAAACCAGAAATGGAGCATGTTGGACAAGGATTTAATTTTCCTAGAGAGTCACCTGCCAAAATATATAGATAAAAATATACATACACGTGTATTAAAATGCCTCTCCCCAACCTAGCTCTGGCCACCCTCACTTTCTCAGCTTCCAAAATAAGAATGTGCAATGTTATTCACTTACACAAATGAATGGATAAACCCTTAAAAGATAAAATAAATGGCAGCTGCTCACAACATGCATGTTCATCACCATTCTGTTTTAATCTAAAAACAGTTTCATCTCTCCTGCCATGCCCTCTTTTTTAATTGTTGCTAATAATATTGGATGTGGAGCTGGCTCTAGACAGCCTTCGTATGGGGGTGGGGATGGGGGACAGAAGGAAGGCAGAATCAAATTCTGTTAAAGTCCCAATATGATCCAGGTAGATAAATTTTACAATATTTCATCCTTTAGTGAGATCCACCACAAAAGTCCTCTGCCACATGGCCAAGCACTTTCCTTAGGAAGCAGCATGTTGCATATTGGCTTGCACCTCCTTCTGTTAACAGAAGTCACCCAGAAACAGATCTAGGAACCTGAAAGAAATGTGCTGTGCTTTAGTTTGAAGCCAGCATTCCCCCCCCCAACCCATTCTTGCTTTGGAACAATTCTTTGGTCAACTGTCAAAGGCTTCATTTTGCTTGCCAAGCTGGGCCTCCCTCTCTTCAGAAGTGTTGGGCCGTCTCTGCCGATAGGCAAGGAACTGGATGGAGATCTGAGGAGGTGTTAAGGCTTATCTACACAGGAGAAGTGAGGTCTCTCTGTCTAGAGAGAAAGCCTTTAGTGCAGTGTTTCTCAACCTTTAGTGGACCAAGAAACACCTAACAATATTGATTACTTTACATGGAACACTTAATGAAAATGTTCTCAAGAAAAGCCACTAACAGTGGTGGGAGATTTAAAATGCCCCATCCACAGCAAAGCTTCCAAGTATGCATCAATGTCCCTCACCATACACCTGGAAGCTTTGTTACAGCAGGGGCTTTTTAAATGTTCCTTCCCCTCTCCCCACTAAGTCCCCCTGCTGGGGAGGGGTCAGGGTGGGTCATAGAATACCTGCACTATGTCTGCAGAGAACAGATGTTGCACAGAACACTGGTTGAGAAACAATGTAGAGGCTGGGGAAGTAGAGGTCAGTTGTTGGCATAGAAAGAACCAAGTACGTTGGTACCATTTAAGATGAGGATCACCATGATTACTTCTTTTGTAGAGCACTTTGAGCTCTACAGCCAAGAGCTATGTATTATTTTATCATATTAAGGTAGTGACCAGAGGTTCCAAAAAGGATCAGGAACCTTTCTTGCTAGGAATGGTACTAAGCATCTGTCTGTTGGGACATTATAATGATCTTACATTAACATGTGGAAAGACTTCAGCTGCAAAACATGATTTTGCTGTCTAACAGCATCAGCAAAAGTCTGTCTCCAAAGAGCCCCACACACCCATCGCCCCAGAAAAGACCTTTTTTTAAAAAGGCTAGTTCTACAGAGCATGATAAATAACTAGTTGGTAGCATCCCAGAATCTTGGGGGAAAGCATTACTGGAAGAGGATACAATCCCATCAAGAGAAAGGACACCCAGGCTGCCAATCAGCCAGGGGAGGTGATGGAGGATGTAGTTGCCTTCAGCTTGTCTTGGGTCTGGGTTCTTCAGAAGCACACTTAATCCATACAGCAAGTTCCCCAGCATCACCAAAGCAAAGAGAAAATACGAGATACCTGTGGTCGATTTCCTCTTGAACTGGAAGAGGAAGCCACATTAGAAGAGGATGGAGAATAGGGGGTACAGCTATTGGCCAATTCACTAGGGTACAATTCCCATTTTAAGTTTTCCCTGCTCTTCTTGGCACATCTGCTAGGGTCATAGCAGGGCATGATGAAGTGACCTAAGCATGCCAATACCAAGAAGCTGGTTCTTCAAACAGCAGATAGCAGTGCTCACTAAACTTAACCAGCGTCTAGATCCTCTTTCCTCTGCATATCACCTTAGAATCCACACTGGCCATATCAAGAGTATCTCCACCAGCAAGGATGACCTCATTCATCAGCCCACCCCACAAAAGATATCCACCATAGCAGAAGCTCTAAATGACTGAGTGGGCTCAACACCAGTAGCCTGTCAATTGCAGTTGTAAAATGTTGAGCAAAATTACAGTTCCACCTTCACACTGGGATATTTACATTTAAATCAGAGATGGAGAAACAACTGATGCATGGAAGTTAAGAGGTTAAATGAGTCAGGACTCAACATGACAGTAGAGAGAGAGAGAGATGGTCCATGGAGACGCAATGAAAACAGCTTATTAGTGACCAAGCCCCCTCTGCTTGCTGCATCAGCATCCCACAGGGGTGAAAGACACTCCACTACACCCAGTTCTAGAGACTCAGCAGAGAGAAGCATTTTTCATTTTCTCCAGGGGTTGCTAAGAGTCTCAACTATAGGTTGGAACCCGTTCCCCCTTGAGTCCACTTACATTAGTGTAAATTTGAGGCAGGCGGGAGAACACATACAACAAGGAGGAGATGGAGCCAATAGTGAAGCCAATGATTTCCTTCTTGGTGAAAGGCTGCAGGGCGAGACAAAGAACACCTCAATGGCAGGCATTGTACGAGGCACACACAGCAGTACCTGTAGACATGCAGGCACTTGGTGGCAGAGATGAAGTCATGTGATTGACCAAACCCAGTACAGTGTTGTCTTTCCACCTGATTAACAGTTGTTCTATGTTACCTGGATAGCTATTGACTGAAACAGTCACTGGATAGAGTTACCAGCCCTCCCCCTCTGTGGGACATTCCTGTTTCAAACTGATTATTCATCTTTCCCACAAATCCTCCTCCATCCTCACCCCAAGCATAGAAAGAAACTCACCTCACATCCAGTCTCATCCACTGCAACCGACAAAAGAGTCCTCCCTCTAAATGGAATGGTTTCAACTGTGGAGTCAGTTCTGCCCAGCAAGGATGTGGCCGACACCGTTCCCAGGAAAATGAAGGCAAAGGCTGTGTTAATTGGAGCAAAGACTGGGAAAAGAAAGCAGAGATGAGTTAGAATGGGCCACCAAAGAAAGGAGGTGAACATGCCCATGATGCTGCAGTACAGGAGGCAATCTGAATTATAGTTACACCTGTATCCTGTCATCCCTGAAAAAGCAGGGCCAGTGCCATCCTATAGTGGATGGAACCAACAATTCCACAGTGGCAGGTTCAGATTTCCCTGTGAGGCAGATCCTCCGTAACCAAGTTTCATGACTGACACATCAGCATTTGGAAAGGGCTGTGCAATGCACAAGGCAGCTATTTAAACACACCACAGGTTAGCAGCTCCTGGTTTTAGTGGAGTTATTTTATTAATCTAGCATTAAAATAGTAACAGGGCCCCTTTTCCCATCCTAGTGAAAGGAAAGGCAAGACTGTAGAATAAAAGGAATTTAAAAAATCTATGTTTTGTTTCGCTTCAGTGCATCCATCCACACAATGACTGACCCTCATAGTAGCTCTGATTAAGCCAGCGTGCTAGAAACAGCAGTGGAGTCATCGCAGCACAACCAGCAGAACAAGCCAGCCAGCCCTACTATGATCCTGCCTGAAATCCTACGCAAATAGCATCCAGCCCCTCCTGCCTCTGCTATGCTTCTCTTCTTATTGTGCTAACATGAACATGTCTATCCAAGCAGGAGGACACACCTCCAATACCAGTGTAAGCACACTTTTTATTTCAAGCCTGTGTACAGTTAGGAACAAGTAACTTCAAATATATTTTAAAAACCCCACATTTGCCATCTCACATGGATGAGGCCAATGCATCAATTATAACCCCCCCCCCAAACTCTAAGCTTACTATTCTTAAAGAAACACTGTCAAGACTATTAAACAAAATAACACCAAACCTTTAAGGTTTTTGTCTTCATACCACTCAATAGCACATACTTAAAGCCCTGAATCTGCACAGCTCTTGTGACACAGACAAAATTTTGCTGCACTTTTCTTTTTGCATTTCCTGCTTTATTACAGTGCTGTCACATCAGGTTCACAACTTCTCAGGAGGAGATTTTAAAAGGAGATCCAGAAAACCTAGGATTTATATTCTAGTAGCACCTACAGGCCAGGATCCCATTGTAGTAGGTGGTGTACAAATGGAACAAAAGATGGTCCCCTGCTCCAAAGAACATACTAGATTCTATAAGTGCTATCAGTTCTCTACATTAAGCTAAGTGTGTGGCCTAAATTATGTTAACGAGCATGTTTGCAAGACACTTTAATCTATTTCTGATAGCTAAAGTTAGTTAAAAGTAGTTTTAGGGGCTACAGCTATTCCTAGAGCTTCCAATCTCTGTGGTTTAGAGCCCCACATTTTAAAACGTTTCTTTTCTCTTCCTTGTCATGCCAAAAGCCCAAAACATGCTATTCTTTATTTTGTGCCTTTGAACGTAGTGAAATGCACTGTATACAATGCCATTAGAGAGCTCGATTTTACATAGCATAGCTTTTTGTTACGGCAATCTTTAGCATTTCTTATAATGACATGGTATCATAGTAATGTAAACCCAAAGTCATCTAGGAGTGCGGATTTAAGAAGTTGACAGTGTCGCTTTAAGATCACAGTGGTTATACAACTATTCCAAAAATAGGTGTGGTACTGTGTATTTAGCCCCATTCCATGAGGAGCAACTGTTACTGACTAAAGTACAGGGAAGTTGAAACTGCATTAAGAGCAAATTAGTTTAGCTCAGAGAGAATTAGTCACAGAACTATAGTGCTGGAAGGGACCTTGAAGGGTCATCAAGTCCAGCCCCCTGTGCTGTGCCAGGACCAAGTAAACCTAGACCAGGGATTGGCAACCCAAAAGATAAAAAGCCATTTTTTGAGATTCCTTCAATAACCAAGTGTTTTGAGAGCCACATTGGGTGTAGCCATCTGGTGGGGTGAGCTGGGAACTGGGCCAGGGTGCCTGCCACAGGGCCCCTGGTGGGAAAGGAGGAGGTAACCCAGAATCAGCAGTGGGCCCCCTGCAGGTCCCTCGGTGGTGCGGGGGAGCCTGGAGCCTGGCATGGGCTGCCTCTGGGATCCCCTGCTAGCAGCAGGGGAAGAGGGGATGTAGCCAGGAACAGGTCTCCCTCTTTTGGGGTGCTGGGGTTGCCCCCTCCCCCACCACAACCATGAGCCCGAGGCTGCCTGGTGGTCGCGCCGTGGCCCTAGTGCCAGTGGGGTTGTGCGGGCAGCATGCACTCCTTCTGTCCCTCCCTCCATGCAGTGGCGGGATGGAGCAGAGAAGCCTCACCTACTCCCAGCCAGTCTTCCCTCCCAAGAGCAGCTGGAGCTGAGCTGCAGCTTACAGGGGCAGGGTCCTAACATGGCCCCTCCGTGGAGTTTGGGCTGCTTTGACCCAGACACCCCAAGGCTGAACAGAGGCCTCCTTGCTGGATTGGGCCTGTTCAGCCCTGGGGTGGCCAGGTCAAAGTGGCCCAAAATGCACAGAAGGACCATTCCAGAGCCGAGCCTCTGCAAGCCGTAGCTCGGCGCCAGCTGCTCTTGGACGGGGTGGCCGGCTGGGGGTAGGTGGGGCTTCTCTGCTCCACCCTGCCAGTGCACGGAGGGAGGGACAGAGGAAGTGCTTGCTGCCTGCACAGCCCCCCTGAGAGTAGGGGCCACGGCGCGACCACTGGGCAGCCTCGGGCTCATGCGGTTGTGGTGGGAGGGTGGAGGTGCCCCTGGTGCCCCAGAAGTGGGGGGCCTGTGCCAGCCAAGGAGCCCCCTTATTTGGCCCCAATGTTGGGGCCACCCAGGAGACCCCTTTGCAGACAGGTGTCCCCAGAGCACACCTGGCTCCCTAGGGGAGATTGCCAGGGAGCGAGAAGGGGACACAGGGAGCCATAGATGGCTCACTGAGCCTGTATTGCCAATCCCGGACCTAGACCATTCCTGAGGTGTTTATCCAACCTGTTCTTAAGAACTTCTGGTGATGGGGATTCCACAACCTCCCTGAAGCCTATTTGAGAGTTTAACTAGCTTTAGTATCCAGAAGCTTTTCCTAATATGCAACTTAAACCTCCTTTGTGGCAATAAAGCCCACTGCTTCATCTGACCTTCAGAGGACATGGAGAACAACTGATCACTGTCCTCTCACTAACCACCTCCTTAAAATATCTGAAGGCTTGTTGGAACATGCCTAGATATTTAACGTTTCCTCATAGGTCAGGTTTTTCTAAACCTATTATCATTTTGGTTACTCTCCTCTGGACTTTCTCCAATTTGTCCACATCCTTCCTAAACTGCAGCACCTCTAATCATAGAATCCTAGGGTTGGAAGGGACCTCCTAGGTCATCTAGTCTAACCCCCTGCCAAAGGCAGGACCACTCCCACTAAACCATCCCAGTCATGGTTTTGTCCAGCTGGGCCTTAAACACCTCCAAAGATGGAGACTCCACCACCTCCCTTGAGGTTCAGTAAGGACAAGTGTAAAATCCTGCATGTGGGACGGAAAAACCCCATGCACTGCTACAGGCTGGGGAACATTCAGCTAAGTAGCAGCAGTGTAGAAAAGGACCTGGGGGTCATCGTGGATGGGAAGCTAGATATGAGTCAGCAGTGTGCTCTTGCTGCCAAAAAGGCCAATGGCATACTGGGCTGCATCGGAAGAAGTATTACCAGCAGATCAAGGGATGTGATCATTCCCCTCTATTCTGCACTGGTGAGGCCACATCTAGAATACTGTGTTCAGTTTTGGGCTCCCCACTACAAAAAGGACAGGGACATGCTAGAGAGAGTTCGGAGGAGGGCAACCAAAATGATTAAAGGGCTGGAGCACAAGCCCTATGAGGAAAGACTGAAAGCATTAGGCTTATTTAGTCTGCAGAAGAGAAGATGGAGGGGGGATTTGATAGCAACCTTCAACTACTTGAAGGGATGCTCTAAGGAAGATGGAGCTCGACTGTTCTCAGTGGTAACAGAGGACAGAACAAGGAGCAATGGTCTCAAGTTGCAGTTAGGGAAGTCGAGGCTGGATATTAGAAAAAACTTTTTTACTAGGCGAGTGGTGAAGCCTTGGAATGAGCTGCCAAGGGAGGTGGTGGAGTCTCCATCTTTGGAGGTGTTTAAGGCCCAGCTGGACAAAACCATGACTGGGATGGTTTAGTGGGAGTGGTCCTGCCTCTGGCAGGGGGTTGGACTAGATGACCTATGAGGTCCCTTCCAACCCTAGGATTCTATGATAATGTTCCCCATCCTGTAGCGGTGCATGGGATTTTTTCGTCCCACGTGCAGGATTTTACACTTGTCCTTATTGAACCTCATAAGATTTCTACTGGCCCACTGTTCCAATTTATCTAGGTCTCTCTGAATCCTGTCCTTGCCCTCCAACGTGTCTACTGGTCCCCCCAGTTTGGTGTCATCTGCAAACTTACTGACAGTGCAGTCTATTCCATCATCCAGATCATTGATGAAAATGTTGAACAGAACCGGCCCCAGGACCGACCCCTGGGGCACACCACTCGTGACTGGTTGCCAGCTAGACGTGGAACTATTGATTCCTACACGCTGAAACCGTTGATCTAGCCAGTTTTCTATCCACCTTATAGTCCACCTATCCAACCCATACTTCCTTAATTTGCCAATGAGAATGCTGTGGGAAACTGTATCAAAAGCCTTGCTAAAATCATAGTATATCACATCAGCGGTTCTTCCTGCATCCAGAAAACCAGTCATCTGATCATAGAAGGAGATGAGATTGGTCAGGCATGATTTACCCTTGGTAAATCCATGCTGACTGTTCCTGATCACTTTATTTTCCTCTAAGTGTTTGAGGATGGATTCTTTGAGAATCTGCTCCATAATTTTTCCAGGGATTGAGGTGAGGCTGACAGGTCTGTAATTCCCCGGATCCTCCTTTTTCCCCTTCTTGAAAATAGGCACTACATTTGCTTTTTTCCAATCCTCTGGGTCCTCCCCCGTTCTCCATGAGTTTTGAAAGATAACAGCCAGTGGTGCTGCTATCTCATTGGCCAATTCCCTTAGCACTCTTGGACGCAGTTCATCCAGCCCCATGGACTTGTGCATATCCAGCTTCTTTAAGAAGTCCCTAACCTGACCTTCCGTCACCAAGGGCCTGTCTTCTTCTCTCTCATCTGCCACAGCTATGGTAGTGGGCTGGGAGCTGACCCTGCCTGTGAAAACTGAAGCAAAAAATGCATTTAGCACTTCAGCTTTTTCCTCATCCTCTGTCACAAGGATGCCTGCCCTATTCAGCAAGGGGCCTAAACCATCCCTGATCCTCTTCTTGTTATTAACATACTTGTAGAACCCCTTCTTGTTATCCTTTACATCCCTCGCTAGCCGCAACTCCATTTGTCCTTTGGCCTTTCTGATTTTATCCCTGCAGTCCCTAGCAATATCTTTATATGTCTCCTTGGTCATCTGACCAAGCTTCCACCTCCTGTAAGCTTCCTTTTTATGTTTAAGCTCAGAGCAGAGTTCTCTGCTAAGCCATTCTGGCTGCCTCACATGTTTGTTCTTTCTCCTAATTGGAATGGCAACTTCCTGTGCCCTTAGCAGGGTTTCTTTACAATATAATCAACTCTCTTGGACTCCTTTCCCCTTCAGATTAGCTTCCCAAAGGATCCTGCCCATCAGTTCCCTCAGTTCCCAAAATCTGCTTTTTTGAAGCCCAGGGTTTGTGTTTTGCTTCTTTCCTTCCTTCCTTTAATCAGGATCCTGAACTCAACCATGTCATGGTCACTACTGCCTAGCTTGCCATTTACCTACATCCCTGATCAATTCTTCCCTGTTTGTGAGCAGCAGGTCGAGCAGTGCAAGGTCCCTAGTTGGTTCCTCTAGCATTTGTACTAGAAAGTTGTCCCCAACACTCTCTAAAAAGTTCCTGGATTGCCCATGCACTGCTGTATTGGCCTCCCAGCAGATGTCAGGGTAATTGAAGTCCCCCATGAGCACCAGGGCCTGTGATCTAGAAGCTTCCGCTAGTTGTCCATAGAACACCTCATCCACCTCCTGCTTGTGGTCTGGTGGTCTATAGCAGACACCCACCACAACATCCCCCTTGTTGCTTTCCCCTCTCAGTGTAACCCGCAGACTTTCTATTGGCACGCTTCCACTTCCATAATGGAGCTCTGAGCAGTCATAGAGCTCTTTTACATATAGTGCTACTCCTCCCCCTCTTCTTCCCTGCCTGTCTTTCCTGAACAGTTTATACCCATCCATGGCAGAGCTCCAGTCATGCAGACTATCCCACCACATCTCTGTTAGTCCTATAATATCATAGTTCCTTGTCTGCACTAGTATTACCAATTCTTCTTGCTTATTCCCCAGGCTCCTCGCATTAGTGTATAAGCACCTAAGATACCCGGCCGATTGCCCCACTTTGTCATGTTGATTTCCAATTCTATTACATAAACCTCCTTGCATTTTTTCTTGGAGTTCTCCTCCCCCACTCTCCTCGCATACTGGGGCTTCAGTAGAGCACTTAAGACATTTATTTGATCCCCCCCCCCCCATGTTCCAGCTACCTTCTCTTTTATTGCTGGTGCTACAGTCCCAGCACCCCCCAAGTTCCATCCCTGCCCCCAGATCACCCACATTGTTACTTACCTGTGGGCTTTGGTCTCCTTCCCCCATTGAACCTAGTTTAAAGCCCTCCTCACTAGGTCAGCGAGTCTGTGCCCAAATATGCTCTTCCCCTTCCTGGACAGGTGAAGGCCATCTCTGCCTATCAATCCTCTGTCCTGAAACAGGACTCCATGGTCAAGGAAGCCAAATCCCTCCTGACCACACCATCTTCGCAGCCAGGCATTCACCTCTAGGATGCATCTCTCTCTCCTCAGGCCTCTAGCCTTGACTGGAAGGATCGAGGAGAACACCACCTGTGCTCCAAACTCCTTCACCCTCGCTCCCAGAGCCCTGAAGTCACCTTTGATCTGCTGAGGATCACCTCTCGCAGTATCATTGGTACCCACATGGATAAGAAGCATGGGGTTGTAGTCTGAGGGGCGGATGATTTTAGACAATCCCTCCATTACATCTCAGCTACGGGCACATGGCAGGCAGCATACCTCTCTAGAGGCCTTGTCATTTTGAATTCTCACCCTATCCTGTCCTCTAAAGTTCTTGCAATGCCTCCCAGTTTGGTGTCATGAAAATTTTATTATCCAAGTCATTAATTAAAACATTGACTAGTGCCAAACCAAGGACCCCCACTAGATTTACTCTCCTGGTTTGACAGAAAATCATTAATAATGACTCTGAGTAGGGACTTTCAAGCATTCATGAATCCACCTCATAGTAATTTCTTCTAAATCAGTGTGCCGCGAGCATCTTCAAGAGCTGGAGATGAAGTTCCCTCCCTGCTCAGCCCAGCCACGTGGGCTGTGCAGAGCTGGGAAAAGGCAGTGGTTAAAGTAAGGGTGAAGGCACTGGAACACAGTTCCAGGGCCCCCTATTTTTAGGCAGGCAGCTTTCTGGCCCCCCTAAAAATAGAGGAAGGCACTTGAACACAGAGTTCCAGGGGTCCCCCTAAAAATAGCAGGAGCAGCAGGAATGCAGTTCCCATGGCTCCACCTTAAGCCCGGCCAGCAGAGAGTGGGGGGGGGCAGGGTGTGTGAATCGCCCCACTGCAGGGCGGAGCAGTTTATGTCAGCCAGCCTGCAAACAGCCCAAGTAAGGGCGGGGGGGGGCACTGCTGGGGGTTGTGTGGGGCAGATGTGTGTCTGTAGCACAGGTGGGTGGGAGTAGCTGTGTAGCAGAGGGTCTGTAGCTGGGGGGTGGGGTGGCTGTGTATGTGGGTGTGTAGCTGGAGGCCTAGTTCTGACCCCTACAGTGATGGGAGGGTCCATCACAAGCAGCAGGGGGCTGAGGGAAGGGAGGATGGGACCCACTGGGGTGGGAGGGAGCAGCAGTGGGGTGAGTATTTGCCCTGCGTGGCAAGCAGCCATTGTGAAGAAGGGGGAAGTGGATGCTGCGCCATGCTCCCCTGCCCTACCTTCCCACTCCCCAGGTTCCCCCTGCCCCCCCACAAAGCCACTCTTGTTCTCCCTTCCACCCTCCTCTTGCCACCCTTGTGCTGTTCCCCACATGGCTGCCCTTGTCCTCTTTTGCCACCCATCCTGCTCTGCTCCCCACACTCACTCCTGCCGCTGCACACAACTCCTGACCTCCCGTGTTTTGCCACCCTGCTCTACCACCCATACTATCACACCCAGCAGCATTTCCAAAACACTGTGCCATGGTTCATGAATACTGATAAGTAATTTAAGTTAATTTGAATATTCATTAGTTTTTTTAAAATGGTGGTGTGCCTCAAAAAATTTGAGGGTATCAATGTGTGCCACAGCAGAGAAAAGGCTGGGAACCACTGTTCTAAACCACATTTCCCTAGTTTGTTTATGAGAATGCCATGTGGGACTCTATCAAAAAAAAAATCAAGATACATGACATGTATTGCTCTCCCACATCTATTAGGCTAGTAACCTTGTCAAAGGAGGAAATTAAGTTAGTTTGGCTTGATTTGTTCTTGACAACTACATGCTGGCCAATGTTCCCTCTAAGAGGTGCTGGCAGCTGAGCAACTCATGTTGCTCGCTGCGCTGGCCCCCCCGTGGGCCCACTCCTGCCCCCCCCACTCCCGGCAGCCCCCTCCACCCCCGTGGGCCCGCTCCCAGCCACCCCCCCCACCCCCTGCTTCCAGCTGCCCCCTACTCCTGGTGGCCCCCCCCGCACCCGCTCCCGGAGGCTCTCCCGCTCCTGCGGGCCCACTCCCGGCTGCCCGGCAGCCCCCCCACCCCCGCAGGCCTACTCCTGGCCGCCCCCCCGCTCCCGGCCGGCCCCCCCGCTCCCATGGGCCCACTCCTGGCTGCCCAGCAGGTCCCCCGCCCCAGCCACCCCCCCACCCCCGCGGGCCTGCTCC
>ML681963.1:1396258-1518820 GCA_007922195.1 Podocnemis expansa | reverse complement strand
ACCCCCCCCACCCCCTGCTTCCAGCTGCCCCCTACTCCTGGTGGCCCGCCCCGCACCCGCTCCCGGAGGCTCTCCCGCTCCTGCGGGCCCACTCCCGGCTGCCCGGCAGCCCCCCCACCCCCGCGGGCCTGCGCCCGGCCACCCCCCTGGCTGCCCAGCAGCCGCCCCGCACCCCCACTCCTGGCGGCCCCCCCACCCCCGCTGCTGGCAGCCCCCAGAAACTTACCTTGTGGCTGGAGCCGCACAGCCCACCCACAGCTCCTGGGGCCAGAGAAGCACTATGGAGCATGCTCAGATTTTCTGGGCATGCTCCGTTAGAGCTTCTCTGGGCGGGAGTTTTGAAAACTTCCTGCTCCACAGGAGCTCTATGTAGGGCCTCTGGCTGCCGACCATGCGCTGCCGGCAGCCTTCTCTGCGCTGGCGGCTGTGGTGGGCTGCGCTGCAGCGCGCCAGCGCAGCTTACAGGGAACGCTGCTGGCTATTCCTTTTAAGCTTATTCTCCTCCAGGTGCTTACAAACTGCTTGTTGAAATATTTGTTCCAGTAGCTCTCCCAATATTGAAATTAAGCTGGCTGGTCTACAATTACCCAGGTTCTCTGCATTCTCCTTTTTTAAAAACAGGTACTTTGTTTGCTCATCTCCAGTCTTTTGGAACCTCACCTGTCCTCAATGCGTTCCCAATACAAGTGATAAAAATGCTGAGATTGTGTCAGATAGTTCCGTACTTATCTAGCATGAATTTCATTAGGCTTGCCAATCTGAATGCATCTAATTTATCTAAATATACTTATTCTTTAACCTGTTCTTTCCCTGTTTTGGCTTGTGTTCTTTCTCCTTTGTTGTTAATGTTAATTATGTGGAGTATCTAGTCACCAATCATCTTTTTAAGTGAAGACAAACAAAATAGATGCTAAACATCTCAGTTGTCTTGACATCAGTTATTAGCTCTCATTTGCCACTAAACAGAGGACCTGCACTTTCCTTGGTTTTTTTCTTGCTCCTAATATTGTTATAGAACCTTTTATTTCCTTTTATGTCCCTTGCTAGGTGTAACTCCTGTTGTGCATTAGTCTTTCTGAATTTTGTCCCTACAACTTGTGCTCTTCTTTTATACTACTCTTTAGTAATTTATGTACCTTTCTGCTTTTCGTCAGATTCTTTTTATGTATTCGGTTTACTAATTCCTGATTGAGTCATATTGCTTTTCTCTTTTCTGATGCCCTCTTAGCTAAGGCAAAAACCCCAAAACCTTGTTGAACTTTGAAGGGACACTGTTGAAAGGGGCATTAACAAGACTTTCAGTCCCAGAAGTATATTTGGTGTGGAAAAGCATCTTCCAAACCCAGTATCTATCTATCCATATATTCTTAACTCTGCCCTGTGTGACCTTCAGCAAATCACGTCATCTCTCTAGCCTTTTTCTCCCCTCTCATCTGTAAAATGGAGATAATAGCATTCCCCTTCTCCTGACCTTTATCCCTTTGTCTGTTTAGGCTATGAACTCCTGGGGGGGGGCAAGGATTATCTCTTGCTGTGTATACGTATTATCTCTCTAGGCATTACTGTAATAACCACATCACCAGGTTGTGTTTTAACCCCTCACCCCTTTTAAAAAGAAAAAGATATTTCTTGGTTTGTTTCCCCCTCATTGTTTTTTCTACAGTTTTTCATACTATACAAAGTGACAAAGCTAGAACACAGATGGGAAAGCAGCACTATGTATGTTTAATGCTCCTTTAAGCAATTCCTGGGGAGCAGTTTTACATGTACTCAAAACACTGAATACTTAGCGCAAAAAAAAGGGGGGGGGGGTAATGTTTGGGGATTGGCAGAGGACCCAAAGCCCAGTAGATGACCATTAATACTATAGGATGTGCCCTAAGCCAATATAGCTTTTGTTGATACTTAGAGATTGATTAAGGAAGCTCCAGGATGCAAAGAGATCAGATTCTTTACCAGAATAAAGAGCAGCTCAGAAATTGGTGTTTATTACAGTATGGGGTAGGTAAGGTTCTGTGGTCCACAATGGGCAAGAGTCAGACTAGATGAGCATGATGGTGTCGTCTGAACTTAAAGGCTATGAGATCAGGTGCAACAGCATAAATTTGTTATATTGCTACATAGAGGTGGCTTCTGGCCACCGCACATTGCTGTGCTCCTATGGCTGAACAGGAAAGATGTTTAAGCCAGTGTGCTACTACTGCTTGAGCAAATCCCACAGCCACCATCACTGCAGGAAGAAGTGATTTTCAAACTTACATTTGCAAATTTAAGCATTGCTGGATTGTGTTAGTAACTGTCAACTCACCACCTCGTCTCTGGTTCTTCATTTTGTAGTAGATGTACAGAGACAACATGATGAGGTCTGCCAGCACATAGTAAATGGCAGTGTAAACCTGCCGGAGAAAAGAGAATCTTCAGTGATACAGCAGAACTGCCTCCCCCAGCTCAGACACAGAAAGACCACCAGACCCTGCTCAACTGAAGGCTGCCTGGAAGCATATGCAATCATCCTCATTCTGGGTGTAGCCAAAGCTGCTCCTCTGAAAGGCCCAGCTTAGAAGGCTGTCTTGATCCAGCCAGAGGCATTGCACAATGTCCTGTGTAGTCTCCACAGGCCACATTTGGAATGAGGGAAACTAAGATGTAATAATTATAAACCCTGTCCCAGAATTCTTCTATCAGCAGATCTCAAAGCATTTTATTTCCTTTTATAATGTGAAACTTGGGGCTTGCACTTTGGCCACCCTGATCTAACAGAAGAAAAGAAAAGCCCTTCCTTGAATTTTCATCAACTAGCCTCACCTCCTCCAAGGAAATGACTCTCACAGAAAGGGAGATAATATGCATGACTCTGGGACATCTCTTGGTCTTACTGAGTAAATCTCTATCCCCCAGGCCACAACAGCCACCTAGACAACATCTAGCAATTTAGGGGCTACTCTTTGGTTCAGGCTGCACACCAGCTCTATGCTGGTCCAAGACTCCTTTATCAATCAGAAGATTATCTTTACTGATTGGTCAGGGAGAAGGGTCAAAAGCCTGACAACCATGCATGTGGAAGGTGCCAGCTCCAGGTCCCAACTACATGATTCAGGCTAGAGCTCTGGTAAATGCACACATGGAGATCCAGATCCAATCCACATTAGTACATATCTGATCTGCCTACCTGGTTTTACGTGTATCCACATCCGCACCACCCCCAACTCGCAGCAGCTCCCTTTTGTCTCAGTGCTTGCCTGCCTGTGTCCTGTAGCGTAACTAAGAAAGCGGGGGCTTAATGAATGTGCCTTCACTGGTTTTACTTTAAACATAAATTTTATACAAAGTCAGGGTCTTGGTGCAAGCCCGCCGTGACTTCTGGGGCAGCTTCCTGTGTCAGCGCTTGGACTGTTAGAAAGCAGCAGCTACTTCCCAACAACTGACCTCCACTGCTTCTTAGATGGACCTTTCTAGTAGCTGCAGATCTCATCCCACACCCCCTAAACAGTTGATGGCTGGATCAGTGCAGAGGGAGGCAATTGTCATTCAGTTGGCGTGACTGGCAGCTGGGGAAGGGTGGGAACAGCTGCTCATCATCATCAGTGTGGCACTGGCCACTGAGGCTGAAAACAGCTTTGCTGAGCTGAGACTCGGGGGGGGACGGGACAGAGAAGAGTTGTTAGCAGCTCCAGATTCAGTTCAGAGTCTCCCCTAGCCTGACTCTGAACAACTTTTACTCAGTCTCTGCCTGGGCTGTTCAGTGGCAATGGCCATTCATCTGACTGGGTGACTGACAATGGGGGAAGGGGTGGAGGTTAGCTGCCCATCATCAGCTGATTGGCGGAGTGTGAGGACTGGCCACTGCAGCTGACCTCTCAGAGTTAGAGGAGGAACAGCTACAGGTGGGACTAGCCAGCAAGCTGAGCTGCAGCAGCAGCTATCCTATCCTGGGCAGAAAAAAATAGAAGCAGCATCCCAGCTTCAATCCACAACAATGGGTCTGTGGATACGTGCTGTTCTGAAGCAGACACCTGCAAATCTGCAGGGCTCTAGTTCAGGCCCCTCTCCACTTATTACTGTGACAGTCTTCCCTATCAAAGTTGTAGGCAGCAAGCTAAATCATTGTCATTCTTTTGGCAATTGTCCTAAATCCTCTCACCCCACTCTACACCCACACTAAGTAGTCACTGTCATACCACTGACCTAGGTTTTCCCCTCCCATCTGCCAATCTTTGCCAGCCAGACTCGATCACATAGAAAAACTTGTGTCATTACCTGTAGTGGCAACTGGTTGGCCAGGAAAGATCCTATTAAATTTAAGGAGTCTCCTCCCAGCCAGCCGAGCAGAAAGTATATGGAGAGAGCCTGGTCCATGTTACCTGTTTTACAGGCTTGGTAATATTGGCTGTGGGGAGAGAAAGAAAGAGTCAGCTCTACACAGTCAATTCACCTGTAAGTATGTGGGTGGAGCAGAGGCCCAGGGCTCCTGGAATGTGGGACCCCCAATGGATTGGATGCTGAGTTGGTCTTTAACCTCAGCAGAGGGACACAAACTGGCAGCAGGCTCAAGACTGACTTTCATGGGCAAGTGGCAAGCCTAGTGGTTGGAACAATAGCCTGGCTGCTGGGACTCTGCTTTACTCTTGCTTCTGCCACCGGTTCATTATAAGATGGTGTAGTCTCTGCATCTCAGTTCACAAGCCAGGAAGAACAATGCTGCTCTGGGTGTGATTTGATTTCAAAGCCAGCATCCAGAGAAGAGACGAGACACTGGAGAATACACTACCATGGCCTCTCCCCTGTTCTGAGTCCACACATAATGGAGAGCAGATTTACCATATTTTACAGTAGTGAGAAGTATAGGGTGCCACAGGTTCCCTTCACAGGCAAGACCACAGGCTGCAGTGTGTTAGTTTATCGTGGGATAAAGAGCTATTGTTCACTGCCAGCAAAAAGCCTGCTCATTCTGACTTTCAGTATCTGGAGTGTCACCACAGAGAACAAGACTACATTGGATGACGATCCCAATCCTCTATCTCCAGTATTAACTGCAGGTCATGTGCTGCTCAAACCATCTGTTGTGACCTTCCTGGGCTGGCCTGGAGGTGCAGTGGTTTCTATTAAGCTGTCCCATGGCACATAAGAGGCTTCTACCCAAAACCCCAAGGACAAGCCCAGGAATGCACATCAGACAGGGCAAGGTTTTGCTCTGGAGCCTCCACAACTCAGTAAATCTGTCTGACAAAATCTGCTGATTTAGTCCAATGCCTGTGGGTTCAAGAGTTCATTTGGCAATGGAAACTGGAAGTCACTCAAGGCAGGCTTTCCAGGAAGCAAGAGGACACAAGGTAAGTGGTCAGGCCCTCCATAGAGGGGAGCATGTTTTCCCTCACCCTTAAATCTACCTAGACAAACATTAAGGTCAGATAATGGGTGCTATAATGAAACTTGAAGCAAGGACTTTCCCCTTAGTAGGCTGCCCCAAGTCCTAAGCAGCCATGGTTGTTTCTCCCCCATATCATATGGTTTCCACTGCAATGTCATTCAGCCTTTAAGCTGGGTTGATGAACTGTTCACTTGGAACAAGGGACACTTCCTCCTGCTCCCCAAAATAGCCCCTCAATAGGCTGAACCAGTTTTGAAAAAGGGATCCACAAGCCAAGGCAATAAGCACCTTCTTCTGGCTGGTGTCAGAGCATCAGGGTAACGGAGGTTCCTTGAGCTGGGCTAATAGAGCTCCTATCACTCCAAACTTAATACAACTCCAGTGAGATGCAGCCAGTTATGCAGTCCTCTTGGCAACAAGGGAAAAAGGGGAAGGACACTGGGGCCAAGTCCTGCTTGTATGAAATAAGGCCCGAAATCTTAAGAGTTTAGTTTAGACAACTCTTTGATTTGTTTATAAGGAAGCATAGATGATTAAAATAGAGGCTTCCTGGTTTCTGTCTTCCACAGCTTCAAAACAGGTTGTAACCATCTCTTTGTGCAAAGTGCTTTAGAGCTGAAGAATATTAGATTTACAATAAAATGATTTAGGTATTGTGGTGTTACACCTATATCCTGGTTTAGCACAAGGCAGCCTATGAAGCACAGCATTTGGTTTTAATTAAAGAGTTATTTCTTTTCAATAAGAACATGCTAGGCACTTTCCAAAAATGACCAACAGTGGCCCATGCTCTGGAAAGCTCACTGTCAGAGGAAAGTCTGAAAAAGACACATTGCTCCAGGGAGAGTCATGCCCTGTTTGCTTCTGGCTCACTTCAAGCTCTGAAGAGCATCTATCACTTTCTGAATATATTTCTGAGTCCCTGCACTTTGTTCCACTGGGGAACAGCAGTGGGAAAACTTGGGCTAATTTACTCTATGCAGTATCTACCTAGGCAGTTCTGACTAAGATTAGTTCTGTGTCCAGGTCACAGAGTGTGAATTGGCACTGATCTGCTTGGTTAGATTCAGCACCCCACCACCACACCTTGCGGGTAGCACGAATACTGCTTTAAGATGGCTTGAGAGGTGAATGGATTCCACTGAACGCAGCTGGTAGCCAAGGATGCTGGCATCACTCCAAGATATGACCTGAACTCCTCTAAGCCTCTGGAAGAGTGACAGCTGACCTGTCAAGTGACTGCGCCAGCATTATAGGGGCTGGGAACAAACTACTCACTCTCAAAAGACAGGGAATCTACATCTGGGGAAAAAGGGATGGTGGGAGGGCTCCAGGCTGGGACCGAGTGATAAGGTCTCATTGTGCCAAGTCTTTAAGGTGCTGATGGCATTTCCCTCCTTTCAGTTTTTGAAAAGGGAGGCTTAGGATATGAAAGTGGACAGGAGAGCATTGATAGTCCCTGATGGTTTAACAGGCAACAACATCTCTCTCATTATGGATTGGGGTTTTGCAACCAGTTCATTATCCTGGTGCCCAGCCCACATGGGTCAACACATGTTAACAATCCAGGCAAATAAGTGCATGCTGGCTCTGTCCTAGCACCTGCCATAGACTCTTCAGAAAAAGGTTAGAAGGAAAACAGAAAGTGTACCTGAAGACAGTGAGAAGATTTACTCCTGCAGGTGGGGAGAAAACTCTCCCCCAGACACCAAGAACTAGACTATTTTAGGAGGCAGAGCCATCAATCTCTTCCTGGAGAGTCTGCCTTAACAAGGGCAGAAGGTAAGAGCCTGCTCTCCAGATACTACCTATTTACACAGGTTAGTCAGCCATTCCTTACAATGGTCCTCCAGTGAGGCAAAGCAGCTAGTTTACTCCTGACATTATAGCTGGGATGTCTGTCAGCTGATGGCCAGATAGCACATTGGATGTAACCAGTCAGCAAGGTACCAACATATGCCTGCAACCTACTGTGAGTCAGACTTGACTAGGGTTACCAGATACTAAAGCATGGAAAGGAGGACAGGGAAGTACAAAAATGAGGGCATTGGAGGACACATGGAGTAATGAAGTATTAATTTAATATTCTTCCATTTTTAAGGGGCCCTGGAATGCTTCCCCCTAAAAATACAGTGTTCTGGGGCATTCCAGCATACTTTAACTCCTGTAAGTAAAAAGCCAGACAAAATCATGTATTTTTAAAATGCCTGCTGGTTGGAGGACATGAAGGTAACAAGGAGGACATGTCCTCCTTTTGCCTGACATATGGTAACCCTAGACTTGACCCACTTCCAAGTTTCCCCACTGATTTGCTGTCCCAGATACCCTGGAATACACAGCAGAGTCACATAGACATGCTTTGCAGTTGCATGCAGACAGATTACATTCCTAAACCAGAAAGTGACTCATTCTTGATTTCAGGAACAGACACAGCCAGCTAGCCCTAAATCACAGTCCGGCCATACAGACAGACACATTCCCATTTCTTGTGGGCTGAAGACAAAACATCTTCCAAGAAACTGCTGAGTTCAGCCTCTCCAGACTGCTTTCCTCAGAGGTTCTTGCATATGCATGATCTTCACATCACTCTGAGGAGGGTGTGGGGCACCACGTTGGTGATCTACTATATGCTAATTTACAGATTAAGCAGAAGTTCTATTTGAGTAACTGCCTCTCTAATTGTGAAACAACCACACGGTACATTCAGAAATGACAGATGCTCTCAGAATATCTGCATTTTTCTTGTGTCTCCTGATCTCTAGTCTGTTCTCACAATTTTGATCTTGAAGGAGCCCAAAGTATTATGCCAACCTTACAAACAAAGGAATCACTATGTCTACTGAGATGTAGCTACCTTGTGGATAGAACACTACAGCTGTTTAACAGCATGCAGCAGCTCTAGCAACGAATGAACAACATCTCATTTTGTGTGGCTGACAAGGCTGAAACTGTAAATTGAACAGCTACTCCTTCACCAACAGCCCTCCCCCAGTTTTAAACCCAGTCCCTTAAAGCCAAGAGTACTCAAGTCCTTCAGAAGAGCAAGTCAAGTGGCTGTGCTCTATGTCTCAGAGAGGCTCTTGGCTTTGTCTCTCAGAAACCATCACAATCAAACAGAGAAGAACAAACCCCCAGCTGGATCTAGAATCCCCTCCACCGGACATTTAGGACACTCAGCTGGACTGGGAGCATAAAGGTTTTACTTACGGGAAGGAAGCTGCTGCAAAGCAGAAGATGGAAACCAGACCCATCACAACACTGGCAATGTCCCAGCCATCCTGGGCACATTCATTGAACACATCCCAGACCCACTGGGAACCATTGGGACAGTCTGAGAAATTTCCTCCTAGGGAACGTTGACAAAGCTGTGAGTCCATAGCACAATCAGGAAGAGGCCAGCGTCTTAAGGAAGAGACTGCAGGGGTCAGACAGCAGGTGACATATCTTTATTCCGAGGCAGACACTGATCCTGTTGGGAATAAATGGGAAGAAGGGAAGAGCCTTTATCAACAGCAAGAACAATAAACCGGATGGCTTTTTAGCTCTAGTTTGTTGGTTTAAAGCTGGCTCACCTTTCAGTAAAACAGTTACTATCTTACGGACCTTTACTGGCCTAATACAAAGGTAGTCACAAACGGGTCTGTTGATAAGAACTTCAGTCTCCAAAACTGTCAAGCCAGCACTAAGTTCACTATAAACAAATGCAAGGTCTATGTGGAATGTCCTTTCAGCAGAACACAGGATTATGACACACACACCCTTGCTCAGCATGTTTTTCTTACCAAATGAAGTGCTCAAAAGCAGTTCTTAACCAGATTTTTACAAAAGTCAAGTTCTACTTCCTACAGTCACATCAACCCTAGTCACCTGTGCTTATCAGTAGTGACTGAATAAAATGCAGCAAGGGGTCCCCTTTGCAGCTATAGAATATTTATGCCTTCCTGTTACTCCCCATGATCTTATTTATTTTCTCTCCAGAGGAAGGATCACTCCAGAGAAAACAAAACAAAGCAAAGGGTTTTCCCCCTCAACTGAACCAGGCACCACTGGCCTGGCTGACTTGCTGTGCAGAGTCATATTGGAAAATCTGATTGTCAATCTGCCACAAAGCAAGACACCTGAATTTCCTTCTCCTCACTAAAATACCAGCTCTGATCTTCTTCTCACTATGGGCTCAGAAAGGGGTAACCCCACCAAAGCCAGCTAAGTTACACCAGAGTAAGCAGGAAGAGAATTAGACCTCTTCGGACATTCACTGGCTCTGCATCGGCAAAGACTCTTCACTGAAAAACAGTCTTGTTGAATAATGGTGCTAGTACTGGGGTGACACTAGCAATGGGAAGGACAGGGGCAAGATCTGTCTACGAAGAACTCGGGCTGTTTGTCAGTAAAGGGGTAGCCTTCAGTCATGTTAAGTTTTGGGAACAGATACATGTGGATGATGGCATTTGAACTAGCATCAGCAAGCGTGACCCTTTTTTCACCTATCAGCCCATGCCACTTTGTTCCCTTTGAAAGGCCACATCCAAGGGTAGCCTACCTCCTCCCTATATCCTTTCACTGCACTCTGCGAGGGAGAATACCCAAGAATGTCACTGCAGTGATAGGCCAGATGATCAGAAGAAATGGTGAGAGAACTTCTGACTTGATTAAAAGTCCCCACTGAGGTCCACTGGTTTAGCCATGGCCGGAACAAGGGTACTGCCTGCTCTATACATCGTGTCACTCAAGCCTTGGCTAAGGTATATGCCTCAACAGAAAAAGTGTTGTATTCTATGGATCAGGAGCACCTGTAGTTCTGAACTGGAACTCAAATCCACTGCTGTCTGTAGCACCCAGAAAGCAGCTTATGCAAGATGTCAGCGAGAAGACACATAACTGAACTGGGAATAATTCGCAAGCTGTATGCATAGACGTCACTCTGCACAGCCAATCCATAGTGTGGATCAGATCATACAGAAATTCTTCCTGCAACAGGTTAGGGTGAAAACTTCACAACTAGGATTTCTGAGACAACTGGAACTCTTTTCTCCCACTAATCTTAGCTTCCCGCAGCACGTTCTAGTGCTTGTAGCCAGTCTATATTAATTAACTAAGATCTCCCCTGACTAGTGGAGATATTGTTTTCTGATAATCAGGGCCAGCCCAAGGACTTTTGGCATCCTAGGTGAACTATGAGTGACACCCCCTCCCACATGTTATAAAAGAGATACAATTTTTTTTTTAAATAAAGAAAAAAACACTTCCATTTAATTTGGCACCCCTTAAAGCCCCCTAGGCAACTGCCTAGTTCACTGATATGTTGGGCCGGCCCTGCTGACAATGAAGAGGGTTACTTATTCTCTTCCTCCAGATTTTTGTTGGATGCAGGGCTCTCTCCTTCCTTTTCTAAAAGATGATTGCTATAAAAATGCTGAAGACACTTCAAACTACAGAGAGACATGCTATATTGGCATGTGATCTCCAGAGATACCCCCAAAGTATTAGCTACATATCACTCAAGGACAGAGGCAATGACTTCTGTAGCCACAGTACTTGTGTGCAAAGATCTTTGTTCCGAGTTTAGAGATTTAAAACACATCCAGACACGAGCTCATGTGAAGTTGGTGCCAATACATTTGTGCTTTATCATCTCTTCTTAGCTGCAGCTGATGCCGGTCAGAAAGTTTCCATTTCTTATTACATCCACCCCCAAGCCAAGCAGAGCTCAGTTACGAACCCCCAGAGTTGTTCCTTCAAGTACAGCAGCTGAAACTTGCACTTTGACTGGCTATTCATTGTAAGTCTACATGGCAAACAAGGTCTCCATTTCATATACAGCTGAGGTATCCTCACCAGCTCATTTAGCATGGGGTTTGTAATGTTTCACATGCACAAGACTTAAATTACACCCCACAAGTAGAAGGAGATTGTGTCACAGCTGATCATTAAATCCCAACAATGACCCATTTAATAACAACAACTTACTTTGCTTCCATCAGAAGAGTGAAAAGCACTTTAACAAAAATAATGAAATCTCAAAATACCCATGAGATTGCTATTCCTATTTTACAAGTGAAGAAACCAAAATAGAGGTTAAGGGGCTCATTCAAAGCCAGCACAGAAGCCAGATCTCTCAAGTCACAGGCCCGCACTTTATCTATAAAGCAGACATTTGATTGTAGGAGAGGGAAAAACAGTAACTGCAAGTGGGAGGTACCAACGGGTCCTGACAAAAGTGTACTACCAAAGATGACACAGTTTAATCACTTCTCCTTTTGAGCATACTTGGTGGGATCTGATCAGACATGGGTCTCATTTAGGCTGCAAAGGGCAGCCTCTCCATTGGCACAGTGCTTCTCCTCTAATTCTCCCATCCCAACATATGAAACTTCCACCACATCACATCTCTCACTCAGTATGACCCAATAAGCATTCAAACAGGCACATCTCAATGACAGGAAAAGGTAACCTTAAAGCAAATGAAACATAACAACTGACTGTATAATTAGATTAGTCTTTCATTAAATAAAATCCTGGTGTAGATAGGGTGGGAGAGACAGAGAGTGGTCATTAAATACTTATGACTAATAATAAAATGGGAAAGGAGGTACAAGTTGTTTTGGCAACCCCATGATGGTGGAAATTGCTTATCTCATTCTTTCTCAGCCCACGTCTTCCATCTACATGTGGGCCAGCTGCTTCCATGAACACTAATTATTTCCTACTAAAGAACAAATGGGCACAAAACTGACATCAGAAATCACAACATTCAAAAACCAGTAGGTGAGCACTTCAATCTTCCTGATCACTCTGTGGATGATTTGCTAATAGTTGTTGTCAAACAAATGAACAACACATCAAGGCTTCAAAGAGAAGCTGCAGAATTGAAATTCATTTGCAAATTTGACTCACTCTTTCTTCAGAACTACATGATGACTTGGGGTATTTTTTGCTCATTACAACAGGTGATTTGACTTCATCTTCCTATGCTGTTCTTTAGCATTCGAATCTTAACAACTGCTTTGATTTGCTGTTACAGTGTGACATTATCCCATGAATTACAGTTCCCTGCATTTATTTTCCTCACATTCTGTAAGCTCCCATCTTCAAGGCATCTGAGAAAGTGGGATTTTCTACCATGAAAGCTCATGCAATAAATAAATGTTAATTTTTAAAAGTGCCACAGGACTCCGTGTTTGTTTTGCTGGACTAACACAGCTGCCCCTCTGGAATTTTAATTGGGTGAGGTGAGGCCTGCACCTTTTGAGCCCCTCCCTGGCTTGGGATGACAATGTTCCTGCTTCTCCATCTCCTGGGCTGGTGCCAAAGACAATCTCTCTCTTCCCTTCCTCATTCCTTCAATCTATTTCCATACCAAGTGTGCCTTGGCATTGCAAGGTGCCAGTGCCAACCTAACCATGACACATCTAATGCACCCTGGAAGGGGGGGGGTAAAGGAGGACAAAGGGTCTTTTCTCCAGGAAACATTGGCTGGTTCTCTAAAGCAGTGGTTCCCAATCTGTGGTCCGCCGACCCGAGTTATCAGAAGGGGGCCGTAATGCATCCAGGCCCAGAAGGCCAGCAGCAGGCAGCCTGCACTTGATCTGGCCCCAGGCGCTGCCGGCCAGTAATCCACATTTGAGAGGGTTCTAAATCAAGGGCATCAAATTTATGGCCCATGGGGCTGGATCCGGCCCACAGAGCTGCTACTTGGGCCATGCCTGGAAGAGGTTTGCAGCAGCAAACTCCATAGACAGGCTGCCATCACAGCAGCCAGTCAGTGTGCTAATTTGATTGACAGCACACTGCACAAATCACAAATAAAAAAGGAAAAAGTGGCTGGGGCCCATGTGGGAACAAGCCAACCAAAGGCCAGCCAGGACTAAGCCAACCAAAGGCCAGCATTCTGAATGACTAGCAGTGATGGTCAGAAAGGGAAGGGGCAGGAGCCCAGCCTGGCTGCCCCTGACTGAGAGATTTTTTTTGGGGGGGGGGGGGTCTGACAACAGCAGTGGAAGTGGAAAAGGAAGGGGAAAGGGGGACAGGTCTAGGAGCCAGCATGGAGAAGGGGGGCCCAAAGGGTAGGGGAAAGGGAAGGTGCTGGAGATCCTGCAGGGTTGGGGAGGAGAAAGGGGAGCCCATGCTGCTTTGAACATGGAAGGGGAAAGTGTTGGGGAGCCTGTGTGGCCACATGGCCCACAACAGGTATCCTGCCTTCCCATGTAGCCCCCAACATTGAGTTTGGCACCTCTGCTCTAAATGAAATCTGTTTGCCTGCTGTGAGCAGCCACACCCTGGATACGTCCCCAGCCCTTGGGAGAAGGCAGGGGCCAGGTCCTCCACTGCCCTTGTGCAGCACCACTGCCTGCAGTTAGTCCTGATAACTATTATCATTTGGGGATCCACAAAATTTTTGACATTAAAAAGGGGTCCTCATACTTGAAAAGGCTGGGAACCACTGCTCTAGAGTATGCAACAAGTAGCACAGTCCAGCAGGAAAGGCATTGAAATGGAGACCTGGTTTCCATGCCCAGACAGGGCTTTCACTAGTGGGGCCCCCACTCAACCCCTCCTGCACTGGGGGGCAGGGCCAGCCAGCCAAGAGGGGAGGGGTAGGTCAGCTTAGCCCCTGTGCTGGCCATTCCTCATCCGGGTATGGGGCGACCTGGCCAAAAGTGGCAGCTGGGTTCAGCACTCTCACTCTCCCCGCCCTCCACCCAGCCATGCGTGCTGTCTTCAGTTCTGTGCTGGTGGCAGTAGGGAGGGGGTGGGAGGCAGCGTGGCTGGGGGGGTAGTGGTATAGTCCCAAAATTGCTCCCAGCCCCCTCCTGCTGCCTCTTTGGCTTAGAGCCAAAGGCAGTGCATGGCCGGGAAGGAAGGAAGCAGGACCGCTGAACCCAGCTGCCGCTTTTGGTTAGCTTGCCCCATCCCCTGGATGGGGAACAGCCGGCTGTGGAGGGGCAGTGGTTTGGGTTCTGTGCTGCCCTGCTCACGGCAGGAGAGCATGGGGCCCATAGGACTGTGAGGCCAAGGCGATTGCCCCTTTTGCCCCCCAGAGGGCCTGTCCCTAGAGAACAAGCCACTTCCCTGCCCATGCTTCAGTTAGTTTCCCCATCTGTAGCAGGCAGATAGCAATACCAACTGCAGAAGCATTTTGAGGTAGAAATACAAAGTGTGACCCCCTGGAACCTCTGCTTCTTGTTATGACCCCATCCCCAACTGCATGTTCAGTAGGGTTGGTGGCTGCCCGCAGGACACCCTGGATCCACCAAGGGATTTACGGGGGAAGGGGGGGGGCAATCCACAGCTTCCTTGGGGAAGTAGGGAGCAAGCCTGTTATAGGGTGGAGCCCGGGACCAGTATTCGCCTCAGGACTTGAATTGGGGGTGGGGGGAGTATTGGGGGTGCTCACTAAATTGGTATAAGAGTATTACTAGCTGACAACGAGGAGGTGTTGGGAAATTCGGGGGGGGGGGTAAGGGAAATCGGTGGACGGGGAACCACGCAAAGAACCCACCTTCCTTTAATGTGCAAGATTTCGGGACTGGCTCCTCCACTCTCAGCCTGAGATGCGCCCCCACCTCTGCCCTCCGGGGATTCACCCCAGCCGCCCGCCTAAGCCTGCCCGGGCTCGGCCCCAGCAGCTCTCACCGGCACGGCTCGGGTCCGGGCTTCACTCCGGACTGAGACCCGCCGCCTCCGCCGGCCCCGCGCCACGTCCGCTTCCCAGTTCCGACCCCAGCGCTCCCGTCCCTCCCAGCCGGGCCACTGGCCGCCCCTCTCGTCACAGGGCTCGTCACCCGGCCCGCGGCGCCGGGCCATGCCCCCGGGGCGAGAGCCACAGCCACGGCCTCCCACAGCAGCACCGCCGAGGGGCAAACCCCAGAGCACCCGCCTCCCGGGAGAGTGCCCCCGCCCCCGCCCCGAGCACGTACCCCCGGGGCAACAACCCGCCCCCACAGCAGGTCCCCGTGCGGCGACAGCTCCCCCCGGCTTACAGGCGTCTGCTCTGAGCCTGGCCGGCTCCAGGTCCCGCACGGCACCTCCCGGGCTACAAGCTGCCCCGCGTAGCGCAGACATGGCCCTGGTCAGGGGGCGGGGGCAGTTCACAACTCTGCCCCTAGTAAACTTCTCCCCGCCCGAGCCCCGCCTGGCCGGAACAACGGCCCCTCCCCGGCTGGGAATTTGGAGACGGTCCCCGGCGCCGCGGCTCATTGAATCCTCGCCTCGCCGAGAGCTGGGCGGGCTCAGCGTGGGCGCGCGCATGCGCAGTAGGATGTGTTGTGTCTCCTCACCGGCGCGGCGGCGGTTGGCGGCGGTTGGCGCGGCCATGGCGCAGCTCGCGCTGTCCCCGCGCCCGGCTTCCGTGCTGGGCACCATGGAGTTCGGGCGTCGCACGGACCAGGAGGCCAGCGGGGCGCTGGTGCGGGCCTTCCTGGAGCGGGGGCACGGGGAGCTGGACACGGCCCACATGTACGCGGGGGGCGAGTCCGAGCGCATCCTGGGGGCGCTGCTGGCGGGCGGTGGCGGGCCTGCAGGTCTGGCGGGGGCCGCCCCCGCCCCCGGGGGGGGGGGGGGTGACCAGCAAGGTTCCCTGTAACTTTTTGTAGACTGTGTGCGTGAAAATTTTTTATGCAGATGTTCAGAACTGGTGTCCAAATTTGTACGCATTCCAGTGAGTGTGGTCAAACTTGCAAGTGCAACAAAGCAAGTGTGCCTGATGCAAATAATATATTAGCTTTATGTTGATTTAGTGATGGAAATGATTTTATAATTTACAAAACCTTATTTGAAACATGCTACTTGAAAGAGCTTTCCTAAAGTAGCATAAAAATATTTGTACTGTTGAATATTTTTTGTGCAGGCTTTATTTTGTTGCGTGCATGGGTTTCACAACCTGTGTGTGTGCACACGCGCGCACAGATTAGAGGGAACATAGGTGACCAGATGTCAGGCAGGAGGAGGACACGTCCTGCCTTTTACATTCACACCCTCCGACCAGCAGGCATTTTAAAAATACAGGATTTTGTCTGGCTTTTTACTTAACAGGTGAAAGGATGCGGGAATGCCCCAGAACATCCTATTTTTAAGGGAAGGTGTTTCAGGGCCCCCTAAAAACTGAAGAATATTACATGAAGGCTACATTTCTCCATGTGTCCTCCTGTTCGTACTTCCCTGTTCTCCTTTATATATATATGTGTGTGTGTGTGTGTATATATATATATATATATATTTATATATAAAAAATGGAATCATAGTTTGGAAGGGACCTCATGAGATCATCAACTCTAATCCCCTGGGGCTTGAACCCAGGACTTTCTGCATAGTAAGCAGAGGTGCTGGCCACTACACTATTTGCAGGGTTCTTGCTAGGCTTTGGTAGCTGGTAACCCTAGTTATGGGGTGCTGGAACTGCTGGCTACTCAGGCTCATCTTTGCACAGTCTCTGGCTGCTTCCCTCAGCAGTAGGGCGATGGAGCCTTCAGCATTCTCCGTTCCCTGCATTGGAGCTGGCTGCCCTCTCCCCAGCATTTGGTTGGCTGCCTAGTGCCAGGGATTTTTTTTTTTTTGCCCTTTGCACTGATCATTCCTGTGCTCTGGGTGAGGTGGTCACAGGGTTCACTTCAAAGGTCTTGCGAAAACAAAGTGTCAGTGAATACAGTACTGCAAAACAAACAAGGAGTTGTGTGGCACTTTTGTAGACTAACATGTTTGTTTATCAGATGAGCTTTTTTGAGAGAAAATCGCACTTGGTTCCATAATAAAGTTGCATGCCTTTAAAAGGTGCCTCACAGTCGATTACAGTAGGAGAAGCCCAAGAAAGAAAACAATGATACTAGTCATCACCTGTCAAACACGTGGCCCATGGGCTGCATATGCCCCCTAAAGCTATTTCCTGTGGCCCACAACAACACTACTGTTACTGATATTTGCAGTGTTGTTCTATGAAAAGGTTTTAGTGGTGTGGCCCTTGGGCTGACAGCTAGCGCTCATGTGGCCCTCATGGTGATTTGAGTTTGAGACCCCTGATCTACAGCCTAGTCTACAAGATGACCCCTCACTCTCTTGAGCCTTGGGAGATGGATCTCAACTTGCTTACAGACAGCCCCCTAACCTTAAGCAGATACTCAACAGCAACTACAGACTTAACAACAGAACTGTTAAGGCAGGCACACATCCCTGCAATAAACCATGCTGTGAACTTTGTCCACATCTGCACAAAAGACACTATTACAGGACCTAATAAAACCAGCTATTCCATGAGAGGCTCATTTACCCACTCATGCACCAATGTGATTCATGCCACCATGAGCCAGAAATGCCCCTCTGCTTTGTGGGGAAGCAGGATCCAGTGAATGACTTTGAAATGAATGTACAGTAGTTGAGCAGAGTTTGGCAAAAGAAAGAACTGTTACAGACACTGTGACCACTCAGCCCTTCAAAGAATAACAAGGGAATTTGTGTAGATTGCTGGATTGGCCTGTGAGATCGTACCTGTTCCCTTATGTGAAGATGTAGATAAGTACTAGCAACAGTGTTATCCTATTAATTTAGCTGTCGCTTTGTATACCACAGTTTGCAGATGTTACCAGCCTTGCCTGGGGCTTCTCAAGGCCGTACCTTGTTATGTATTAACTTTAAATGGTTTGGAGCTTATGCTGGTTTCTTATCCCCCTCCCTCCTTCATCCTCATTACTGAAGATGAAATACAAAATTAGTTATTTTCAATTTGGTTTTGTCTCTGTCTTAGTGAAGGTGGCAACCAAGGCCAATCCATGGGAGGGGAAGACACTCACACCTGAGAGTGTCAGGTCTCAACTGGAGACATCCCTCGAGAGGTTACAAATGAAGAGTGTGGATTTGTTCTACCTCCATACTCCAGACCATGACACTCCGGTGGAACAAACACTACATGCCTGCAACGAGCTATATAAGGAGGTAAAGGCAGAGGCCCAAACCCTAGGGCCACATCAACTTGTTTTTGTTTTGTTTTGTTTTTCCTAGGGTTGCTTGTGCCTTCTACTTTCTGTTACAGCAGACAGTGTGAGGACAGTGATGGAGGGGGTCAGGGTACAACAAGGCAGGAAGAAGAGAAAGCAGTGGCCTGTGTGTGATGGGTCAGCTTAGTTTGGCAATTACTTATCTTTGACATTTGGTAGTGGATACACCAGTGGTCTGAGGTGGGATGTTGGATGGGGTGGTGTGATGGAGAACCCCAGAAAAGCACTCTTAGATTCCTTTTGTTCACAGCCAGTCAGGACTCTGCTATGGTGGAGCCTTCTCCCGTCCAGCACCCGGGTCTCCACGCTACCTGTAGCCAGCTCCCAAATCCAGGCTCAGAGGGTCTGACCCTTGCTCTGTCTGGTCTCCCTGGTGGGGGTTCCTTCCTCCATGAGAGTCCCAGCCATCCCAATCAGAAGTGACACTCAGCCAGTATAGAAGTTAGAGGGTTTATTAGCAATCTAGTTTGCATAACTGCTAGGACAGTTGGCTTTCAGATTAACCAGGAGGCATAGCAGTAAACCCCCGGACGAGCCCCTGGAGATCCTGCCTCTCCGAGGCCCGTTTCCCTACTCTCTGGCCTCCTGCTGTGCCCCCAGTCTAAATCAGCCACAACCTGTGTCACCCACAGGAGGTCCAGGTAAGGTTTGTCTAAAGCCCTTCCCCCCCAGTGGTTCCCATTGTTATCACACCCCCTTGTCCCATCACCAGAATACCCATGTTCCATCACCAAAGTACAGGAACAGAAAAGAACATTTTGGGTTATCGCCCCTAGCATCCCACAGTAGCCAAGAGGTTTCTTACTTCATCACAGGTGGGTTCTGAGTTATTACAGAGAATTCTTTCTTGGGTGTCTGGCTAGTTAGTCTTGCCCATATGCTCAGGGTTTAACTGATCACCATATTTGGGGTTGGGAAGGAATTTTGGGCCAGCACAGACTGGCAAAGGTTTTGGAGGGGTTTCACCTTCCTCTGTTGCACGGGGCATGGCTCATTTAAAGTCTCTAAATGATTTAAGGATTAATAACTCATTCATAAGTTAGAGGTTTACTGTATTACAGGAGTGGGTGGATGAGGTTCTGTGGTCTACATAATGCAAGATGTCAGACTAGATGAGCATAGGGTTGCATCTGAGCTTAGAGTCTGAGTAAACAGCTGACACTATATAGTACCTCTAAGTGATTCACTTACTACCATAAATAAATTCTCATAAACTCTTACAAGCTTTTGAATTTACGGTCTTTGTTTCCTGCGGTGAACTGGTCCTATGCCAGTGGTCTTCAAACTTTTTTTATTGGGACCCATTCCCATAGCCATGTGGCAGCTCCCTCTGCTGAGAACAACGTCCACCACCTGAAGATTCAGCAGCAGCCATGGCTGGGGCGTCTACTGTGGCGTACCTGGTGTCACTCTGCTCTGGGCGGCTTCTTTCTGTGCCTGGGGAAATGGGTCTTCACGCAGCCCCCGCCACTGTCTGGTGCAGGAACACTGCCTGTCAGTCTTCCGGCTGGCTGAGAGCTCCACTGAACTGGGAGTTCTTCAAGCGCTGCTTGGATCCATTCAGTAATAGGTGTCTCGATGCCGGAGCGCCGGATTGGCCAGAAAAACTTCTGTCTTAGCCTGTCAGGAGAGGGCAGGCAGCCTCCGCCCCTCGCGCCACCCCATGGCTATATATATGGCCGCCTCCCAACCCCTCCTCAGTTTCATTTCTTTTGCCTTGCGTGTCGGATATGGAACGTCCACTCGTGAATTGCAAGCAGCCTGTCCTCCTTTCTACGAGCTTTTTGCCCGACTGGGAGCATCTCTTCTTGGATATAATTCCACCACAAGAGTCCTCCACTGTCGAGTCGGAACATCCTGCGATCGTGCCAGGGTTTAAACCCTGTGCCGAGTGCAGCAAGGCCTTCCCCCGGCACGATCTCCACAGGAAGTGCCTCAGGTGCCTGGACAAAGACCACATGGTCTCAGCCCGTTCCGTATGTCTCTCCTTCAAGCCCCAAACTATCAAGGAGAGGGAACAATGGCGCCGTGCCCTAGCGTCTGAGGAGGCCTGGCACTCTTCACCTGAGGCTTCAGGTCCCTGCCCGGCACCGAGACCCAGCTTGGCACCGGAGCCTATGCGGCAGCTTCCCATCAGTAGCTGCCACCGCACAACCTTGATGCCGACTCTGGCACCCCGGCACCAAGCCGGTGCCCCAGCACCTCGTCACTGCTCGCGGTTGCCCTCAGGTAGCCTAGTACTGCCGGTACCCGGATCACCCTGGCGCCGCTCCCCATCATCTCCAGTGCCAGTGGCCCAGTACAGTCCAGCCTCGCCGGTGCCAAGCTCACCCTGGCACCAGCCATATTCACCCTTGGCACCGCAGGCTTGCCATAGCCCAGTGCTGCAGGAGCGGGAGTTCTGCCCAGGCAGTCTCCCTTCCCTGGGCGAGGACTTGCCACGGAGCCGCACGGAGTTGCTCCTCGTGCCGTCCACCCCAGAAGCAGTGGAGGCTGCTCGAGCCCTCCTCTTGCTCCCCGCACTTCCTGCCCCAATCCCAACCAGAAGGGGCAAATCGGCCTTTATATCTAAGTCCTGGATCCACCGTGGGCGTTCGCCCTCACCATATAGTCCCTCGTCTTCGACTCCAGTGGGGGCTGGCACCATAGACCCATCCCGCGACAATGCACCACCAGTACTGCCCCAGGAGTCTTGGTCCCCTTCCCCGGCTTCCAGTCCAGAGGAAGGACCTTCAAGGGGCTCTAAGTGGCCTCAGCGCTGCACGTCAGCCCCGTTGCCTTTTTGCTTCAGGCTGCAGGAATGGTCCCCTCGAGAGACTCCCTCCCAACCACGGCAAGCTCCCGGTACCACCCTCTCTCCGGCACTGGGGTTGTATACGGGAAATCTGTTGGCACGTTTCGATCTGTTGCGCTGGGCCACGGCCCACCTAGGCATGGAGGTGCAGTCCTTGAGTCTCCCTTCTGATGCTCTTTTTGGGCCAGCCTTTGCCTCGACGGAACCCTTGACAGTCCCGCGCCACCCAAGTGTCTGAGACCTCGCATGTTCCCAGTGGCAGAGCCCAAGTTCTACTGCCCTGGTTTCAGACACGGCAGGCGTTAAATATCGGGTTTCCGAATAGGATTTTCCCCTTCTCGCCGGTCCCCCTGAGGGATGTGGTGCAGATGGCACTAGGCCCTGGGGAGCCTCCCAGTGGCCCCCTCCCATCCTCCAGAGAAGCCAGGGAACTGGACCTTTTGGGCTGTAAGGTCTACTCCTCATCGGCCTTTCAACTGCGAGTGGCAAACAACTAAACCATAACCAGCAAATACTTGCTGGATGTGTGGGAGTGAATTGCGAAATTTTGACGCTTGCTCCCACCTAAGGCCAGAGAGGAGTATGATGCTTTTCTTGAGGAAGGCAACATAATATTTCAAGACCTCCTCCTTTCGGCATGCGATGCAGTGGACACAGCTGCTCGCACGATGGCCTCGGCGGTAACCATCTGCCGGGTGGCCTGGCTTAGGGAGGCTAGAGCGCTTCCTAACGCGCAGCAAGTGGTCCTTGACCTGCCCTTTGAAGGGGACGCCGTGTTTCCCCCTGAAACACTATCTGTGGTGGGCACTGCTCGAGATTCCTGGGGCAAGGCCAAATACTTTGGCCTGCTTCTTCCTGGGCCCACCCCTCCCACTTAATCTTCTGGGGCAATGCCCCGTGACCCAAATTCCCACTCCACTCTACTATAGTGGGCACTCAGGAAACTTCCTTCCACTGCCATTATCCGCTGCAAGGGCTGAGACCCCTTCTTCCTCCCTCCCGCAGGGAAGGGACCCACCCAACTCACCACCACCCCACTCTTGAACCTCAGGGAGTAAAGACTTCAGGGCATCACCGCAGTAGACAGTCAGCACCCTCTTCCTCCCCTCGATGGGGAACGGGGTTTGGTGGGAACCATCCCCTCCTTTTTTTTTCTGTTTGCTACTGCGTCCACAGGCATCCAGCTCTGACTGGGGTTTCTTTCCTCTGATCTTGGGCGGTATGGGCCTCGCCAAGACAAAGCCTCCCCCTGCTTGCACTGACAGTATGTCAGTACCGTGGTCCAATCCTACACTCCCTCAGCAGCAACTACCTCGGGCACTCATAGGGAATCCACCCCCCCCCCCCCTTCCCCGGGTATCCTTCAACCCTGCGTCATTTGCGCCAACACGCTTGCTGGGGATTAGAAACGTGTCTTGTAGTAGCCCCAACCTTTGCTGCAGAGGCTCCGAGACGTGCATACTTGGTGCTCACTCAGATGCAGGACCACTCCTGTGACCCTGATGCCCTCCATCAGGTAGGCCTTCTCGATTCCCGGTCGGGGGTGGGGGGTGTACCTTCGTTCGCATACCGTCAGTATGACAAGTAACCAGGCCTTTTGTGGCCCCGACACTCCAACTCGACAAGAACCGCCTCCTACTCGTCAAGTGGGACGCGTCCGCATAGTCATGGGGGATCTTAGCCTTCGGGAAGGGGGGGCCAAGGCAAACAGCCCACCCCTGCCACTCCACACTCCCCCTTCCTCACGGAAAATAGGGCTCCACACCAATGTTCCCTCTAAGCTGATGATGCAGCTGAGGAAGTTGTGGTATTTACTGAGCAACAATTTATGAGGCCTGGGCAACAGTTTTTTGGTGATGAAAGTATCAGCATGCCTAAGTATCTTAGTTCTAAAGTAATTCATAGATGTCTTTTCATTCAAACTTCAATAAAAATGTTGTACTGTAGTTTTATTAATTTACTAAACAAATGTGAGACAATGAAACTTGCTGCCTGTCTAGCCTCTACCATCATCTACACTGCTTAGTTTTTCTTGCCTGTCTTTGTCAGATTTCCAGAATACATATATAGACAAAGTGGGATTTTCTCCCACAAAAGCTCATGCAAAAAATAAATCTATTAGTCTTTAAGTGCTGCAAGACTCCTTGCTTTTTTTGCTTTACTAGACTAACACAGCTGCCCCTTTGAAATTTGTCCCTGTTATGCTGCCCAGCTGGGGTAAAAGGGATTCAAAGTGGATCAGGCCCAAAACGTAGATTGAAATTAAGTAGGTAGCTTCAGATTTGATCATGAGACTGACATGTTATGGGGATTGTATTTAATATCTGGCTATCAACCTTGAAAATACACTTATTCTCTCCTCGTTAAACATATTAAATTACCATGTATTGCAAATCACAATCACAAAGTAGCAACTGCTTCCCAGATTCCCTCAGGGCAACACCTTAAGTAAAGTTGTCTGAGAAATTCAAAACTTTTAAAGGTGGCAAGGGCAGAAACCATGTTTCAAGACAGTTTCTCACAGCATCACATCTCTGTGACCAGGGCCATCTTTTGTGCCTAAAGAATTTGCATCAAATAGAGCTAGGTTAGAGTCTGTTACATTATCATGCCCAATCATACCTCTCAAAAGCTAAATATGGGACAACAGTCCCCTAAGTGAATGGCAAAAAATTGATTAGGCAGACAGGAAACTCTAAACACTGTGAGTATCCTCCTTTAATGTAAAGTGTCTCTAACATCTCAGTTTTGGCGTTTATGGGGTTTTTTTTTAATCCAAATCATTTTCAATAATGAAAGGGAGGCTATAATTAGTATGCCTGGAGTGTAAATACTCTCAGAACCAAAATAAGCAAAATGAGGTACAATTGAGATTTTTGTGTCTGGTAGTGGAATATAATAAAGGTTGTTTAATAATTTTTAATTTTTGACAGTTAAAGCAAACCTTATCAAAGCTGCAAGAAACAAGAGCATAAATGCATTTGTGAAAGAAAATGATTATTTTTCTAACACATTTTTGGGGAAATAGAAATACAAAGTCTCTTTTTTAAAAATTATTGCACCACTGGCAATATTTTTTTTCCTTCTGCCTTAAATGACTTTTTCTCCTTTCAGTTTTTCATTTCATTTTTCCTAATCATTAGGATTTCTTTCCTTCCATCACAGGAGTCTATACAAAGTTACATTGTAAAGCCCCACCTTGACAAACTGATTGCATTAGAATCTCTCACAGAAAAGAAAATAAATCTGAAATTAACCCAACTTGTTTTTGCTTATTTTAAAGGATCGCTTTTCTTTCAGGAGCCTTTTAGCAAGTGAAAAGCAAAGCATTCACCCTTGATAGAGATGCTAAATGGCTCAATACAATTTTGCTTGGGTCTTTCAAGTCCCAAGTCCTCCTCCAGCTCCAGCCTGGCTCCTTTGCCTGCAGCCCAGCTCCCATCCCCTGCCCCCACAGAGAGCCGTGTCCCTGTGGCCCCTACATGGCTGCCTCTGGGAGCCCCACAATTTAGCCCTGCCATCTCTCAGGGTCCCCCCTCTTGCCCAGGCTCCAGGCTGCTTACCTGCTGGGGCCCACACAGGCCCCAAAGATGCCACCATCTCTGCACAAGCAGCCTGGTGCAGAGGAGAGGGAGACATTTAAATTTCCCTCCCCCCCTGCTCCTTCCCTGGCTATGTGCAGCAGGGCAAGGGGAGGGGCCGTCAGCTCTCACTGCTCCCACAGGCAGCACAGGCTGCCTGCCGGAGCTGAGACAGGCGACACACGGGGCTCCTCAGGGCTGGGGAAAGGCAGGGCTGCCTGCACTGTCCCACACGCTCACTGCGCTGGTGGGGGGGGGCCACTGCGCCCCTGCCCACTAGCGCAGCTTAGAGGGAACATTGCTGCACACACCCCTTGCCTCACGGATAATCTCAGTAGTTACAAGGGCACCTACCCTAGGAGCCCTTGTCCTAGGCCCACCTCACTGAACCAGTGGTCAGTTCTTCTCATGCTCCCTTCTCTCGCGAAGCAGGGACCTAGTGTACCCAACCGGAAGCTCCAGATGGGGTAACCTAAGGGACGGCACCAACGTTGCATCCCCATGGAAGGTGAACAGCGGTCGGATACCTTGTCGGGGTCTTTCCATATCAGTGTCCTCCTCTGCGGCACCAGTCCCCATCATAACTGGGCCGGAGGCCACATTCCAAGCAGAGAGGATCCTTGCCAGGTGACTTGTAGCTGCCTTCTCTGCCTCTCAGTCATGTACCCTGGCAGGGGGCACCCCCTGCCCCTTCCCCCCACTTGGGGGTCTTCTCACTATATCTGCTTGGGGACCTACAGCTCTACCACGAGGTCACCCCCATGTGCGTTGGTGGTGCCTCAATAGGACAGCTGTCCTCAATTCTTGAGGAACCATTGACATACACTGCCTATCCATGTATATGATGAACAGAGGGAAACAATCTAGAGCCCTGCCTCCCACAATATTCAGGAATTTAGGGGTTGTACCTCCCTCAAATCGTCTTCCAACTTCCCGGCTGGGGATAATATTTCGCTTTGATTCTCTAACCCTAAGGTGCCCTTGAGATACCATGGTTATCACTCTGCGGGTAGATCCACTTCCTAGGTGGTAGGAAAATGAACCCTCCTTCCTTGGCGACCATATTTTCGGGGGCAACCCTGTATCCAGGAGTTTCCCCTGGTGCTTACATTGGCGTGGCATAGCGGTAGCACTATCCCTCCTGGTGATGCTATAGGCACTCGAGACCATGACCTTATACGGCACCTCTACAAGCCAGTTGGCCCCCTTGATTGGGTGGCCAAGCGATCGCTGGCGTTATTCCCTGTCTCTCTTCTCCCTTCCTTGTGTAGCCTTCATGATGGCCGTTGTGATGGGAGAACCCACGAGATTATAGGCCAAAGCGGGCCTTCCCCACGAGCTCTCACGCTACCGAGGCCCTTACAAGGACCAATCCAGTAGCACTACCTCAGGCCACCATGCCGCCTTGTGGTGCTAGTGTCGTGGAGCTCTCCTCCTGCAAGAATCTGGTTCTTGGTACCTGACTCGGCTGCAAACGTGCACTTGGACACTAATTTGAACCTTATAGCCAGCACACCTTATGCCCCTCTGCACCGCTGAGCTTGGCCCTCAATATGCTGCTGTGAAGTGTCTCGTGAGACCCTTCTCAGTTGTTCTCGGGGCTCCCCGTCCCCCTTTACATTCCCGTAACTTCACCCTCACTCGCATCGAGCAGACCCTGCTAGGACTGGTCGTGGCCAGGCCAAGGGATAAGGTTATTCCCCTGCGGGTACCTGCATACCTCGCAGCCGACCAGATTAGTCCATGACTCTTTGGTTCGCAGCTCGGGCCTTGATGTGTTCAGTCCATGGAGTAATATTTATCCCTTTCTTCATTCTCATGCAGGCCATGGTTATTACGGCTAACTCTGCAGCTGTTGGCATCCAGCGTTTTCCCACAAGGTCACGCTGCAAGGCCCTATGGCCAGACTCTATTTTCTGGCTGTCATACCTCGTCCTATTCCACTTATGTGGAGCATCTAAATGCAACCCTCTAGGTTCACGTTGTGTCCTTTATTCCTGTTATGGTGACCTTAGTCCAACCTGCTTACGCTCATATGTCTTGGTGGGTTTGGTCCTGCCCCTGTGTTGGGTTGACCCTCAGTTCTCGATTCTTCTGTGCCACGTCAAAGCCTGTTCACCTCTTGACTCCGGCTAGGATCTTGTTGCTGGGCTTCTCCCATATGGGGTGCGTTGCTGTGCTGAAGGCAGAAGACCCAACTCCACCCGCCATACATCAGCACGGCTAGTAGTCACCTATTACTGAATGCATCCGAGCAGCGCTCGAAGAATGGTGGGTTACTCACCACTAACCGTCCTTCTTCGAGATGGGCTGCTCGGATCCATTCAAGTCCGTCCCCTCCATCTCCGCATCTGGAGTTGGCGATTCTAAGGAACTGAGGAGAGGTCGGGAGGTGGCCGTATATATAGCCACAGGGTGGCGTGAGGGGTGGAGGCCGCCTGCCCTCTCCTGAAAGGCTAGGACAAAAGTTTTTCCGGCCGATTCAGCACTCTGGCACGGAGACACCTATTACTGAATGGATCTGAGCAGCCCATCTTGAAGAAGGATGGTTACTGGTGAGTAACTCACCATTTTTAAAACTCACAGTTGGAGTAAGCTCTCACTGAGCATGCGCAGAGTCTCTGTGCGTGCTCATGAGAGCGCCTCTGGCCGGAGGTGTGGTTGGGGCCAGGCCGCACTGCTCTGGCAGCCAGGTAAGTGGTGGGTGGGTTGATCGGGGACAGGGCAGGGGCAGCCAAAGGGGGTGGAGGGTTGGAGGAAGACGGGGTCATGCTGGCTGGGGGATCATGGGGTGTAGGATTGGGCTGACAAAGGGGTGACGAGGGGGGCAGGATCGGGCCGCTGGGGTGGGCAGGATTGGGCCTGCGTGGGGGGGGGGGGGGGCGAGCCTGTGCAGTGAGCAACATGTGTTGCTCAGCTGCCTTCAGGCCTTAGAGGGAACACTGGTCCTCAAGAATGCCTTGGAGAGGGGCTGCTCCAGGTGGCTTTTTTGCATGGCATGTCTGGGGAATGGGTCTCCAAACATGCCATGGAGACGGGCTGTGACCCAGAACTTGAGGGTCTGTGACCCACTATGGGGTCATGTCCCATGGTTTGACAACCATTCTCCTATGCTATGTTTGGCATAACAGGTAGGGAAATTAGTTTTTAAAGACTGTAATCCAAGCCCATTTAATTCAGATAAAGCAGTGGAAATATTTTATTACAATTGGATCTTGTAACTCATCCTTGTGTTCTAATCTAGGGACTAAAATTGGTTGACAGTTCTTTTCACTATGTTAACCTTAAACTGTGTAAGTACACTCTGCAAGAGACTGAGATTAATGCTTTTCAAATTCCTCAACAGGGAAAGTTTAAGGAGCTTGGTCTGTCGAACTATGCAGCTTGGGAAGTGGCAGAAATTTATACTATCTGCAAATACAACAACTGGGTGCTTCCAACTGTGTATCAGGTGAGGGTTGTAGATTTACTGTGATCTACCTGATGCACCTCAGACTTCTGCAACTCTAGTCCCTCTTTACCCAGCCTGGAGCCACAGGGGCCTGTCCCAGTGCTCTTCAGTTGGAGACTACTCCTCCAGGATGATGTCATGAAGCTTCCCCTACCGAGGGCAGCTCCTGGGGAAACTGGTGCTATAGGACAGTAGTTCTCAACCTTTTGCATGGTGCGATACACTTGTTTGCATTTTGTGATCCTACAGGACATACCAGCCCACCCCTCCCAAGCCAAATTCAGCCATCTCCTCAGCTCTTCACGACACACTTAACCACTGTGTGGTGCCACAGTAATGTGTCCCGACACAGTGGTTGAGAATCTGCGCTGTAGGGCATCGCTGAGTGGTTTGGAAAGCCCATAAAGTCAAAATAATTCAGATAATTCACAAACTTTTATAGTTGTTGCAATAAGTCTTGGGAACCTGTTGCTTTATTGTGGTAGCTCATAGGAGCCCCAGTCTCAGTACAGGATTCTGTTGTGCTAGGCACTGTGCACAACAAAAAAGTTTCATTTAGTCTGAGAATGCCTTTTTGGACAAGTGTAATTAGAAAGAGGTGTGAGGTCAACACTCTAAAATTAGAGTTAAATTTTTCTGGCACGTGTTCCAGCAATTCCTTGGATATGAAATGGACAGTATTTTAACACTAGCAGTAGCATACAATGTTCCAGGAAATCTGTTCTTCAGCAGTTACTAGTCTAGTGAGACTTGGGGACTCGGTACTTACTCCTTCCATAGGACACACAGTGTATGAATAGGGGATGAGGAAGGCGGCTATTCCAGCCCCCCTGGAATTCTCTGCTTTTGTTTTAAATACCATGCAGGAACTTCATAGGGCTATATGGGAGTTAATCTGCATATGCAGTGATGGATAAAAGGAACCTGCTGCTGGGACACAGACTTGTTCAGGATATATGGAAGAGGTTAACTTGGGAAAATGCCTGTGTGTACAAAAGACACAGTCTTGCTAATGCGATGAGCACAGATCCAGAGGACTATGTTTGATCTCTCAATAGTTGTAGACAAGGCAAGGTGAAAGAAGAACAGAACAAAGAGCAGAAACATTTTTCTGAGTCTTAATTTCCCCTGCAGACCTGTGGCTTGTAGTGATGAAACTGTCATTACTAAATCAGGTGCAGTCAGTTGTGGGACTTTACCTTTGATACATTTCACTCAGGTAACCATGTGGATCAGTGGCTTGGCAGGACAGTGATGGGCACTTCAGAAGTGTCAGTAAATGGTGCCAACAGTATTGATAAGCCACTAGGAACTGGACTGAGCCATTTCATATAGATGGCCAAATAGCCATCAGATGGTAACACAGATAAGTCATTCTTAGCCTGGTCTGGACTCTCACCATCAAATAGGAGGCCCTTCTTCTTTCATTAAAACCCTCAAATTAGCTAGGCTCCACTTTGAAGTTCTAATTGCTCTTATTTGTTGCAGGGCATGTACAACGCAACCACTCGCCAAGTGGAAACTGAGCTGTTGCCGTGCCTTAGACACTATGGAATGCGGTTCTATGCCTATAATCCTTTGGCTGGTATGAGCTGGGCAAGGGTGAGGAGGAAGGGTCTACTAAATGGTGTGTGTGGGGGGAGGGGGGGTATGATGACACAGCCAAACAAAAGAAAAATAGGCTGGAAGTTGACCTGCCCTCCCTCTGAGTAGGGCTCCCACCACTTCAGCAAAACTGCCACCAGTGACTGTGGGCTTAGACATGAAGAATGATGGCGTTGGGATCATGACTGGGTGGCAGGTAAAGAGCTATAGAGCCCTCCACTTGTAGGTCATCAGCTTGAATCCACCCCAGTTTAGTGGCAGTTGGAGGTAGCTGTCTTCTGATGGAGGAGCTTCCTAGTTTATCTGTATCACTGTGTGTCGCCCTTACAGTCAGCAGTGCCACCAGAGATGAAGGACTGAATTAGGCCATGAAAGCTAGTTCTTTGCAGGCCAAGATAGGAGCTAATCATGGTGTCTTGATCCCTTTCCATGGCTGCCAGCCTGGCATTTCCCCCAGCACTAGATTCATAAGAGATTTTTACTGGAATTAAAATAGCAGCTTGAATGATTCTTTCAAGTGTCTTGATGTGAAGAAGGCCTTCTTGCCTTAGCAGGGCTCTTACTGTGGCGGAGGGGCTCTCACTCTCACCATGAGGAGCTCATTCTGCTAGTCAAGAGCTGAATAGATGGAGTTTTTACATTGTACATTTGGTTAAGTTCTTCTTACCCTGTCCTATCCTGGACCTTTTGCTTGTGTTGCAGGAGAGGCCCTATGTACAGAGCCGTTGGAGATCATGGGGTATACAGGCCTATAGCACTTTTTACAGGTTGTAAAATTCTACCCCCTACAAAATCCTGGCTACTAACAATAGCATGTCATTAAATCCCTGCAGGAGGGCTGCTGACAGGAAAGTACAAGTATGAAGATAAAGATGAGTGCCAACCGGCAGGCAGGTTTTTTGGGAATGACTGGGCACATATCTACAGGGAGAGGTAAGTTTCCAAATGGTAGAATGGCTAGAGTGTGACTTCTCCTGATTCTGGCATGTCACCTTTGGTTCAGCCCAAATATATCATCAAGTGAAGATGTACAAGAAAATACAAAACAAACCAGGAGTCCTATGGCACTTTTAAAGACTAACAAATTTATTTATCGCAAATGCAGTAAACAAATTTAAGTCTTTAAAAGAGCCACAGGACTCCTGGTTTTATTTGCTGAACTAGACTAACATGGCTATCACTTTGGAACACATCAACATGCAAGGCAAGAAAATACATATAATTAATGTACGTTTAGTGATTATGCCTAAAAATAGGTGGTCTCCTTTGGTTATTGCTGAGCAGCCCTCATACTATTCCTGTACAGGGGTGATTTGGTACTGGGATGGTTAAATTTGTTACATATAGTAGGAATAGTTTAATGATCATAAAGAAATGAAGTGTGGTAGCTTGATTACAGCATAGGTCTGGGCAGGGGGCTGTCCTGTGGCCTAGTTCCAGCTTTGCCACAGACTTGCTTTGTGGCTTTGCACACATCCTTTGAGTAGCTGTCTAGCTGTTCCCCCATGTGTGAAATGGGGGATACTATGCTCCTTCACAGGAGGGTGAAGCTTAACATTTACAAAGTCCTTTCAATTTTTGATGAAAAGCCCACGAAAAATTTAAAAAGGCTGTCAGATTTTGCTAGCTGCAAGTGCACCAACGGTTTGATATCTGGAAAGGATGCAGAGCCATGAGCTGGCTGCTGTGAACTTATTTGCTGTATCTACACAATCTATGATGCAAGCTTTAAAAAAGAAATTAGTGAAGTAAGTTGTTGAGCTTGAAGCATCAACAAGTAAGTAACATGCTTGTTAAACAGTGACTGCAGCATCTCTGACTCCCACAGCAGTCTGCCTTTGGATCGCCCAAACCTTTTTGGGTGCCATAGTCGATAAAGACTGCATTGGGTGCATGTGATGGTGCAGCCACTGGTCTTGATCTGTTGGAAGTAGGAATGGTCCACTCTCTTGCCTGAAGAATGGGTCTATGTCTCAATCGTAAGAGGAAGACAGAGGTTGTTGAGTCAGTGCAGCGAAAGCTCTGTTTAATGTCTCCTTTGCTGCAGATACTGGAAGGAACACCATTTCCAAGCCATTGCCCTGGTAGAGAAAGCATTGGCAGAGGCTTATGGCCCTAACCCCCCCAGCCTAACTTCAGCTGCTTTACGGTGGATGTACAACCATTCTAAACTGCAGGTAATTGCTTGACTTTACCAGGGAAGTCATTGTGTGCAACAGAAGTGGGTGTGCTGCTGCCAGGTTTCTTTGGTTTTTCCAATTGTAGCGTATCAACCTTAAACTGTGTCTAAACAGCTGTGTTACCTTTTAATCCAGTGGTTTTCAAATTTAGGGTTGGGACCCAGTACTGGCTCAGAGCTCCTCAGTCACTGGGTCATGGCCCCCCATACTACTGCCACCAAAAGACTTGCATTCATTGCTCAAAGAGGTGATTGTTGGGTCATGGGCACAAATGATTTTTTTCAACTGGGTCCCAAGAAAAGAAGTTTGAAAACAACTGTTTTAATCCACTTAGATGCTACTGCTCTGTTCTTTTGGGAACTTTACTCTGGTCTTCCATTTCCAGACTGTTGCATGCAGCAGTGTAAAAATGAGTCAGCACTGCACTACCTTCTGTATTTTCTCTCCATGGCCTGAAGGAAAGTGAAAGATGTTAAATGCCAATTGCCATGGTTCTGACTTTCCTCAACTAGCCACTTCTCCATGAGGTGATAATCTGGCTTTTCAAATGGCCAGGAAATTAATGGGTATGTTCTCTTCCCCCTGCAAAATGTCCTTCCATCACGCATGGAGGATGAATTGGCAGCTTTTGAGGGGCTGGTGAGACTTGGAAGCAGTGACACCCCCCCCCCCCAGCTCTGGTCATGTTAAAAGGACTGCAGCTAAGAGTCATTTCTCCAAATATCCAGTAGTTGCCAAAGAACAACGTTCAGCTGAAAAACAAAGAGCTGAGGTCTGTTACTAGCAGGCAAGCAACTTGGTTTTCTTGTCAGAAAGAGCAAGGAGTCTTGTGGCACTTAAGACTAGCAGATTTATTTATTGCATTAGCTTTCATGGGAGAAAACTCCAATTTGTCAGATGCTTTGAAGATGGGGAACTTACAGATAAATTGGATGAAAATAAATGCAGGGGAGTGTAATACATGGTCTGACAGAGTGGGATTTTCTCCCACAAAAGCTCCTGTGGTAAACAAATCTGTTAGTCTTTAAGTGCCCCAAGACTCTGGTTTTTTTGTTTTACTAGACTGCCCCTTTGGAACTTGTCAGAAAGGTAACTCCTTTCTTTCCACTGCAGGGTGCCTTTGGAGATGCAGTGATCATTGGAATGTCCAACATGGCCCAGCTGCAGCAGAACCTCACATGCAGTGAAGAAGGCCCTCTGCTCCCAGCTGTGGTGGAAGCATTTAGTAAAGCTTGGCACCTTGTTGCTCATGATTGCCCCAACTATTTCCGCTAGAAAATGGGGGTAGCAACCTAGTATACTGGTATCTGAAACCTAGCCCCTCCCCCAGTATTTGAGGACCCATCACCCAGGGATTAAGGGGTCCCAGGTAGTGAATGTATTAATGCCACACTGGGACTTCCTTGTACTAGTGATGGACCGCTTTGCACAATCACAAGCCTTATTGTCTGTTCTTTTCCTTAAACCACACTAAAAGCCAAAGTTTCCCTAGGAATGATCCTTAACAAGGCAACTCCTGTTTTCTTCAAGCATAAATGCAGTATGTTGATTCAGTGATGTAATTTGTCTAAGGGCTGATTGAAGTCTCCAAGCAGGAATCTGGCTTTTGTCTTCACGCTGAGCATCTCAGTTATGAGAATAAAGCATTTTCTAACTCAGAGCATATCCGTTTGCTTTTTGGGTTTTGTTTCTGTTGGAAGCTGGTTTACTAACAACCAAACCCAGTTACAGGAGCAGCCACAAGAGCTGCTATGCTTAAAACATGGAGTTCTTAGGCAGGCTACAGTGTCCAATTTTGCTTGTGCTGTTCACTCAAAGGGACATGAGCCAACTTACTTGACCTCTCTTTCCAAGCCTTTCTGAAAGATCAGAAAGGAAGTGTCTAATTGCAGCATGTCAGGCCAGGTGTAGGTTTCCTAAAATGTATTTTGTTAAACAGTGCAAGTGCAGAAATAACTAATGTGTTCTGTTGGCTAAGGAGTAGGAACCAGCCTGCCCTCTAAACAACTGTTTAAATAGCACTGTGTTTACTCTAGCCTAGCTCGTACTGCTTGTGATGCCTGCTTGAATGATGGATATACACAAGCCCAGTCCTAGCTAGGGGTGCCAACTTTGGTTGGATGTACTCCTGAAGGTTTCATCATAAGTCTTTAAAAATTAGGCTGATGCCTGGAGACTCCATGACAGTCATGGAGCTCTGGCAACCCTAGTCCTACCTCCAGTGGAATTTAATAGGCAGAGAGTAACCTAAACCTGTGTGGTCCAACAGACTCTTGCAAATGCCATGGGCACTAATTACAGCTGGTCATGTGAAAACCTTCAGTGCAGTACCCTCAGTCATGTAGTTCAACTGCAGTTCTGCTTTCTGAAGCATTAAGGATTTTGTACAGAGTGAGTGACATCCACAGACTCCTTACTCCAAACTTCAAGACCAGTTCTGCTTCATAAGTTAGTGGCACAAGCATTAGAAGTATAACCTTTAGAACTCTTAAAACCCCTATTTCCTTTACACCTTGGAGATGTTGGGCCAAGAAGCAGTTACAGGAAAATCTGAGCTATTGTATACTTGATATAAGAGTGAAGATAGTTTCTTTACTTCAGTGGCTTTTAACCTGTGGTCTTCAGACTAATATTTCCAGAGGGGTCTACATCTCCCATTGAAATTTTTTTTAGGGCCCATCCATGAAAGCCACTTATTTCCATTCTAGAATCAGACATGCACTATGGCTGAAGGAAGCTGCAGTAGTTCTGGTGATGCACTCTTACACAGCCTCAGTGAAGCCATAAATAACTTAGAAGAACACGGCAGAAGAGAAGTAGCTTAGTCGCTACACTTCATCCTTTGGCTTCAGCTGTAGTTCAGTCAGCCGCTGCTCTCTGACAGGAATACTGTCCCCCTTCTCAACTGTAGAGTGAAGACAAAACTTAACCTATTTGGCAGCCTAGGCCATAAGAATTGGCACTATCTCATTTAATGAACTGTTTAAATGCAACTTGTCTCCCTAGAACTATCATTTCTAAAACACAAAGAGCAGTCCCAAAGCATTTTTCTGATGAAGGGAAAGGTTAGGGGGAAGTGAAGTAGACTCAAAGATATAGCACAAGTTTGAACAACAGGCGCACAGTGGAAAGGGTTTTGCTTCCCACATGAAACCGTGAGCCAGCTGCGAGGTTCTGCATAATTCATCCTGGCCCAAAGATGTTCAAACAGGCAATAAGAATCAAAAATTTCTAATTAATTTTATATATAAACAATTTGATAAATAGTCTTTAGATTGATCAACTTTGTCCTGCTGCAATGGAGGGGAGGACTCATGGGCTTCAGTGTACTGTCCTTGAAATTAGAACAAACTCTTTCATGTCCTAACATATTTCAGTTAGCTGTCATCTTCATCCTCCATCTCTGAGGTCTCCTCTGTGTCTTTCACCAACTGCTGGAAGTCTCCTGTCTCAGAATGCCACATAAACTTGATTGTTACTTTAAACTCTGCCATCTCATAGCCAAACAGTTTCTGAAAAGGAGATGTGAATTTGTCACTCAGCCTGCTAGCCCTCTTGGGGCAAATCTGGCTCTCACATTCTGTAACACATTTAAACCAGACTGTGACAAAACAGGATGCAAGTAAGACAAGAATCAAAAGGTGCATTTTAATACAAGACTGTTATCCAACTTGACCTAGACCAGAAACAAGAAGCAATGTTAACACAGATTTCCCCTTTAATCTGGATTAAAGGGATCCTGTCACTTCCAGGAAGCTTTGATTTTTCTGTTGATTTTGATATGCATAGCATAAAACTAGACTGCAAAGATAGAATTCACACCTCACCATGCAAAACCTTGAATTCTTTTAGCAATAGCTTGATCTATCACCCATCATCCATGAACTTTGTCATTTCTCCTTATGTTCTCTCAAACAATGTGTCTCAGAGGATATTTCTCAAGTGATCTGCTGGGCTTCTTCAGTTGCACCTTGAGCTGCTGTTCTTCCATGTGGTCATTAATCCTCAGTCAAGCATCATTGCTTAGCAGCTGAAACAGCTCTTAAAGGTGCATATTAATGAAGAGCAGCTGTGCCTTATCAATATCCAGAACTGGAGTGATCAGACTTGAGCAAAAGTGGTCTCAAATGTATTAAACCTACTGGACACACTTTAATTTCATGGAAGATCCATAAGGCCTCTTACTGGGTGGAAATACTGGCTGCAGCTGAGCTATAGCTGCATAATGGTGTTGCTAACATGTTACTCACCAAGATACGAGCCTGTTCAGGAGTCAGAACGTCCCCTTCCTTGCAGACTTCGTAATCTGAAAGTAGCGTCACCACTCCTGCAGAAACGTGGAGGAAGAAGGTGGGATCCGGTCAGGCAGATGAATACCGTATGAGGCAGAGGAATACTAAAGCTGCTCCGGTCTCTTTCTCTACTGCTGGCAGCATAGAGTAACAATGCTTCAAAACCAGGAGGTTTCAATGGCATAGGTCTTATTGTGCTTAGCATTTCTCAATTAGAAAACTTGCTCAAGTTCAGCACAATAAACTGGTTTGATTTTTAAATAGGCTGATATTTCTGTGAGGAGATGTTTATGGTATATATATCAGTTCTTACTGATAAAACCCACTTAAGTGACCAATCTTTTAGGAGGCATTTGCTCCATATCTGTCCTTTTCCAGATCATGAGTCCCTTGACTCCCACCTTTCTATGCACTTATTAATTCAGGCTGTTTCTGCCAAAGGAATTGAGAGGAAGGAAACAACAGGAAACTTCACATAACCGCCTGTGGCTTTACCAAAGCATACAATGAAGTAACCTTCTCAGTGAGAAATCCTTGTGACTATAGGTCAGGCTCAGCTGTCACCAGCTGCATGATTTGAAAACCAAGACATTTTGGAGGTGCTTTTATCAGATGCTTGGCTTATCCTGACCAGCTCTAAGAGAAGAATTTTATGATTCAGAATAAACACTGCTAGTGCCAACTACAGAAGGGGATCTTAATAGATGTTCCCTGCAGGAACATATGCTCAGACTTCTGCTTCCATCATCCACCACTCTCCCTGCTGGGTCTTTTCTGCATACATGCTGATCAAGGTGCTACCAACTGTTATTAAATAAAAGCCAGTAAGTCTGGAATAGTTTAGTAGCAGAGGCACTTATGATCAATGCCTCTGCCAGCTCACATACCTTTCTTCAAAGCAGTTGGCAATCCCAGCTGCCGTAACTGGGGCTCCATGGAGTGGGGGAATTGCTCTAGGGGCCCTGTGTCGAGATTTACTGTGAATGTTGCTTTGTTACCTGCACGGGCAAAGTCCATCTCTTTGAATTGAGAGAACCATCTGGGAGAGGGGGCAGGAAACAAGAGTATTAGTTATTTAAGAAACCTCCTGCAATAGAATAAACCTCACTTGGGATGGGTCAACTTGGAACTCTCCCAGTTCTACACCAAGAGGTGTAGACATTGTGAAATTAGCATCTAGCTATGGGTTTTGTACCACCACCCATCACTGCAGTATGCAGACACCTTCCATGTAAAGCAAATCTGCAGTACTAAAGCCCCCAATGAACTTCAGGGAGTCTCTAGCTCTGTGAGTGCAACAGCTTACAGAAAGCCCAGAGTAACTGGTTATTTTGCAGAGGAGAGTTTTAGGGAGGGTGGGGGTAAATGGGGGAGAGGGTGACTGAGGCTGAGACATTGAAGGAATTCACCCTCCTCTAAGCTAGGTTTACAATACTAGTCTCCACCCTTCACCCACCCAGCAAAATTCCTCCATCTAGGCTGGGTTCACGGGATGAATGACAGGTCAATTTATCAAGATATGTTCTACCACTTCACAGAGTTTCTCCTGCACAGGCAATGCCAGAAGGTGATTTGTACTTGTGTACAACCAGCATCCATATGTGTAGGTAACTCTTGGGGATTCTGGAAAGCTTTGCTGCTCTTTGACCCCCAGACTAATTTTGCAGGTAAATGCAAGTTACAGTAGCACATGGTGCTCAGGAAAGGAAGAGTCCAGTCAGCTATATTGGGGTGGGGTCCATAGGTCAGAGTTTGCTTAACATTGCTTATCATGTGGTATTAGATTTTCCTCTAATGGAAATTACCCAGTTTAAATGGACAGGTGGTTCAACACCTCTCCAAGGATGCAACCATGCAAGTTCATGGAGCACCTCCCCAGTCTTTTCAACCTGCTGTAACTTCTCCTCTGCTGCTTCCACACTGAGCCTCTCCCATTGCAACTCCAAAGCTGAGCTTGTGTAGAAGCTGAACACTGTCAGGAAGGCAGCATTAAAGAGAGCTGGAGAATTGCTGCCACTGATGGCCTCTTTTTTTAGTGAGGGAGAAGTTTCTCTCTCCATCAAGATGCACCACTAGGGGCAAGCTTGCCAATAGACTGAAGCCCTTCTGTTATCCACACAGATACTTACTCATTCACTTCATCTTTGGTGCGATTGGTGAACAGGAGACCAACTTCACCTTTTAGGTGTTTGCTGACCTGGAAAATAAGCAGAACATGGAGTTCAGCCAGGTACTTATCCCTGACTGCGCTGAAGCTCTTGAACACCAATGCGTTTTTTCAAGATGACCAGATAATTCAGAGGACCCAACCCTCAGATTTGCAGATATTGCTTTGTCAGACCTGTTGTTTCTTGCAACCCCGTAATGCTGGAAGGAAGACTAAATTAAGAAGGATGGCAACTCTATTTCAGGGGCCTTTTCTTGCTGATGTGAAATCTGTTCTGTGGCTGATGGAAAGGGTGGCTCACTGCTACATCTCTTTCAGATGTAAATCCTGGAGAAAGGAGGTTAGACCATGGGAAGAGGGAAAGAGTATGAATCACTGGCATGGAAGAGTTAAGATCAAGATTCTCAGATGTTTGATGAGGAAGTCAGAGAAATCCCCTTTGAGAGTCACTAGGACCTCATCTTGGAATTGCTGAAAGAGAATTCAATACAGAATTTTTGGACTCCTGTGAAAGCTCTTAGCCTCTGAATTTAGTTTTTCAAACTGTGATAAGAATTCTGTAAGGGTGAGACTCCACATTAGTTTTCAGGTTTGGAGGAATGGAATCAGACCATTCACACAGGATGCAGTCCTACTTCAGTTAGAGGCTAAAAAGATGTGAAGTTGTACACAGCTGGAGCTCCTTCTAGCTCACCCAATAATTCTGCTGCCACAGCAAGACAATTAAGCAGTATTGACTGAGAAGCATCACTTGTACTTGAAACCAGACCTTCAGGAGAGAGTTGCTATAGTACTAACAAGGAATGCCCCTGATGAGACATTTTGTGAACATGGCACAGCAATTCCCTCCATTCGCTTCCCCCTCAAAACATGTTGTGGATCAAAGAGGGAAATGCATCCTTCTTTTGGTGAACTGAATAAAAAGAAAATTTGTTACTGGTATGAAAGAACCGATGGTGAACAAAGCTACACTGACAGGAAGCTAACCACCACCAGAGTCAAAAGACTGTGCACTCTGGTAATGGGAATCCTGTACCAACAGGTCATGGGCAATTTGCCTTAAGATCTATATATCAGTGAAGAACTGACTGTAGTTTCATTTGCATTGTGGTAGTGCTTAGGAGCTCCAGTTGTGGCCCAGGACCCTTTGTACTAGGTGCTGTACAAACACAAAGCAGAAAGGTGACCCCTGCTTCAAAGGAGGGGTTAAAGTAAGGGGGCAACACTCTGGAACACTATTCCAGGTCCCCTAAAAACAGAACGAAGCAGAATGTTGCGTTCTGCCCTGCCCTGGCTGCCGGCACATGCGCAGGGCAGGCAGCACTACAGAGAGACTGGAGCTTGACCTGCTCAGAAAAGCAAAGTGCTGGCTGGGGCTGCGTGCTTCTGGAGAGGCAGCTCCAGCTGACATGAACGCAGCAGCATCTCCCCTGCTGCTCCTGCAAGGGGGGGATGGAAGAGGAATTGGGGAGGCAGCGGGCAGATCAGGAAAGGGGGCAGGGGTGTTGCTGGCACTGGGTATGCAGGACACAAGCTCCTGGGTATCTCCAACGGTGCCCCGAATCTCCATAGCCCCAGCAATAGAACAGGCTCACACAGCCTGCCTGCCAAGAGCAGGGAGAGCTGCAGACCCCACACTCACAGCCTATAACCAGGGCAGGGAAATTTAACTCTTTCCTCTCCTCCAGCTCAGGCAGTGTGCACAGTGGTGGTGGCAGCTCTGAGCCACAGGGGAAGGGGGCACGGTGCCTGGGGAGCCTGAGAACCAGGGAGGGCTAGGCCATGGAATGTGCCACAGGTACCTGGAGCTTTCTGTGGAGGCATGGGGATGGGAGCTGGGCTGCAGCCAAAGGGGAGGTGGGGGTGCAGCTAGGTTACGGGCTAGAATGGGTCCACAGGGGGGAGGACCTGCAACTAGGCTGCAAAGGAGCTGGGCGGGGGAGGCATTCATGCCAGGACCAAGAACCATCCAGGGGGGCACAGGGGGCAGGTGTGAGGCTGGGACAGGGGGCAGCAGAGGCAGAGTGTGAGGCTGGGATTAAGGCCAGGTAGGTGCAGAGGGGGCAGCATGCGAGGCCAGGATTGGGGCTAATACTTTTATGGAGCAATAATGGATACATATGGCAGTGGTTCCCAACCAGTTTGCCAGGGCACCCAAAGTGTGCCGCAGCAACACCCAAAGTGTGCCACAAGCATCCCCGAGAGCTGGAGTTAAAGTTCCCTCCCTACTCAGCTCAGCCATGTGGGCTGTGCAGGGCTGGGAAAAGGGAGGGGTTGAAGTAAGGGGGAAGGCACTGGAACGCAGTTCTGGGGCCCCCTATTTTTAGGCAGGCAGCATTCCAACCCCCCTAAAAATAGAGGAAGGCACTGGAATGCAGAGTTCCAGTGGTCCCCCTAAAAATAGCATGAGCAAACGGAAAGCAGCGTTTCGGTGGCTCCACCTTAAGCTCAGCCAGCAGAGAGCTGCAGGAGGCTGGAAATGTGTGAATCTTCCCCTGCGGGGTGGAGCAGCTTGTGTCAGCTAGCCTGCAAACAGCCCAGGTAAGGGCTTTTTTTTTGGGGGGGGGGGGGGCTGCTTGGGGTTGTGTGGGGCAAGTGTGTGTGTAGCAGAGGTGGGTAGGAGTGGGTGTGTAGCAGAGTGTGTGTAGCTGGGGTTGTGGGGTGGCTGGGTGTGGGGGGTGTTGTTGGGGGCTGGAGGCCTAGTTCTGGCCCCTGTAGTGATTGGAGGAGTCGGGGGAGGAGAGGACGGGACCTACTGGGGCAGGAAAGAGCAGCAGTGGGGTGAGGATTTGTCCTGGGTGGCAGGCAGCCACTGTGGAGAAGGGGGAAGTGGGTGCTGCCATGCTCCCCTGCCCTACCTTCCCACTCCTCAGGTTCCCACCTGCCCCCCCACAAAGCCACTCTTGTTCTCCCTTCCTCTCTCTTCTCTTACCACCCTTGTGCTGTTCCCACATGGCTGTCTTGTCCTCTTTTGCCACCCCTACCCTCCTCTCCACACTCACTCCTGCCACTGCACATGACTCCTGACCTCCCCCATTTTGCCACCTCTGCTTTGCTAACCCTACTACCCAACATAGGAGCATTTCCGAAATGCTGTGCCATGGTTCATGAAGTAATTTAAGTTAATTTGAATATTCATGAGTTTTTTAATGGTGGTGTGCCTCGAAAAATTTGAAGGTATCAAGGTGTGCCTCAGCAGAGAAAAGGTTGGGAACCACTGACATATGGTACTGAGAAGTGGTTGCAAATGCCTGCCTGGGCTGGAGCCCACACGTGCACAAAGGGGGCCCAGACAATACAGGAGGGAGGCCTGGAGATTAGGAGGGTTCTAGGGCCCATCAAATTATACTTTAACCACTGCTTCAAAAAGCTAACAATTTAACAACTGGCCCACACTACAGTTTTGTTGACAAAAGTCAGTTTTTGGCAACCAGACAGTGCTGGTGCACACACTGCAATGCTTCCTCCACTGACGAAACTCCCCTGGCTTTGGTGACAACATAAAACAACTCTGATGAGAGGCACAGAGCTTTTTGCAGCCATGTTAGAGCAAGAAAACATCAGTGTAGATGCTAACTGCTGTAACTAGGCTTCAGGAGCTATCCCACAATGCCTACCTTGACCACTCCGCTCACTGGTTTGAACTCTGCTGCACTGCCTTGCACTCCAGCTACACCAGCCGGTGCCCTTCCCCTTCCAAAGCACTAATAAGTTTTGAAATTGCTCAGTTTGGAGAGCTCACATAGCTACTTGCATCAAAAGGGCTTCTGTGTGGTCTACAGAGGAGGATCATTCTCTTGGATCTGCAGAGAGGTGTAGCGGTAAGGGAACTTGAAGGGCATGGATCCTGCTCTTCTATGGCTGGCATGCAGGCAGTATAGAAGAGGGGGAGGTAAAGGCTGTTGTCAGGATGTCTCCCTCTGCCTGCAGGTATTAGGTGTCCACTGAGCTAGGGTGAGGGGGTCAGAAGACACCAGCTGTCCATATACCAGCTTCTGCCTTATGATTGGTTACTTCTGGCTGCTGTCTGAACTTAAAATGCACACACACTCACTATCCCCCCAACACAAACACATACGCTCATTCTTTATCAAACACCCTTCCCACCACCCACTCACCCATTTCTATGGACTTCTTGTGTTTGTGCTTGGCAATGTCCATTTGGCTGGCAATGGGATTCAGAAACCTGTATTACATAGCCCATGACTTTACTTATGTTTGGCTTGCTTGCATGTATGCACATCTGTCTGTCGTCTTATTTACATCCTTCTTTACAAGTTCAAGAAATTCTGATTTTATAGTAGTAGATCTAGAATAAGTTAGCAAAACTTTTACACTGATAGCTGAAACACAAGATACCTTTAGGTCTGTATAAGAAATCCTAAGCAGCCTGTATGTGGGAGCTTTGCAGAGGGACATAGTTTGAGTTATTCTGAGGTCGAAAATATCAGACAGGGTGAATGTTTGTTCAACAATCTCCAGTGGAAAACCCCAGCTAAGTTATTTTGGACCATGACACACAGATCAGCAGGTGAATAACAATGTGAACAACAACTCAACGCAGGACCTTTGACATTCACTGAACACCACAAAACTTAAAATAAGATGAGGGGAAAGGTGATGAAGAATATTCTAGTAGACAAAATATGCATCATTTGTACACACAAGCCTATAGCCAATGATATAAATATACCCTGACAATTTCTGAGGCAAGAACCATTATTTGGATGACTAGGGAGCATCCAACCTAACCTATTTTTCGAAGGGTATGAAGATGTAGACCCTGTTAGTAGGAAAAAGGGGATTTAAGACCTAAGGCTTTGGAGAGCAGAGAAAAGAAGCAGCTTCCAATCCTCAGTTTCCAGCTCTGCCTTTCTAAATAAAGAACACCACAGACCCATCTTGCTCTTCCTTAGCTGCCTAGTCTTTCTTGCTTTAATAAGTTTAAATATATCAGTTAGGGTTGCTAGACTCTGCCTCAATTGACAGGAAGAGTGCATCGGCATCCTTCTTGGCTCCAGGGTGCAAGTATGGCAACTATAAGTTTTAACAGGAAACAGTCTATCAAATTATAAACTGCATAAGATTTTCTCAATGCAATCTGTGTATGAGCTATCTTTCTCTCAATTCTATGCTTTTAGCCATAAAGATATTTTATGAAATAAAGTATCTGTGTGACAAATCCTCTTAGCCAGTGGTTTTCCAACTTTTTTGGGGGGATCCAGTTGAAAAAAAATCAACTACGCCTGTGACTCAACAAATATATATCTTTGAGCAATGCATTCCAGTCTTGCAGCAGTGGCAGCAGAAGGCACCATGACCCAGTACTGGGTCCCAACCCATAGTTAAAATCCACTGCGCTTAGCCATTCCCTGGCAGTTCCCAGTTTACATTTTATAATATTTCCTGTCGTCAGATTCAGATTCAAACCCAAAGTCTCTAGCAAAATGCATCGACAACCCCAATCCATAATCCAAATTCCTAATCCAAATAAAAGAAACTGGCTACAATCATGTGATATTGTGCCTGTCCTATGAGGCAGTTGTTCTCAATCACTGTATTTGGACACATTACTGTGTCCCCACACAGTGGTAAGTGTGTCAAGGAGAGCTGGGGAGATGACTGGATTTGGCCTAGGGGAGGTGGGGGCGGGGATGGGCTACTGTGTCCTGTAGGTCATGATATGCTACCAAGTGTCATGACCTGCAAAAGGTTGAGAACCTCTGCTATGAGGCATTACTAACCTTCCCCAAAGCACCCTATGCAAGTGCACAATAGGATAGCTACCCACTGTGCACTCTTACCTGTGTTGATAGAAGAGCTGGTAGTGTGGATGCACTCTGCTAACACAAGGAGCATAGTGAGAACATGCAACAGTGGTGGCCCTACACTGGCATAACTTGTGTCAAAGGACTGTAGTGCAGACAAGGTCTAAGTATCTGCACCCTATTCACTGTGGACTGAAGTGTATTCATCCATTCTGGCTCTCCAAAGATATTTCCTCTTGAGATTTACAGAAAACAGGGTTTTCTTCTACAACATGCAAAAACCATGGAAATCAGAACATACCTGGTGTAAGTTCTCCTTGTACTCATCTGCTGGCCCTCGTCCTAGTGCCACCATCATAACTTTGTTTTTTCCAAAGAAAATCCTTTTGGGGGAAAAAAAGAAAAAAAAAAAAAGACTCCATCATGGTCTACCTACATCTGCACAGTTAAAACAGGGATTAATATATGGGTTCTCAATCTGGGAGTCACAGCCATCCTCTCCCTTTCTTTAGAACTGGGGAAGGAGATCCTGAAACTTCTCTGTTATAATCTAAGGATTAGGAAAGTTAAGTGTTCTGCCCCAAACAGGAAAAGGAAAGGTCAAACAGTCATTGCATTACTTCAGCTCTACATGCCAGTGGATGAAAGGAGCAACTATTGTTGAACATTGCCCTGTTTTTTGGTTTTGTTTTTTTAATTTTTAATTTTATTTATTTTTAAACACTCCCATTCTCAACTGAAATTCTTGGGCTAACCTCAGCAGTGTAGCCAAGAGTCCCAAGCTGCTTCCTGGAAACTGTCCTGCTGAGGGATGGAAGAAGAGAAAATTCACAGACCTATCAGTTTACCTCTTCCCCCTCACAGGTAAGTACAGTAATCTGTTTAAGCTATAGGTATACCTATAATGCAATATCCATAATCAATAGCCATGAAGGGAAGTGATCTGGGAGATTATTGCTCACCTGCTGTGTTTCCAGGCATTTCTGATATCCTTCAATTTGTTGTTTCTCATATTGGCAACAGAGAAGATAAAAAGATATTTGTAGATGTCCACACATTTCCGCAACTATAGCAAAACATGGTGTCAAGCAGATAAAGCAAACATTAGCAAAATCCCCATGGCACACCAATGTGTTTCAGCAACAGCTTAAATGCAGATGTGGAAGAAAGATTATTCAAAGATTTTATTCATGGCAACCTCTTGACATTGCTAGGCTCGCAGAGAATTCAAGGGAACTAACTATATGAATGTTTGATACGAGATCCTCCATTTGAATTTATCAACTGAAAAATTCAGATTTTTTACGTTAAAATAAACATATAAAACAAACAGTATTTGCTAAACTGCATTAGACAACTCATCCATTAAGTCTACTGTCCTGACCCTGCTTGGGGCCAATAGTTGAAGAGATTGAGAGGTCTCAATAATGTACTTGGTCAGTTGTATGACCCACTACAGAATCCTTTCCTGATCTTTCTGGCACTCAGCTTAAATCCTGGGGTAGTTTTGCTGTTTCCACTGTAACTTTTTAATTTGTTTTTAAGACTCAACAGATTTAAATGAATTCATCTCAGGTAACAGATCATCCTCTTCAAACTTTCTCTTCTCTATTTCTGGGGTCTAGTCAGAGTGACTCATTTTCCTTGCATCTAAAGGATGTTGTGAGACTTACTGTGTGTAAAATACATTAAGAGCCGCACAAGAGAAGATATTAGAGAGAAGAAAGTACATATCTATGCTTTTTTTCCAGTACAGAATAGAAAACTAAATGCAGCTCCTTAACACGTACATATTTACTTACCTCTTCTATTAAGTTCTGTTTGATTTCTAAACCTTTCTTTGTAGTTTTTGTTAGGGAAACTGAAAGAAAGAAGAGCTTCACTATAATTAACAGTTTGGGTACTCCTTACAGAAAATACAAATAAGAAAGACAGAAAGATTGAACTAAATACAACTTGGAAATCAGCTTTAATGAATTCAGACTTTTGATTCATTCCTAAAAGACTATGTGCAACTGTCTACCTCTGGAATTTTGCAGGAAGCACCCACATGGTTGTAGATCAGGATTTCATTTACTGACTAAAACTCAAACTACAAGCCATGGGGGGGGGGGGCACATTTCAGGGTTTCAACACCATGTCACTAGATACTTACAGCATCTCTGGCAGGAAAGAACGAACTCATGAATAAAAAGGCAACATCTTTATTGAGACTGCTGGATTGGTTCTCCAATTCCCAGGCCAGCTAACTAGCTCATTATGCCTAACATCCCTCCCCTGAGCCCTGGCCTAGATTAGACAAGCAGAAAAGAGCCTGCTGAACACATTTCTCCAGCAATACTCGGAACCTTAGTGGTTCAGGAGCTAGAGTAGCAATCAGCATTACCCTAAAGAGCCACCGCTGTGCCAGTTCGTTCTTTCATCTACTTTATTTTTTACCCACAGCACAACAACAGCTCAAGCAATGTACTTCTGCCTCTGGTCTGAAAACACAGCAGAAGATCGGTATCTTAGATCAGTTGATCATCAAATCGACCAGGGTTTCAATGGGTGCTGCGAAAAGCCCCTGGCGGCTCCCAAGTCCCAGGCCCAGTCTCCCTGCATTACGGCACCAAGGCGGTCGGCTAATAGGGGCAGAACCGGGCTGCAGCACAGCCCTGCCCGCCCCTCTGCCTCCCGCCTCGGCAGGGCGGCCCCGGGGGGTAGCGACCGGGGAAAAAGGGCCCCAGGCAGGCTACGCGCGGGGAGAGGCCAGCGGGAGCGGGTCTCACTCACCCTTCTTGTCCCGCTTGGACTTCGGCATGGCGCGCACGCGGCTGCCGCCCCCGCGGAGCACTGCGGGAAAGACCCCCGCGGCGCAAGAGCTGCCGGGAAAGGAAGCCCCGGATGTGCCTGACCAGACCCGACCTCACCGGCGGCCTCGCCGCCCGATCGCTTCCGGCCCAGAAAGGGCCACGACGCCGCTTCCCACGCCCTGGCCCGTCCCGCTGGGGTGAGGCTTTGTCTCTCCGCGCTCAGGCGTGCTCCGGGCAGCCCGGCTGCGAGGCCCCGCCCCGCGCGGTGCCTGTCGGGACACGGGCCCGACTGCGGGGGCCTGGCAGCTTCCCGGCCGCAGCATGGCGGCCGCTGCCTGCCTGTGGCTGGCGCTCCTGGCTCCCCTGGCCGCCGCCGTCTACGAGGATCAAGTGGGCAAGTTCGACTGGTGGGTCTGGGGCCGGAACCCGCTCTTTAACCCCCGCCTCCCGGCGCTGGCTGGGGCTTCCCTTCTCCCGCCGGTCCGTGGGGCCGGCCATCATCACCCTTCCCCCACTGTCTTCTTTCAGTGGGGCCTGGGGGGCAGGAGGGGATAGGTTTAAATTGAAGGAGAAGTTGACAACCTTGAGGTACTCTTTCAAGCTTTGAATTGGTTTCACCCATTTCTATAGTCAGTCATTTTATGAAAAGGGTATAGTAGGAATTAAATATCTGGGCAGAAAGAAGTAAATGTGCCTTAACGGTATTATAAAAATAAATCTATCTCGGTAGGCATTAGAATTGCTTTTAATATATTGTTAATTTTTATATAAAGAAACTTGTCTTTCTAAGGCGTTGTTCAAGCATGTAGTGAGAATTCCCACAACCAAGGTACAGAAGAAAGTATGTATTTTTTCCCCATCTATAAAATGGAGGCTTCCCTTCTCCCGCTGTCCTGTGGGGACAGGCCAGCCACCCCTTCCCCCCCACCATTCCTGGGGTATGGGCACCAGACCCCCACCCATGGGAGGGCAGCTTGGTCTAGGCATCCCTACAGTATCTCATGGATCTGGGTGCCCCCTGAGGAGGGGCTGGGCATCATCACGCTTCCTCCACTGTTCCTTTTGCCCAGCGTGGCTGTGTCTGGGTGTCTCTCACCCATCTCCAGGGTGAGCCGGGACCAAAGTGGATCCTCACCCGTGACCTTTTATAACCCCAGTCCGACCCAGCTGCCAGTCTGGCTTGGAAGCAGGCAAAGCCCCATCTGAACGGAGCTATCTGAGGTGAACAAGAACCTGGTGGGCACTGAAGAGCTGAGCTCTCCCCTGGTCCTGAGGTGGCCTGTGTCACTGTCCTGGTGCTCCAGAGGAGGGTGGTGACGCAAGCACATACAGCAGTGGGTCCCAGCGTTTTCTCTGCTGTGGCACACCTTGCTGTCTTTAATTAATTTGAGGCACATCACTATAGAGTTTCCAAATGAACTCACGAATATTCATGAGCCAGTGAGCCAATCCAGAGCTTTGAGTGGTTTTTCCAAAAAAAAAAAAAAAAATCCATGGCATACCTGCTCAGATTTGGTGCACACCAGCTGGGAAACACTGACGTACCAAACTGCTACAGGAACCTTCCATTGTCCCCAACCCTACCCTGGCTGTGTGCGAACCTCACCTATACAAACATTCTGTAGGTCAGTGGTTCCCAGCCATTTCTCTGCTGTGATACAACTTGATACCTTCAAATTTTTCAAGGCACACCACCATTAAACTTATGAATATTCAAATTAACTTAAACTACTTATAAATGTTTGTGAACCATGGCACAGTGTTTTGGAAATGCTGCTGTGTGGGGTAGTAGGGGTAGAAGCAGGGTTGGCAAAACAGGAGGTCAGGAGTCATGTGCAGTGGCAGGAGTGAGTGTGGGGAGCAGAGAAGGGCAGGGGTGGCAAAAGAGGACAAGGGCAGCCATGTGGGGAACAGCACAAGGGTGGCAAGAGAGGAGGGAGGAAGGGAGCACAAGAGTGGCTTTGTGGGGGGGCCAGGGGGAACCTGGGGAGTGGGAGGGTAGGGCAGGAGAGCATGGTGCAGCACCCACTTCCCCCTTCTCCACAGTGGCTGCCTGCCACCCAGGACAAATCCTCACCCCACTGCTGCTCCCTCCTGCCCCAGTGGGTCCCATCCTCCCCTCCCCCAACCCCTCCCATCACTGCAAGGGCCAGAACTAGGTCTCCAGCCCCCAGCTACACCCCGCACACCCAGGCACCACACCCCCAACCAGACAGCCACCCCACAACCCAAGCTACTCACTCTCTGCTGTACATCCACTCCCACCCACCTCTGTTACACACACACACAACCCCCAGCAGCACCTCAAAGCCCTTACCTGGGCTGTTTGCAGGCTGGCTGACACAAGCTGCTCTTTCCTGCAGGGGGAGATTCAAACACTCTGGGCCTCCCACCGCTCTGTGTTGGCTGGGTTAAGGTGGAGCAGGGTTTAAAGTGGAGCCACTGGAACTCTGCGTTTTGGCTGCTCCTGCTACTTTTAGGGGGATCCCTGGAATGCTGCCTACCTAAAAATAGGGGCCCCGGAACTGTCTTCGGGTGCCTACCCCCTTACTTTCACCCCTTCCTTTTCCCAGCCCTGCACAGCCCATGTGGCTGGGCTGAGCAGGGAGGGAACTTTAACTCCAGCTCTTGGGGATGCTCGTGGCACACTTTGGGTGTTGCTGCAGCACACCAGTGTGCCCCGGTGCACTGGTTGGGAACCACTGCTGTAGGGAACAGTCCTGCTCTGGTCATCAGAAAGGTGAATTAGCTGACCAGGTACTTGTCCTACTGATATGTAGGATTTAGAGCTGTTTGCCTCAGAAAGCTGCTCCCTGCCTTGTTTTTCTCTAAAGGGTGGCTGAGGATGTCAATTGACCTTTGCACAGCAGTGGTTTTTAACCTAAAGATATAGGAGTATAGGAATTACCTTACTGGCTCAGACCCAAGGTCCATCTAGTTCAGTATCTTGTCTCTGACAGTGGCCAGCTTTGTAGAATGAGTAAGAAACTTGTAGTAGGCAGACATGAACCTTAAAGCTTAACATCCTTTCCAAGATGTTTATCAATTATGATGACTTGATATTCTTGATATCCATATAAATGTTAATCCTGTTTTAGATATTGTAAAGATGGGTTCATGCAGGTTCGCAGAGATGGACATTTATTTCCCATCTTTGTCCAAACACTCATTTAACACCCATGGGGTCCTGAATCACTATCTTTCATGTAATAGGGAAAATATTCAGCAGCGAAGTTATCCAGAGCAATGGACAAGGATTCAGGAAACCCAGGTTCTAATTCTGGCGCTTTCAGTGGCCTGTTGAGTAATCTTGGGCAAGTCACTTAATCTACTTTGTGCCTTAGTTTCCCCATCTGTTAAATGCGGATAATAATGCTTACTTGCTTTGTAAAGTGTTTTGAGATTTGCTGACAAAAAGTGCTGTATAAGAGCTAGGTTTTAATTAATGGACTTTTATTTCATTCCTCTTCTCGGTTACGCTTGTGAGTCAGATGATAGAAATCCTTTGGCGCTACTCAGAGAGCTTGGGGCGAATATGATGTGGCCCAAAGAATCTCTGAACACCAGTGACTTCTTTTTGGTAGGGGCAGGAGCTACAAGTAGCTGGTCTTTTCATTGACATCAATAATGTATTGTTTGCTTTGGCAGTGTGTAGTGAGGGTGCAAGAATAAGATTGGTTGTATTGCAGTGTAACAGTTCATCTTTTATGTCAGTGTATAATATTAGATACTGTGTTGTCCTTGTGTGAGTTACACAGAAGCAGATATGACATTGAGCAACAAAATATCACAGAATTCCCTTTGCATTCAGACTTGATATCTCTTTTCATTTGCAGTGATTTTTTTCTGCCTCTCCTAAGAAGATTATAATGTCATGATTGTCCTCCTCCAATCCTTATTAGTTGCAGCCAATGCCACCTTATAGTTTGTGTTCTGGCCACCTGCATTAGTTTCAATTATTCTTTTCCTATTTTTCAGTAGGTTAAATGGAAAGTATTCTTTGTTCACATCTTCTTTTTTGTTCCTCAGGAGACAGCAGTATGTGGGAAAACTCAAGTTTGCTTCCTTGGAAACTTCACAGGGGTCCAAGAAGCTTATTGTGGCTACTGAGAAGAATGTGATGGCTGCTTTGAATTCCAGGAATGGAGAAATCTGTAAGTTTCATATGAAAGTGTTTTATAACTCCGGATCTGCTGTTTGTGTTGGAATTAATGCACTCGGGACAAAAATTAAGCCTTGGCATACATTGAAAGTTACTGCTCCTTAAAGTAAAGCTTACTTTTAAAACATAGTCCATTTTAAGAGTTTTGGGATAGTTAGTTAGACATGAGTTTTTTTTTCCCTGGTGACAGGGTATTTTTAAAAATACATTTGTCAGTTTTATTTGATTTCTTTCAAGTTTAGTGGCTTCATTTCCTGCTTTCAGGTATTAGCTTGTTAGATGCTTGCATTAGTAGTCTATGTACTAATTTATATCTAGAGCAGTTCTTGACCAAGACAGTGGGACTAGGAACTGAATTGGTATGAAGACTTAATTCCTCTGTCATCCCTAGAGGTGGTCCTTCTGGTTTTTGGAAGTGCAGTTTTGGGGAAGCTTGCATTGGCAGTGCATATGCTGTATTTGCCTTGTACTTGCCTGTGCTAGACAGAGGTTGCCAGTCTGTGGCACTGCAAAATGATACCTCATGAAATACCCCAGGAGGAAAAAAGAAAACAAAAAACAAAAAAACCTCTCATTCCTACTTGCCTTCTTGTTTCTTTCAGTGTGGCGTCACGTGGACAAGGGGACTCCTGAAGGAGCAGTAGATGCCATGCTGATCCATGGACAGGGTAAGCAAACCAGTCAGGGTTTCCTCTGTGATGCATGTTCATTCCCATTACAGAGCTCCAGTCAAGTATGGACTTAGGGATGAATTTGCTAGAACTAATAGTCATGGGGAACCTGTAGTGGATACACGTGCAGTGCTAAAGTTTTTGTGGTTAACTCCTTCTAGCCATGTGAGCATTGTTTTCTGCTTATTCACTCTGCTTAATTTACCATTTTGTGCATTTGTGATCCTGATAGCACCAAATAGTTTTGTGATTGTGCTTACCATTAGGAATCATGGAAACATAGAATCATAGAACCATAGGGTTGGAAGGGACCTCATAGGTCATCTAGTCCAACCCCCTGCCAGAGGCAGGACCACTCCCACTAAACCATCCCAGTCATGGCCCGGCTGGATAAAACCTTAAACACCTCCAAAGATGGTGACTCCACCACCTCCCTTGGCAGCTCATTCCAGTGTTTCACCACTCGCCTAGTAAAAAAGTTTTTTCTAATATCCAGCCTCAACCTCCCTAACTGCAACTTGAGACCATTGCTCCTCGTCCTGTCCTCCTTTACTACCGAGAATAGTCGAGCTCCATCTTCCTTGGAGCACCCCTTCAAGTAGTTGAAGGTTGCTATCAAATCACCCCTCCATCTTCTCTTCTGCAGACTAAATAAGCCTAATGCTTTCAGTCTTTCCTCATAGGGCTTGTGCTCCAGCCTTTTAATCATTTTGGTTGCCCTCCTCTGAACTCTCTCCAGTAGGTCCCTGTCCTTTTTGTAGTGGGGAGCCCAAAACTGAACACAGTATTCCAGATGTGGCCTCACCAGTGCAGAATAGAGGGGAATGATCACATCCTTTGATCTGCTGGTAATACTTCTTTTGATGCAGCCCAGTATGCCATTGGCCTTTTTGGCAGTAAGAGCACACTGCTGACTCATATCTAGCTTCCCATCCACCATGACCCCCAGGTCCTTTTCTACACTGCTGCTACTCAGCTGAATGTTTCCCAGCCTGTAGCAGTGCATGGGGTTTTTCTGTCCCACATGCAGGACTTTACACTTGTCCTTATTGAACTTCATAAGATTTTTATTGGCCCACTGTTCCAATTTATCTAGGTCTCCCTGAATCCTGTCCTAATGCTCAGAGTATAACTGACTGACTGACAACCTGAAATGCTCTGCACGTTCTACAGATAAAATAACCTTCCTGTCTATGAAGCAAACCGGGTGTCTTCTGTGCAACAGTTGATACCTAATGTTCTACTTATGCTAGAGGAAGAGCAGCTAACCTGGAGGATCAACAGTGAATTGAATAAAGAAGCCAATATAACAATTTTTGGTTTGTTTGTTCTCTCCTCCCTGTCAGATGCCATCACTCTATCCAACAGTGGACGAATTCTGCGTTCCTGGGAGACAAACATTGGAGGGCTGAACTGGGAAACATCACTAGACATTGGCAGGTGGGAAATCTGGACTGGGAAATTTTCATGTTTTTTTTTTTTTTTGCAAGGGTGTAGTAGTGGAGGGGATTATGCATAGTCTACAATTATTGGAGGTGGACGATCAAAATCCTTTACTTATGCATGAGCTTCCCCTGTCAGTGTGCAACCTTCTGGACCTGGAGTTGTCAGTTTGATTTGATGGGATGTGTGGTCTTCAGCGGGTTTGTTAGTTTTTAAGTGCCACAGGACTCCTTGTTTTTATTTTTGCTGGAGTAGAGTAACACAGCTGCCCCTTTGGAACTTGTGATCTTCAGTCCCATCCTTACTGTCTCTACAGAGGTATGCAGTTAGAGCACTAATCAGAGCCAACTGTTATGGTAGTTTGGTTACACGATATTAACTGTATGTAGGCAGGTATAGCTATTTTAAAGAAAAATGTGTGCAAAAATGTTTTGCCAGCTCCTGCGGTGGAGAAGAGCAGAGTTGTTTTCTATAATTCTAGTGCTCTTATGACTCCATAAAAGGATTTAAGTCTCTCTAAGAATTATCTTTTCACCCTCCGTCTCTGACCTGTGCTTAGTTTCCAGATGGCTAGTTTGGTGGGGTTCCAGGACACAGTGAGATATTTGGCTGTCCTGAAGAAGACTGCCCTTTCTCTTCATTACCTCTCCAATGGCCATCAGAAATGGGTGGAGCATTTACCAGAAAGGTACAAATCCAAATCCAAGCATAGAACATTAGCTTACAGACTGTTGTCTTGAGGGGAACAGGACCCCATTTTTCCCTTTTGCATCTGAAAATATTGCATATAGTATCACACGGAAGTTTCATCCTTTCACTGCACATCTGTATAAAAATATAGACTCATTCATAGGCGATCTGTGCACTGCACAGTACAGAGGTCTGCACCCTGCAGCCCTTTGTGGCTATGGGCTCCCCAGCACCACTGGGGGGCTCCTGTGGCAGACCTACTCCTGGTTCTGGGCTCCCTGCCACCACCCTGTGGCAATTGCTTTGGCCCAGCTCCCCTCCTCACCAGGAGCCTACCTCCATTGCAGCTCTCAAAACAGTTGGTTGTTGAAGGAATTTTAAAAAATGGCTTTTGTCTTTTGGGTTGCTGACCCTGGCATGGTATGAGGAGAAAATATGTGCACTATTTGGGTAGTTGGGGGCGGAGAGTGAAGGAGAAGGGTCTTCCTGAGCATGAAAAAGAGAGAACATCCATTTCTATGTAGTGATTTTAGTGCAGGAAAACTGTAGATTTGTGCACTGTGTGGTACTAGGATGGACTTAAGAGACCATGACCATATGGCATCTTAGCCGTTAGTCTATATTTTAAAGTCAGTTGGGATTAAGGTAGGATGTGAATTTAAAGACCACTAGCTACTCCTCAATGAGTCCATATGTAGACAAATTCTTAGATTAGTGGAACAGAATAAATCAGGAGATGACAGCGTTTGTAGAGAAAAAGCAATCTACTAACAAACTAATTATATTGATCTGAATAAACCAGCTTGTGTTAGTAGTAACTTTCAGTCAGAATACAGAGTAACACCCAGGTGGAGGAATCCTCTTGTAATATACAAGATGGTTTACAGAGGGGCTGGTAGGATTGACTTCTGAAGTCAGTTTTAATTACTAAACAGTTATAGCTCAGGGCGTGACAGAAGGGAACCAGGTCACCATGGTGACCATGGTTTGTTGCCTGGTTCCTAGCTCTGCTGAGAAAGTGCGGCAGAAGGGTGCCCTCCAGCAACCAAAATAAAGTAGCTGGCACCTAACTGGGAGCCAATTTTATTGAGCCCTGATATAGCTAAATGAGACCTGACCATGTACTAGAGACTGAGGCCAGTGGGAGACAGAGGCTGAAGCTAGAAGGGGTTACCTAAAGGGAGGAGGTGGCGTTGATAGGGAAAAACTTTCTAATGATGAATCTGGTTAGCTTGTGGAATACTCTCCTAAGGGAAGTGAAAGAAGTCCTTTCGCCTAAGACAACTACCATCTTCCAGTGGCCTGAGAAGGCTAAGGGAGGATGGACAAAGTGACCCAATACATTGCTTCGTTAATAATGTCTCTGGGGTTTTAACTGTCTTTAACTGCAGGAGGTGATGGCTGAAGGAGGGGAGCCCCTAAAACATTTATTTGTGTTGATAGGCAAAAATTCTCCTGTTGGCTGATCCCCCTAATTCACCCAGTCTTTCTCTGTGAGATCTATGGTGAGATGGAATAGTCTTCTATAACAGGGGGCTTTATAGTTAGCTCTGGGTAACTGTTGGAGAAGGTGATTCGCTGCTGGTTCTCCTCTTGCAGTGAGAGTACTCAGTACCAGCTGGTGTATTCGTATGGAACCGGGGTGGTACATGCACTTGGAGTCACTCCTAGAAGCCATTTGAACGTTGTAACTTTCAGCATAGAAGATGGAGAAATTACAAAACAGGTAGAACTGGTACATTGATTTACGGTGTGAATGCTTGTCAGCAGGTTGTGTCTGGTGTGAATCTGATTTAACAAATGGTACCATCTGGGTATGTTCAATGTAATGTTTAGGGAAGTTAATTTCAGTGCTGGTACACATATCAAAATGGTATCCTGTCTCCACCAGATGTCTGTCATCTTCACGACTGCATGTCCCAGAGACAGGGCAGAATGTTGTAAAGTTGAGATCAACCTGGAAGTCTCAAGGTGGATGACAGTTTCCTGAGGGTTGCAAAACCTTACTTTATTAGGAACCCACAGGGTGGATCCACTGTTCATTGATAAATGGGATTCAGACAGGCCTTTATTAGCTTGACTAAGATTAGAAGTCGAATGTAACATTCAGTCTGTGATCACAAATGCTGCCCAGCAAGATACAAAAGGAAACAATCAAGGCTCTTTCTGGAATTTCTTTGTGGTGTTGTCCAGCTGCTGCCCTTCTCCCTTTATTGCCTTGCAGAAAAAAGTAGCAGCCCCATGGATGAAGAGCCTAACTCAGGCATGTTGTGTGGTGGGTGAAGCGGTGCTGGTGTGTGCAGACTCTGACACACAGTCACTCTATGCTTTATCCCTAGAGACTGAGCAGGAGATGAAGCAGATCCCACTGCAGGTGAGTGATCCAAAAATACCCTTGCATTTAAGTGAGTAAGAGATTTCCTGACTCAGTTCCAGGGGGGTGAGGATGAGAAGGGCATTGGGGTCACTAGTGCCAGTTAAGTGCTGGGGTGAGGAGGAAGCATAAGCCATATCGGCATAATTTGGGGGAGGGAAAGAAGATCATAGGGCTTCCATGTAAAGACTGCTTGTGTAATGATGATTTCAACTGATTGTCTTGTTATTGTGTTGTGTCATGGAAACTAGTCCATCCTGCATGGTTCGTTGAGATGTAATGGGCATCCCCAGACCACCTCACTAGGGCTCCGTACTCAATCTGATGCAGACTAACCCTTTTATAAGGGTTGTGGTGTTAGAGAGGAAGAGAATGTATTTGATGTAATAATGTAATAAGTTTCCATCTTTCCATGTTTGCTTGTTCCTCTTCTCAGTCCCTTGGCCTAGACTTTGCTGACAGTTTCCAGCCCAGGATGTTTCCCACTCAGCCCAATCTTCTCAGTGCTTCACGGGCTCAGTTCTTCCTGCAGCTTTCTCCAAATCGCTTCACACTGCTCCAGTACAGAAATGGGTTGCTCAGCCTTGTACGGGACTTCCAGCAGGTAACTAAAATGAACATGGCTGCAGAACATTGAATAGAAGGGATGAGCTACAACAGAAATTCATTGGATTGACTGGCTCCATCCACAAGTAAAACAAAAACATTCATAAAGCATGCACTAAGCATTGTGAACAAACTACTGAATCTTAAGTTCCAATCACACTTTCTATAGCATTGTTTGAACCTACATAAAGTGGCAGTCGTTCAGGAGGATCCTGTTTCTGGCAGTTCTGACCAAAGTGTAAGTTTACTAATGCAGGGGCTGTACTGAGCCAAGACATGATTTGCTGCTAGAAAGCATCTATATGACCAGTGATTCTAATACCAGAGATGGTACTTATATTGGACCAGAAATATGTGAAAAGACCATTTTGGTTTCTGTGCAGCATTGTCTACAAGAAACTGGCCAATCGGGGATGTACTGAGTTACCTAGCTTTCTAGAAATTAGAGATGGAAAAGACCACCTTTTTCTCTGCTTGGTTCTTTTCTTTGACATTTATGGCATTTTTCCTACTCTTATGTTCCTGGGTTTCATCTTTATTTTTAATGGTATTATTGTGGGTTGGGGACCTGTTAGTCATCAACTGCAAAGATTCAGTAAGAGCATGCTACTGTACAAATCATCACTACAGGTCAGACCATCACAGAGGCAGTGCCTGTAATTTTGCAGGGCTTCTGACCGGTCAGTGATAAAATGCTAAATGTTATTGGATCACAACATGAACCTTCTCTTCAGTGTATGTATCAGAGATTGGTTCACTTCCCTGTAGCGAAACTTGTGGAGTCCTTCAGTCTGTCAAAGCAAGCAAGGAGTTGTGTGGCACTTAAAGACTAACATTTACTTATCACATGTGCTTTTGTGGGAGAAAATCCCACTTCGTCAGATGAGAGAACTTACAGAATGGGAGCAAAATAAATACAGGGAAGCCTAAGTCATGGGATCAGGTCATACTGTAATAGCAAATCAAAGCAGTTGGTAAGATTCAAACATTGGGAAACATCACATAGAGGAGGGTGAAGTCAAATCACCTGTTGTAATGGGAAAAGAATCCATAGTCGTGATATAATCCTGCTTTCAAACAGTCAGATTTGCATACAAATTCCAATTGCAGTTTCTCTTTGGTGTGTTGATGTGTTATCCACTTGCTTGAGCACAGCTATTAACAAATCATCAGTGGAGCGAGAAGGGAGATTGAAATGTTCCCCTACTGGTTTTTGAATGTTATTTCTTATATCAGATTTTCGTTCATTTATTCTTTTGTGCAGAGACTGTTCTGTTTGTCCAGTGTATAAGGTGTGGGGCATGTCTGGCACATGGTGGCATAAATCACATTGGTGGATTAGGTGGTGAATGAGCCCTTGATGGAGTGGCTGGCTTGATCAGTCCTATGATGGTGTCTTTTGGGGAGACGTGAGCAAAGTTGGCAGCATGTTTTGTTGTAGGGGTATGTGCCTGCTTTAATGGTTCTGTTGTTAGGTCTGTAGTTATTGGTGAGTGTCTGTTTAAGGTTAGGGGACCGTCGGTAGGCGAGGAGAGGTCTGTCTCCCAAGGCTTAGAGAGGGTGAGGGGGCATCTTTTAAAATAGGCTGTAGATCCTTAATGATCTGTTGTAGAGGTCTGACTTGGGAGTTGTAGGTAATGACTAGTGGCGTTCTGTTGTTTTCTTTCTTGGGCTTCTCCTGTAGTAGTTACCTTCAGTGTACCCCCCTGGCTCTGTCAATCTGTTTGTTCATTTCTGCAAGTGGGTACTGTAGTTTTAAGAATGCCTGATAGAGCTCCTCAAGATGTTTGTCTCTGTCTGAGGGATCAGAGCAAATGCGCTTATATCTTAGGGCTTGGCTGTAGACAATGGATTGTGTGGCATGTGTTGGATGGAAACTCGAGAGATGTAGGTAACTATACTGATCAGAAGGTTTTCGGTATAGAGTGGTGTGGATGTGTCCATCCCTGATTTGTGCTGTGGTGTCCAGAAAGTGGATCTCCTTTGTGGAGCATTCCAAGCTAAGTTTGACTGTGGAGTAGAAGTTGTTGAAATTTCTGTGGAAATCTTCAAGGGTCTGCCATGGGTCTAGATGATGAAGATGTCATCAGTGTAGCGTAAGTAGAGGAAGAGGTGCTTTGGGATGATACTTGAGGAAATGATGTAAGTTGCTCATAAAAATGTTGACATGTGGGGCCATGCCAGCTCTGCCCACATATCTGCACAAAAGATACCATCATAAGACCTAATCAAGCCAACCACTCCACCAAAGGCTCATTCACCTCCTCATCCACCATCATGTGCCAGACATGCCCCCATGCCTTATACATTGGACAAACAGGACAGTCTCTGCACAAAAGAATAAATGGACAAAAGTCTGACATAAGAAATAACAACACTGAAAAACCAGTAAGGGAACTTTTCAGTCTCCCTTCTTACTCCCCTGGTGATTTGTTAATAGCTGTGCTCAAGCAAATAGGTAACTGCAGAACTGGAACTGATGTGCAGATTCAGTTGTGTGAAAACAGGATTAAATTGTGACTGTGGATTGTTTTCCAATTACAACAGGTGATTTGACCTCACCCTTCTCTATGTGCCGTTTCCCAGTGTTTGAATGTTAACAACTGCTTTGATTTGCTGTTACAGTGTGACCTGATCATATGACTTACACTTCCCTGCATTTATTTTCCCCGCATTCTGTAAGTTCCCCCATCTTCAAAGTCTCTGACAAACAGATTCTCTCCCACAAAAACTCATGTGATAAATAGATTTGTTAATCTTTAGGTGCCACAGGACTCCTTGCTTGTTCTGCTGCACTAGATTAACACAGCTACCCCTTTGGAACTCAATCTGTCAAATTTGCTAGGTATGCTAATAAAATGCACTGTTGGAATTCAGCTGGAGAAGGGCTGTTCTACATCAAGTGAGAATTAAGTCTCCTGCACAAGCATGTTCTTATTTTCCTTCCCTCCCTCTGTTTTTCAGGCAGCTTTGGTGAACTTTGCAACAACTGGGGAGAAGACTGTGGCAGCTGTCCTGACATGCAGGAATGAAGTGGGTAGTCAGTTGCATAAGGGAAATTTCAGAGTTGCTTCTCAGTTTAATTTTTTTTTTTCTTTTGAGAGTGTTTTGGTTGGTTGGTTACTTCTCTGTTACTGTTATAAAGGCCATTGAAGAGCAGTGCTCTTCTCCATCAGAGATTTGCACCACCAGGGTCTATTAGAAATTAGAAAACAGCATATTAGAGTGCTCTGCAAAACACATCCCTCTAATGTGCTTTACCATGTTCTGTAGACAGCCCCTTAGCAGAACAAATGAATGTACCACCTTGATTTAAACATCCTACTGCACAAGAGGACCAGGCTGCTAATTCTGATTCAGTCTCCATCAAAGTCAATGATAAAACTCCCGTTGTTATCAGTAGTGCCAGGGTTTAATCTGTTGTGACTATCAGTATGCAAGCTTCTGCAGCGCCACTGAGTATCAAGCAAACTCAAGATGGACCATGATGCAATGAATATACAGAGTGAGGTGACCCTTGAGGATTGTCTATAATTTATGATAAAGCACATTAGAGGAGTGTAATTTGTGGAGTGCTCTAACATGCTACACCGGGTTTGTTCAACCAGTGAAGAGAATCTGGCCTGCCAAGGGCTCTTATCTGGCTGGCAGAGCCTCCACACGCACCCTCTCTTGCCACATTACCCGTGCCTTGGCATGCCATGCTCCCCTTTCTCCCCTTACCCTCCCTCTCTTGCCACCCCTGCCCTGCCCTCCATGCTCCTCCTTCCCTGCCAGTTCCACACCCATTGCCCTTTCTTGCCACCCCTGCCACACTCCCCCTCTCCTCTCCTGCCACCCCACATGGCCACCTCGACCTCCCCTCTCTTGCCACCCTGCCCCCAGCCTGATCCCTACACTGTCCCCTACCATCCTGCATGGCCACTCCTGCCCCATCACCTCTTCCTTGCGAGCCTTGCTTTTATGGAACATTTACAGATTTAGAGAACCAAAATGAATTTGTAAGCTGGTGCTTATTTTTAACTGTTTACATTTTATTAATAAGAAGATAAATTTGTATGCCTTATCTGGCCAAAATTTGCTCACCGGCCCCCAAGTAAGAAAAGAATTGCAATGTGGTCCCTCATCCAAAAAGGTTGAACACCCCTTTGCTACACTCTCACCGTTCTGGGTTGACCCTGCTGGCACAATTAGAACTGCATTACCAGAGGTGCTACATGAGTTCAAGCTAAGTATCTTTAAATTTGCGCCACCAGGGTCTATTAGAAATTAGAAAACAGCATATTAGAGTGCTCTGCAAATCACATCCCTCTAATGTGCTTTACCATGTTCTGTAGACAGCCCCTTAGCAAAACAAATACCTTAGTGCTGGGAAGAAAAGTCTGCTGATTAGCTGATGTGTGACTAGATACTGTCATTTTAAAAAACAAAATCATACCTTTTACACTATTTCAGTAACCAAATGCCATCACCTGTTTCTTGTTAATACCAGAGATGATTGAAAGTGGAAGAAATTTTAAAGTCCTTTTCTTTTTATAATCAATGCTATTTATTCTTCTTTCAGTCTCACAGCTTGAAAAACGAAGACCCTCATCAGTTGCAACTCCATTCAGTTAATTTCCCATTGACTTTCATTTTCAGGTTCTCTTGTGCTTTCACACTAGTCAGGGATCAGATATAGCAGGAAAAGGCACTCCTCACATTATGCCAACAGTTTTAGGGTAACTGGATATTTCTGCCAAAAATATGAATTAAACAACAGTGGTTATAGGCTTCAGAGCTACTATCTTGTTATAGTGAATTTGGTCATTTCAGTCTCTCTGAGCTAGTGCTTCAGGCTGTTTCTGGAGGTACAGACAATGGCATTACTTCAGCTCTCATGTGAAAAGTTATCATCGTAACCCAAAGGACTAGAGACAATAACCAAGAAAATGTTTATTCTGAAGAAACTGATAGTGACTTCAGATTGCTCCATGGTACTGGGCAGTGATATATACTGGATCAGCTTCTCTTCTCAAGTGCACCATCTCCTCCCCCACTCACCCCTTTTGTCTGGTGCAGATTTGTGTTGCAGGTGCTGCAGGGGACACTTTAAAAATCCCCTGGGACAGAAGGGAGAAAACAACATGGAATATTTTATTGATTGTAGGTTTTTGTGTAAGGTGTTTTTACCAAACCTACTTTTTAGGCCATGTTTCACTTGAGAATTTCCATATAAGAATGAACTGAAGCCTTGTGAGAGGGGTACCCACTTAGCCAGTTCATTTTTCAGTAACATGTATCATTTGCCCAAGTTTGCAACTACTGAGCAGAGAGGCAGAACTTGCTCTTGTTAGACACTTAATGCTCTTGTGTTTTCCATGCTTTTGTCATGCTCACCAGCTCTTGTTCTGTTCCCATGTTCATTGCAGAAGTCTAGAATTCCTGATAACCTTAAGGCAGACAGCACTTTTGGACATTCCCATAGACAGGTATGGAAAAGGAACTTGTTGCCAGGACTTGTAGGCACTCTTTGCATTTAACAGCTTATTCCCTGCTCTTGGGTATGGAAGACAAAATGGAGGAGGCAGGCAAAGATGTTTTTTGATATTTTGCATCAGCTTCATGAAACTTTATTTTTGAATTCTTCATCTCCTGAAACTGTATGGAGCTGGCTGAATGCTACCCTTTAATGAAAGATTTGTTGCTTTGTAGACACCCATTTCCCACCATAAAATGGAAAATTGCTTTTGAACATCAGAGTTTTTGTTAAACGAGCAGTGTTATTTTATGTATTTAGGAGGGGAGAGTGATGCTGGGGGGGGGGGGGGGGGGCGGCAGGGCTCCTGATTTCTATTCCCAGACTTGCCATAGACTTTCTCTGTGATCTTCTAAAAGTTGTATAGTGTCTCTCTGCTTCCATCAATCATGCTGACACTTAAATAGCTGTTTGTAAAGTGCTTTGAGATCTTCAGAGGAAGGGCAACCCAGACACCTGCTGTGTTCTGTCCAAATGAGCTCATAATTAGAGCAGTTACTCCTCAGGAAAACACACGGGAGCATGTGCAGATGCAAATGTCACCTAGAACTTTGCTTGTACACTGTTAAGCAGATGCTGTGCTTGTGCTCCAGAAATCTCTGCATTTCAGTGGTGGGTGAATTTGAACTTCGTAAATAGTTTATTATAGACATCACTTTGCAATCATTAGTGATGAAAAGAGCTGTGAAAGTAACAAAAAAAACAAACAAGGAGTCCTGTGACACTTAAAGACTAACAGATTTATTTTTTGCATGAGCTTTCATGGGAGAAAATGCCACTTCGTCAGACGCTTTGAAGATGGGAGAACTTACAGAATGGTAGGAGATAAATGTGGGGAGCTGTAAGTCATAGGAACAGATGATGAAGTGGTATTTTCTCCCATGAAAGCTCATGCAAAAAAAAAAATCTGTTAGTTTTTAAGTGCCACAGGACTCCGTGTTTGTTTTTGTCTTACTGAACTAGACTAACACAGCTACCCCTTTAGACTGTGTGTGTAAATCAGATTGTCTCTTATAATCGTCTAGGAATTGTTAGCCTGCCCCAACAACACGTACAATATTAATTTGTATTTGGTTGAAACTGGACAAAGACTGCTGGATACCACGATTACCTTCAGCTTGGAGCAGAGCAGTGCCAGGCCTCAGCAGGTAAGTTGAAGCCCCTTTTCTGTCATTAAAGGTGGCCAGAGATGGATGCATGAAGTTTCTCTTTACATCAGGTTGGCTGTATCCTGAAGTTTATCAAACTTCTTGCTGCAGCCAAACAGACAAGCCCCTGATTTGAGGTAGTATGATCCTTGTAATTTGGGTGTCAGAGATTTGGCATCTACATCTGCCTGTACCACAACCTGCAAGTCACTTCACCTTTCTGTGTCTGTTTCCCCAGCTGTAAAATGGGGATAGTGAAATTTAATCACCTTTGTAAACCTCAGATTCTACAGATGAAAAATGCTGCATATTAAGATAGCCTTTTCTGGCTGGCAGGGGTGGTCAGAGGTCTTTGGGTGATCTGAAGAGGTTGCTGGTAGTGAGAAGTGGCTAGCAAGACCACCATATGTACCCAGGATGTTTTTGATACAGGTATGGTGGTATAGCTTATCCCTGGGTTCAGTGTTCCCCCTTTTTTCGTAGGCTGTGGGCGCCAAAAAATTCTTTGTATGCGCTGATATTAGCATTGTTGAATTTTTTTGTGTGCACTTTATTTTGTTGTGTGAGGAGGTTTCAAGATCTATGTGTGCGCACACATGTGCACAGCTTAGAGGGAACAGTGCCTGGGTTTATGGGGCCTGATTGGAAAGGCAGGGCAACAGTGTATTAAAGAGATGGAGAGACCTCACTTAGCAGGAGAAATAGGCTTGACGCAGTGTAGAACAATACTGCTGAGCACAAAATACGTGCTGCATTTCCCTTCAGGGTCTTGGTATTGCTGAGTCTAATTCAGTGCTTTAAAATACCCAAAGGATGAGAGTTGCTATATGAAACCAAGTTCCAAAGGAGTAGCTTGTTAATCTAGTTCAGTAAAACAAACAAGGAGTCCTGTGGCACTTAAATACTAATAAATTTGTTAGTCTTTAAATGCCACAGGACTCCTCGTTTGTATGAAGCCAGTCTGCCTCTAGATCAGTGGTTCCTAACCGGTGTACTGCAGCAACCTCTTTGATGTGCCGCCAGCGGCAGCATGACGTAGCCCCAACCATGGTCCAGGGGTCGCTAGTGGCATCAGGATCCAGCCCTGGCTGGGGGGCTGCCAACAGTGGCAGAGTCCCGGAGCTGTGAGTGACTGCGTGGTGCAGTGTGCTGCAGCAGATCAAAGGGTTGGGAACCACAGCTCTAGATCCATGAGAAATGTATTCCTGAAAGTAGCACCTCATCTCTGCTGCTTCAGAAGTTTAAATGCAACAGAGTGATCTTAAATCCTTTTACCTTTGAAGTGCATCTTCCTTGTATAGGCAAGAGGTATAATCATGATGATCTCCTCTTTCCTTGTCTCTCTTTTCCAGTTGTACATCCAGGTCTTTTTGAAGAAAGATGATTCTGTCGGCTACCGAGCACTTGTGCAAACAGAAGACCACATGCTCATGTTCCTCCAGCAGCCTGGTAACTTAAAACCAGATTGGCAGATTGCCCAGTTCTACAGTGTATCTTCTCTTGGCAGTGGCACTAATGCAAGTTCAGTGGCCATTAAGTCTAGCCAAGCAGATTCTTTCCTGAGCTGACTCTCTCAGAGGACAGGGAATGTTCCTCACACCCCGAAAATTTAACCTTCCTTTACTACCAGATCTAAGCATCTGGTCCTGCAATGCACCTTGTTGAGGCAACATGCTGTTGGCTTCAGTGGAACTCTGCAGAGTTTCAGGGTCTGTCCACACACAACTTATTGTGGGATAGGGATTTGTAGCAGCTATTCCTCAATGCCTTTTCAAAAAGAAAGGAAATTCTTCAGACCAAAAAAAAAAAGTTAGCCTGAAGATAGCATCGAAAGGCTGTCTTGGTAGCTTGAGTCTTTGTCACCTTGCAAGAATGTTAGAGACTGAACTTTCCAATTGCTCTGAGGAACAAACATAGCTCAGAGTCAGGAAATGCACTTATTCTTCTCTCTTAATCAACCTATGTTACCTTTTCTTTGCATCTCTCTAGGGAAAGTTCTGTGGAGCAGAGAGGAGTCACTGGCAGAAGTAGTAAGCTTGGAGATGGTGGATCTACCTCTGACGGGTGCCCAGGCTGAGTTGGAGGGAGAATTTGGAAAGAAAGCCGGTAATAGCCACAACCTCCTTATAGAGTTGAACTTCTGCAGGAGTCTAGTTCTATGTTTGTTTGCTTTTTTGGTATTGAAACTATACAAGCATAAAAAACCCTTTCCTCAAAACTGAGTTGTCATCCCAGATTTCTTATGCAGACAATTGGAAGAAAATGAACTGAAATAAACTTGACATCCATAGTTTGGGGTTGTTACTCTAACTCATCCTTCTCTTAAAACTAGATTGCATATGCATGCTTTAGTAATGAATTCTCCACATCCCTTTGGGAATAACTGAGTGATTGGGAAATTAAAGCCAGCTTGCCTACTTTTATCAAAATGCTTTTATTAGACTATCCAGTATTGTCTAATGCTTAAAATGAATTATAATCACCTTTATTGTCTTTCTTGCTGTCCTGGATCCAGCCATTCAAGGTAACCCAAACAACAACATGCAGATCCTTTCCTCTCTTTTGGGACCATCTCTTTTCTGGTGGATCTTTGTTTTCCCTGTTTGGTTTATTTCTGAGAGAAGAGATATAGATTAAGCATAGGATGTGGCTCCTAACAAAAAAAATGTAATTCAGACTTCAGTTGTCAAGATTTCGGTACTTCTATATAAAGGTGGCTCTTCTGTTATGAGTAAGTGAATGCAGGAAGCCTAAGGCCAGGTGCACTGGTTAGTTTTAGCTGGGCACTTTCTGGAATGATGAGAAAGAGCTTCTGTATAAAGTAATGTTTTAGTTTGTAGGAAAGCTTGATTTGAGGTGAGCAGAGTGACTGTTGACATGGGATATGGCAGTATGTATTAGGGGCTTGGTAGGCAAAGGAGCTTCTGTGGTGATAATGGGATAAAATATGATCCAGATATCATGAAGGGCAAGGCAGAATTTTCTTAAGCAATATATACATGTATGGTAGCACATAACTTTTATAGACTGAGGCAGTGGTCTGAGTTGCTGTACTGTGTGTGTTTCCCCTGCTTGTTGCGTTCATTCAGGGGTCTCAAACCTGTGGCCTATGGGCCACATGCAGTCCCTAAAGTTATTTCCTGTGGCCTGCAATGACACTATCATTATCAATATTTGCAATATCATTGTATGGAAAGGTTTCAGTGGTGCAGCCTTCAGGCTAACGTACTAGTCCTTGTGCAGCCCTCATGGTGATTGGAGTTTGAGACCCCTGCATTAACTATTGTCACCGACTTGTTTGTAGATGGCTTGCTGGGGATGTTTCTGAAGCGCCTGTCTTCCCAGCTCATACTGCTGCAGGCCTGGACTGCACATCTTTGGAAGATGTTCTATGATGCCAGGAAGCCACGGAGCCAGATTAAGAATGAGATCAACATTGACAACTTGGCAAGAGACGAGTTCAACCTACAGAAAATGATGGTGATGGTCACTGCTTCTGGGAAGGTGAGGATGGCAGGGACTGGAAGCCATTCTTGGGGTGTAGCACACCATTGTGGCAATGAGGAGGGGGGATTCAGTGGTGAGGCTGTGGTGAGAGATGTGTCAGGAAACCAGCAGGGCATCTTGTAGTGGAGGAGAGAATCCAAAGGTCTAGATGTGAAAGACATGCTGTTGTGTATGATGGCTGTTTTTTGTGGTCTCTGTACTTCAGCTCTTTGGTATTGAAAGCAGCTCTGGCACCATCCTGTGGAAGCAATATCTTCAGAACGTGAGGCCAGGCTCCTCTTTTAAACTGATGGTCCAGAGAACAACAGCCCACTTCCCCCACCCTCCACAGTGTACGCTGCTTGTTAAAGACAAGGTGAGTCTCTTCCACACCTCCCCCCCCCCACTTCCAATGGATTTTACCTGCCCTTTAGTGAAAACCTTCTTTCAGGAAGTCCCTTCCTTATGTGATGATAAACATAGTGATGGCTGAGTGGGGTGGAAATGGCAAATGATAGGAGGAGCGAGACAGAGGCAGATCCTAATCCAGAGTGTTAGAAATATCAGGTTTGCTTTGTAAAAGCTTCAAATGGCAGCAAAAAAAAGCAAACATTTCACCCAACTGCTTTGTCAGCTATGTGAAGTGGAAAGTCAGGGCCTGTGTACACCAGCTATATAGGAAAGGCTTTGCCTCTGCTTGCCTCAGAACAGCATATACACCTCAGAAAATAAAAACACTCTCATTTGTTTTGGTGACATCTGGACAGGCGGTGGCAGGATTTAGTTAGTGTTAACATATGATGTATACAGTTCTTTGGGATCAGCAGAGATGAAGTGAGTGGAGCACACAGCATGTTCCTCTGTAGTGTAAGGAGCACAGAATATGGAGAAAGGTGTGGACAGTGAAGTCCAAATATAAAGGGATCAAGCTTGCAGGTTACTTCCTATGCCAGAAGAACAACTACCTTTCTCTGTGTTTTTTCAATAGTTTTCAATCCTGTTGTCTGTTTCAGGAGACCAAAATGAGCTCTCTCTATGTCTTTAACCCCATCTTTGGGAAGTGGAGTCAGGTGGCTCCCCCAGTTCTGAAGCGTCCTATCCTTCAGTCTTTGCTTCTGCCCATCATGGATCAAGATTATGCCAAAGTGCTACTTCTGATTGATGATGAACACAAGGTAATTGTGGTCCAACCTAGGGCAAAACAGTCTCCAGCTGCAGGATAAATATCTCCCCTGTCAGAGCAAAAATAAAAATGTTGTCAAGCAAGTGTCCAGCTTAAAATCCCGACTTAAAAGGACTTGAGCAAGATAGAACATGTATTTAAAGCCATTTTCTTATGCGTCACTGATAGCGCTATTAGATTACCATAAAAACTTTAAAATCTAATTTGCTCTTTGTTCTCACGCTTTGTGTACCTCTCGCATTTCATTTAGTTTGAACCGTGGAACCAAAATAGTTGTCTTCACGCTTAGTTCTAAATCAGGGGTTCTCAGCCTTTTCATGGTCACGACCAGCGGGGAGGCTTTCCAGCATTGCATGACACACCAAGCTAAGGCTCCCCTCTTCAGCAGGGCAGGCTCCGGTTCAGTGCCAAAAACCATGTTTCAGCAGATTTTGTTACTTTGGTTGGATGGTAACAAAATTTGCCAGAACAGGATATTTAGCACTATACTGGCTCTTCTCGCCCTGCTTCTGAGTGGGACAGGGGGAGGTATCAGGTACTAGGGTTGGGAGCCTCCCAGGGCTACAGGGACTGTCCCCAGCCCCAGAAGTGTGTTGTGGCTGCTAGCTTCCCCCTGCAGGGTGCCAGCAGATACTTGGGTTGGGAGCCTCCCCTAGCCACAGAGATCTCTGTAGCCTCAGGACTGGCCCCAGTCCCAGCAGCACACTGCTGCAGCTGGCTCCGCCTCAGAGAGCCAGCAGGCACTGGGACTTGGGAGCCTTCCAGAGCTGATCTCTGCCGCTTGGGGACTGCCCCCAGGGCTTCTGGCTTTTCCCCTTGAGGAGCCAGCAGACACTAAAGCCAGCCTTCTGGAGCTGGAGACATCCTTGCAGCCTCGAGACTGCCCCCTGACACAGCGGTGTGCTGTGGCTGCTGGCTTCCCCCCAGCTCCAGCAGCATGCTCCTGCAACTGGCTTCCTCCATGGGGAGCCAGCAGGCACTAGGACTGGGAGCCTCCCAGAGCTCATGTCCACTGCTCTGGGACTGTTCACGGCCCCAGCAGCATGCTGCCACTGCTGGCTTCTCCCCTGGGAGAGCCAGCAGATGCAAGGGCTGGGAGCCTCCCAGAGCTGTAGAGACCTCTGCAGCCTCAGGACTGCCCCCAGTGGAATGTTGCTGCTGCTGCCTTCTCCCCTGCTCTGCTTCAGCAGGGAGCTTGAGAAGGGAAGTTGGTGGCAGAAGCACTTTGGCTAGGAGCAGGGTGTTGTGATGCCAGTTTTTGGTGACACAACTTCCTTCTCTTCATGACACACTTTTAAGCTGTGACACAGCAGTTGAGAACCGCTGCTCTAAATAATTTAACTCTCCTTTCTCTTATGTGCTAGGTGGCATAGTGCTGTTTGTTTTATTTGGTTGTCTGATACTGAAGAACAATGCTGCATCCAAAACTGACTTTTCATGGCAATTGAAAGACAGTCATGAAAACCTATTTAGTCGTGTTAGGATTTGAAACTCCCCATGGTTTTTAAAGCAAACTTGAACTTTTCAATCTGCAGTAAGTTGATTCTATCCCTCTTTTTGTGCCCCCCCCCCCCGGTGCAGAGGTAAAATATAACAAGTCAGTGGCTGGCTAACAGACTAGGAAACTGTTTCACACACAGAACACTGCCTCCTCCACAGAGCAGATTTCTGCTGTAGATTCTTTATGGCCCTTTACATGGCTGGTATATGTCTTATATTCTTGCCAGTCAAAAACATAAGCCATTTATGGAACAGGGTAAGATAGTGTTAGCTTCCCTATTACCTAGGGTACCTTTGCCCTTGTAAAGCCAAATTCATCCTTTAATTCAAACCATTTAAATTAGTGGAATTTGCATCTGTGGTAAGTTGGGCCTAGTATATTTAACTGAAATTGCCTGCTTTTACATGTGATACTATAAATTGATGTTAATTAATGTCTTTGTTTATACTCTTCTTTATCTTTCCAGGTTACAGTTTTCCCAGCAACTAAAAACGTCCTCCGTCAGTTAGAGGAAATAGCCCATTCCATCTTTTTCTATTTAGTGGATGCTGAACAGGGCAAACTCTCTGGTTTCCGGCTGCTAAAGGTAAGAAAGATGCTCTGTGCTACATTGTAATAAGTGACATGTTCATCCCACAGATTGTATGACTGATGGATCTTTGCTGTTGTTGTATGGGATTTTGGGTTTGATGTAGAGAAAGTGGAACTGGGTACTGACTCCTGCCACCTCTGGAAAACTTCATGAAATCTTTGTAAACCCACAGTGGTCAGTAGTCTTTACTGAAGAATCCAAACTTGTCTCCATTCTATAGTTTGGTGAGATTCCACAAGAGGGAGCAATTCTCCCATATTTTATGAAGATGCACTTGGTGCTGAGGAGATTAGAGCCCAGTAGGTAAAGTAATCTTAACTCAGCTCTGCAAGAGTTTATTGCCTCTTCTGAGAACTAGTTTCTCTGCCCTAAGTGATGTGATCTTTCTTTAGTGGAAAGTGTTGGCGTCTGCTCTAGTGATCCTCTCCATTGCACTCTCCACTAGCTGCTAAGGAGATGGATCCAATTCCATCTGTATGTTTTATGTGAAATGGTTATGATCATCCAAAGATTTGTACTAGGACCAGGGGTGTTTGTTTAATAATATAAAAAAGAGAGTGAATGTTGAGGTTGCAAAACTTATAGGAGATGTGAAACTGTTAAGTGTAGAGATGATCGAATAACTCCAGAGATTCTTGACAAAACTAAGTAAATTAGCAACAGGATGGCAGATGAAATTCGAAGTCAACATGTGCAATGTGTAGCACATTGAAAGAGTAAGTTGAACCACTCATATGTGCTGCACGTGTCTAAACTGTAGTCCCTAAGAAAAAGGATAGGGCTGCCATTGTGGATAGTTCAATGCACAGTGGTGGACAAAAAGGCAAACAATGTAAGCATGAACAAAAAATGGAATAGAACATTTTGTGCAAACAAACAAATTACTGGAGTGTCTTGACATGAATGCTGTGTTCACTTCTGAACACCCTACCTGAAGAAGGACATTGCAGAAACAGAGAGGGCCTAGTGGTGAGTGACAAAAAGGACTAACAGTGAGGAGAGACTGTAAAGATTGGGGAAAACAAACACATGCAATTGACTGCCTTTAATTCAGCCCCCTTTTGATAGCCTTTAATTACATGATCACATTCCAAGATTTTTTTTTTTTTTAATTATTATTTTTTGGTAAGATAGAGGCAGAATGTCAAGGTGGATGGAGAGCATTGGTCTGATTCATTGTAATAAATCCTATGGAATTATGTTCTAGGGAGAATCTCCCTATGTCCTATAAACGGAGATTGTGTCTTTTGGAGGGTGAAGAAACTTCTGATTTTGCATCTTGTCCCTGCTATAGGATTTGAGAACAGAGGAAAGCTGGGAGATGACCATCCCAACTGAAGTGCAGAGGATTGTGATTGTGAAGGGGAAGAGATCCAATGAGCATGTGCACTCCCAGGGTCGGGTGATGGGTGATCGCAGTGTCCTCTATAAGGTACTGCAGCCAATTGTGCTTTGATGGTTGTGGCAATATGCTAAGATTTCCAGGGAACCTTGCATGGTAGCATCAGGGAACTGATATACACCTCCTGAGTCTGTAGACACTAAATATGTTTTAAAGGCAACACCAGGTGGAAGGATGTTTTTGCCACCTGTATTGTCTTCTTGAGCTGGTTGGTAATTCTCTTTATGGAGCAGCTCAGACGGAAGCAACAAAGGTAGCAAGTCTAACTCGGTCTTCATTATCTTCTTGGTCCTGTTTGTAGGCCCAGGCTGAGGTCAGGAGAAAGGGGATGAATGGGTGGGGGACGATCACAAGTCCTAATGTCTGTCCTGGGATGCATCCATGCTTGTCCAGGCTTTTGTCAGACTGATGAAGGAAGGACAGAAGGAACTAATCCTGGATTTGCTATGGTCCTGTTCTACCTATCATGCTTCCCAACTTCCTCCTCCTCCTCCATCAAACAATTCTAGTCGGGCAGTGATAATGTGAGCTTCCAGCTGAGAGACTGGTTTGGAAGTGGACTGGAGATCAGTAACCCTAGGTAAACAGAGACCAAATGAGTTGCAGAATTGAGTATGGTCTCCAGGATGATATCACTGGCTACTGTATTCTTCAAAAACACTTGTTGGAGGGGCTCACCATGCAGGTGGGTGATTATATACAATGTTTCACTTGCAGTCAATCCACCTAGTTTTGGGAAAGCTTTTAAAGCAAGTATCTGATAAAATTTTGTTCTTTTCTCTCCTGATTGGGGAGCACAGCTTTACAATTCAAATCCCATTTCTACCATTGCTGGTCCTGAGTCCTGACTCAAGATGTGACAAATGGTGCCCTGCGATGGCCAAGTTTCTGCATACATGTCAGTGTTTCTAAACCTCATTGGAAGATAAAAGCATCTGAATTTTGACCAGAGGAAGTTTTCCTCCATAAATGTTTTCAGGCTTCTGTTAAAGACCGTGGGTGTATGATGACAACTGCAACCGATTGTGCCACACAACTGCTTGTTGTTTTTTTACTGGACTAGACTAACACGGCTATCCCTTTGGAAACTGATTATAAATCTGTCCTGATGATTTGTGCTGTCAACAGACGTTGTGTTGCCTGCACCTTTGGCTGCATAGCCTGGGATAAGCTACATAGATTACAACTGGCAAATAGTTATAAACTAGGGGCTTCTCCACATCTCTCTTCTCGTCTTTGTTATAGTCCTTGAACCCTAATCTGCTGGCAGTGGTGACAGAGAGCACGGATACACACCATGAACGCACCTTTATTGGAATCTATCTGATTGATGGAGTCACAGGCCGGATCATCCACTCTTCTGTGCAGAAGAAAGCAAAGGGACCTGTCCACATTGTCCATTCAGAGAACTGGGTGGTGGTAAGGAAAAGTTATTGCCTGTAATCCTTTAGATTTGGGAGCTGGAGGCAACCACCTGTGTTGGCCAGGAAATGCTCTCTGACTTCACCCAGTGACTATCCAGCAAACTTCTGCTCAAGTGTGTCTTCCCCTCTTGTCTCAGTACCAGTACTGGAATACTAAGGCACGACGGAATGAGTTCACCGTGCTGGAGCTGTACGAGGGGACAGAGCAGTATAATGCCACAGCCTTCAGTTCCCTTGACCGCCCGCTGTTACCTCAGGTCCTCCAGCAGTCTTATATCTTCCCTTCTGCCATCAGTGCCATGGAGGCCACCATCACTGAACGAGGCATCACCAGCCGTCACTTGCTCAGTAAGAATTGGGTTAGAGCAGGGTGGAGTGATTGGGTTACACATGTCCAATTTTGTGTGCAAGTAAAGGTCACTAGAGTATCTAAGGCAGTGGTTTCCAACTTTTTTGGCTTGATGGCCACAGATACCATTTTTTTGCCACCAGCCTCTACCCCCCCCCCCCCCGAAAAAAAGAAAAAGAAAAGAAAAGCAGTTTGCTTTCTCACTGTTTTGTGGTCTGCCTGGCTGCAGCAGGGAAACACACACACATTGTGTAACCCTGTGCACTCCAGTGGGGTCCCAAGGCTGCACTCTGAGGGACAGAAAATCTCTGCTCCCCTCTCTCTCAATACAGCAAGGACACCAGCACTTATGGACCTAAGCAGAACATTTTGCCTTACTCCCTGCAACAGCCAGGGAGGAGAGCACTGATCCTGCCTACAGCAAGGAGTCTGCATCATTTTTTTGGCTTGTGGAAATGTGCTTCGCCTGGGTCCTTGCAGAAGGGAGCCGCTGCCTAATCAGCAGGAGGGAAGCCACAGGCCACTTTGAAAGCTCCCAAGGGCTATTTTTGGCCCCTGGGTCAACAGGTTGGGACCTACAGATCTAGGGCGGTCATCAGCCATGAGAGTTCCAGGGGTGCTTTACAGCAAAGTGGTTTTTAAAGCTAGCTTGTGATTTGATGAAATAGTGCAGCTAGCTATAGCCCTTTCCCCTTGGCATTAACTCTGGCACATGTGAGTCTGTTCTTCATGCATTCAGATATTGCTGCTATCTGCACGAGTCATGCCATGGTCTTTCACTCACAAGCTGCCTTTAGAGCAGGCTTGTCAGCCTGCGGCCTGGGTGCCAAACTCGGGCCCACAGAGTGCTGCCGAAAGAGCCTGGGAGGTGTGGCTGGCCAGGGCCCTTGTCAATTTCCAACCCTGCACACAGCTGCAGGGAGGCATGGCCCGGCCAGAGAGGTGTTCGGGGCTGGATTTCCCTGAGCAGTGCTTGGCAGGGATTGAGGAGAGCAGAGCTGGCGGAGTTCCTGTCAGGGATTAGCTGAGTCCTGCCACCCAGCTGCTCTGCTCACCCCACGCCACCCTTCTTCCCCTCCCCTTCTCTACCATGCTCCCGAAGCTCTGCCTTGCCTCCTCACACAGGCACCCCTGCCCCCCCCCAGCAGTCCTCTGTACCCAGTGCAAGCAAAAGCAATGCCAAATATCACACTACTCATTAGTTTATTAATAAGATTTGTATGTCTTATTTACAAAAAAATTTTCTCACTGGCCCCCAGACGGAGAAAAGAATTGCAATGTGGCTCCTCACCCAAAAAGGTTGGACACCATTGCTTTAGAGAAAAAACAGTATTCCATTCCCCAGCCTAGGTCTCTGCTTGCTTCCACCCTCATCAGTGGGTGATGTTGGACTCAACAAGCTCGCTCTCTCATGCATCAGGAAGATTATTGGATTAGTCATCACACACAGTGGTCACTTCTAAGATGTACTTTTTCATGTACAGTTGGGCTTCCCTCGGGCGCAATTCTTTCCCTTCCAAAGGCTCTCCTGGATCCTCGACGTCCAGAGATCCCTACAGAGCAAAGCAGGTGAGCAAAATTCTGTAGCAGTAATTACTGTTCGCAGACACCTGCCATAAGGCAGAAGGTTGTGTTATAATAATTTAGTCTGAAGATGATTAATGTATCATTCTGTCCGCTAGACTGAGTAATTCTTGCTCTAAACTTTGACAGGCTGTTTTTGCTATTGGCAATCAGACTGCTTTGTTGCCAATCCCTGTGTGAATAAATTAGATTGTAACACTACAGTCCAAATGGTTATCAAAAAGCACCTGTTAGAATCATACTAGTGACTAGTATTCTACCCAATTATCTGTTTGTTAGAGTGATCCTTTCTCCCATTTAGTCCTCAAGCCTGTTTGGTTGGTCTTACAGCATGTCCTGGGCTACAAGTTTGTGGCCCTTTTCCTTATAGCCTGGGTGAATGACTAGGTTACCTGCATAAAGATTCTAACATACAATCACCAGACCTTATCTCCAGATAACAGACTGACAGGGATTCACACGCTATGCTGTGTTTGACTAGGTTTTGATCTCTCTCAAATGTCTTTCAGAGAAGAAAATTTGATTCCATATTCCCCAGATGTACAGATCCATGCTGAGAGGTTCATCAACTACAATCAGACTGTATCACGAATGAGAGGGATTTACACAGCCCCCTCTGGCTTAGAGTCCACGTGCTTGGTGAGTATAGGTCAGAGTTTCTTTGTAAAGCATAATGGTGGTATAGAACAGTATGCCATCAAAACTTTTTTCAGGGAAGGTATGTAACATGGAGCCCTGTTATAACTCGTTGCTTAATAGTTTCCTGAATGTGCTTTGCTTGATCATAACCATATGGGATGGGTCTATTATTAATGTATCTGGATTTCTGCTTGAAGTTGCTATAACTGGTGGTCTCACTTCTTTAGGTTGTTGCATATGGGCTGGACATCTTCCAAACCAGAGTCTATCCATCCAAGCAATTTGATGTTCTGAAAGATGACTATGACTACGTGCTGATAAGCAGTGTCCTCTTTGGACTAGTTTTTGCCACTATGATCACAAAGAGACTTGCTCAGGTGAAGCTGCTGAACCGTGCGTGGCGTTAAGTACATGGGTGAAGGGAACATTGAGGGCATCGGTGAGGCTGGAGAACTGGCTGGCTGGATTCTGAGTAGCTGATCAACTGCTGGAGTGCACACCACAAATGGATTTGGTTTAATTAGGTGTTACAAATTGTGCTCTTGGGATGGAGGCAAGTATTTGTCACATTTCTTTTGGAGGCGATGCAGGGAGGAGCTGCTGGTGACAGAAAAACCTGCCTCGCATGGGAAGAATTTTCCCAAAGGAAAGGAGACTACAAAGGAGCATCCATCTGTCCAGGACCTTGCTGAATCAGTCTGAAAAAATCTAGTTATCTTCGAAATGCTAAGATGATCCCATCGCTTTCCATGAAGCAGCTGCCCCACTGTTAGCTAAGATTGGTATCAAAATACAAAGGATGGTATTTCTCCCCCATTTTTGGGGGGTGCAGTTTTTGAGACTAATAGATGACTTTCCTCTTCCCTACTTCAACCCTTACTAAAATTTTGAAGAACCCTAGATGCACAGCAGCTGTGATTGGAAAACCAGATTTTATTAAAATGGGGCATGGAAAGGGGGAATGTTGGATAAGTTAGAAAGAAGAACATTCACAGAATGCAGCATACCAATGCAGGATTGACTGATGAAACCTTTTAAGTAAATTACAGCAATAGCTGAGGAGTTCAGGGAAAGATGATACTATTGAAGTCTCCATATTTTTTATTTATTGTGACTGCACTGTATGTTCCTTTCTGCTTTTTAATCTTTCAGATGTTTTGTTGCACAATACAGACCTCATTACTTGAATGTTTGAGGATGTTTTTCTCTGGTAAAAAAGTAAATATTTCAAGAGTTGTAGCAAATGTGAGAGATGCCAGTTGCATCCCACCTTTTATGCTATTTTTGTGGAATAGCCAAGTGATAACTTGAAACTAGGCTTTAAAATAATATAATTTAGGACTAAGAAAATCTGCAATTTGTTTTCCTTCCATGTATCATGGATGTTCATTCTTGGTGTATATTAATATTCAGTTTCTAATTTTAAATTAGAATGAGTTTTTAAAGATGTTTGTAACTCATTGGGACATTAAGTGCTAACTTGGTTCTGAACCTCCTCTATACTGAAATGGCTGCAATTTGGCACATGAAGCAAAAGGCTTTGCAGCATTTGGAACCAGGCCCATTGATCTGTGTTTGGCTGAGAGGTAATCAGATAGTCAGATGCTGTAATGAACTATGTCTTGTTTCTAATTGTGAATCTGGTCCACAGTTGTCTTGTGTGGGCAGAATGGATGAGGAATATGAGATCATTGTCAGGTGGTGAGCAGATCATCCTAAATAAAAGCAATTTGATCAGTATCTGTAAACGTTTGTATCTTTTGCTAGAACATTTTTTGCTTCTCTTCCCCAGTCAAAAATGCAAAGACACTTCTAAATCACATAAATGTTAGTGGTGATGGCCTCTACCACACTGCAAATGTCAGTGTCTACTAGAAAAGACTGGACATACTAGTGACACCTACTTTTCCTTTTTCAGCACTGGTTAAGGGACAAAAATGAGAACAAAAATAAATATATAAATGAGTTTGATAGGCTTCTAATTTCTTTTTAAAACTTGCAACAAATTAATATTTCAATTTTTCTTCCCTTTCATCTGAGGATCTCATAACTTTAATGATTAATAAATTTGAGGTCACAATATAGCCTGAGTCATGCAGCATGTAACTAGCATTGAGAGAGTAGAACCCAAATGTCATCACTTAGTGGTATCTGTTTGAACCAGTAGGAATACTCTTGCCTCAAGAAAATAATGTACAAATAAATGTGCTTAGTGCTAAACACAATGCCAAGGATGCCATAGTCCTTGCTACCAAGTTTACACTCAAGACGAAAGAAAACTAGGATTGGTGAGGAGACAGCTCATCACACATCCTCTGAATCCAAACAAAGGTGTGTTCAGTGTTATGGTTCAGATCACTATTTGCATTACTGCAATACCTAGGAACAAAAAAAAAACAAGCAAAAAAAAAAACCGCCCCATTGTACCAGGAACTGTTCAGAAAAGCAATAATGAAGGCAATCCCTATGCCAGAGAACTTGCATCCTACAAGATGCAATAAGTAAATGAAAGACATTAAGGGCCAGGACATGAGTTGGGTGGATCAAGTAACAACTCGCACTGTCAGATAAGTGATTTGAGTTATAGGGCTATGTTCTAAGGAAAGGTTTAAAAGATGAGGGCAGCCACAACAACCAAATGGAATTTTCCCAATGCAGTAAGAGAAACTTGAGAGAAAACGTTGGGGTGCTTCTGAGTGGAAGCAGACAACAGGGATCAAGGTTGCCATTGCTTGAGCTTATGTGGGAGTCTACAGCTAGGTTTAGCTAGTAAATCTTATGGAGCAGAGCTATATCAGGGGCCTTAGACAAGGAACTAGTGCTTATTTACCTGTTAATCTTTGTTTCTTCCATTTCTAATTGCTCAAAAAAATCATTCCTGGTTTTACAAACAGAGAGGGAAGAAGTGACCATAGGAACCTCTCTCCATGTGATATCACAGAGCTCTGACCCTAAAATGTTTCCCACAGGTTACACATTTAAAAAAACAAACAAACAAACAAAAAAAAACCTGTGCTACTCCTTGAATGAAGTGTGCAGTGCATGACAAACTAGGTAGGGGAAAAAAGGGACCAGGAAAGGGGTTAAAGTGTCTCAACTGGGGCAGTTGTGAGTACCAATGCATCTGCCTGTATTGTGTGCGTGAGTGGCTGGGATGGACCTGGCAGGAGAGACTTGATACCCACTCCTAGAACAGTGTGGTGCAGTGGTCAGAGGGAGGCCCCTTGGCTTCACTACCAGCCTCTGGCAGACGGTCACGAGCTATGTCCCCTCTAAGCTGTGTGCGTTTGCACACAGGTTGTGAAGCCTGTGCACACAACAAAATAAAGCATGCACAAAAAAATTCAAGAGTACTATTTTTGTGCTACTTTAAGAAGGCAGTTTCAAACAGCATGTTTCAAACAAGGTTTTGCAATTTATTAAATCATTTCTATCACTGTATCAAAATAAAATTTAGATATTATTTTGCATCATAGGCTTCGTTGCGCTCACAAGTTTGAACACACTGGAGTGCACACAAATTTGGATGCTGCTTCTGAAAATTTGCACAAAAGAATTGTTTTGAGCACACAGACTATGAAAAATTAGGGGGAACAAAGACTGACATCTCCCGGCTTCTCTCTCCTGCTCTCCTCGTTTGAGCCGGTGGGGAAACGCCGCTGCCTCGGCACCCACGTGCCCCTCCCAGCCCAATCTCACCCCCTGGCGCCACCGTCTGCACATGCGCAACGCGCGGCAACGAAAACGGGCACTGCGCATGTGCTAAAATGTTGCTGACTCATCTGCAGCGCAAGCGCGACAGCGAAGCATCTCACACCCCCACCGCATCGCCTGTGTGCGTCATACGTCTGAGCCGGAGCGCCGTGCGTCGCGCGCAGGCACAGGGACGGAGGGTGACGTCACTTCCTGTTGCTGCCGAAGCATTTCCTGTCTCTCTTCCTCCCCTCCCCCCGCCTTACCGAGGAGGCGGCGACAAGATGGCGGCGTCGGGTGGAGGAGCGGAGACCCCGGGGGAGCCGGGTTGGGAGGTGGCGGTGCGGCCGCTGCTCTCCGCCTCCTACTCGGCCTTCGAGATGAGGGAGCTGCCGCAGCTGCTGGCCTCGGTCATCGAGAGGTGGGGCCGAGGGACTAGAAGGGCCCCATCAGCGCGCCTGTCCCGTCCCCCGCCTCCTGGGCCTGCCCCTGCCCCTGCCCCTGCCCCGCAACCCCAGGGCTCCTCTCCCGGGTGCCGGCCTGCCCTGTGCTGTGGAGCGGCTCAGGGGCTGCTGTAGCCAGCCCGAGCCCCAGCCCGGCACCGCTCCACGGTCCCTGCGGCAGCTCAGCGCTTTCCTGGGCGGGCCGAGAGTGAAACCCCAGGCCCCGCGGCGTGTTGCTGTGAGCAGCTGCTGTGGTGACAGCCGTGACCCCTTTGCGGCCCCTGGGAGAGCCGGGGAGGACAGGAGTAGCGGGCGAGCCTGGCATGCGAGAAAGGAAGGCGGCTCTGCACGTTGCATTTTCCAAGCAGGGGTGGGGCTCGTCCAAGCACACTCTAGCCCGAGGCTTTTGTGGAAAATGGAAGTCCTGATAGTGGTAGGATCACTGGCACCCTGCTTCATCCCAGCTTCTGAGAGCCTGGGTTTCTCCAGCTGTTGCTCTTCGCCACTCACAAATGTGTGTGGGAGGGGGCAGGTTTCGAGCCCCTTTTCTCCATTTTCTGTGGCTAGTTGATGCTTATAAAAAAAAAAAGTCTTGCAGTTGTATCTAATGCTCCTTCTAAGCTGTGCATGTGCGCGCAGGTTGTGAAACCTGTGCACACAACAAAATAAAGCACGCACAAAAAAATTCAACAGTGCTAGTGTTTTTTTAATATTAGTGCACAAATTTGGATATTGGTTCTGAAAATTTGCACAAAATAAACTTTTTGTGCACACAGCCTATGATGAATTATGGGAGCATTGGTTACACCCTTTAAATATTTTTAGACAGTTATTCTCCCTTCATGTTTTGCCAGTTAAAAATGCATTATGGTCTTGTGCTGTGTAATGCCAACTATTTTAGTGGTCCTGGTAGGATAGCAGTCTGGATGTTTATCTTAGTAGATTAAATTGGTTTGGCTTTAGGGTCTGTCAATCAAACTGTTTTTTTTTTTAAATGTGGAGATTAAAGTTTTACTAAGAGGCAAGGCCCTCTCTGATTTGATCTTTGTTTGCCATAAGCTGGAGGTGCCTCATTTTGAGTGCATAGTGTATTTATCATGGGAATAGTTTCTAAAGTTATTACTGCATTACTGGTGGTACTTTTAATAAATAGCTTTTGCATAGCCTAAACTTTCTGTGCCAATAACACAACCTTATTTTTAGTGACAGAGAAATATGTCACAACTGACTATTAGGAAGCAACCCTACCACCATCCAACTTGACAAATTAGGAAAAACAGTTACCATAAAACTGGTTTGCCAAATTAGGGAATATACTCCAAACAATAGATTCTTAAAGTAGTAAACTTCTGCCCATATGCATGTAGTGGCTCACCTAGAAACCTGCATGTGTGTTTGTGCTATTCAAGAATTTTCTTGACAGATCCTACTTTTGAAGATTTCCTTAGCATGGCCTTTCTTTTATGGCTGTCAGTTGTGGAGTGAGCAAATGCATTACTACCATACGAAAATGCATATTGTAAGAATGTTAATCATTGTAGCAACTATATTTGATCCTTTCTGTAGTTTCTCAAATAAAGTAAGTGTTGCTCTGATTTACCAGTTGAGTTCAGTGATTCATCATTATTATGAGAACTGTTCTCTGAGGACCTGATTCGATATGTTGAGTGGCCTCCAGATCCACTGAATCCGATGGGAGTTGTGAGCATTTTGCTCTTTGTAGGATTGGACCACCTGTTTCATGTGGTGACCCCATTAGCAGAGTTGCTGTAGTGATAAGCATGATGTAAGGAGGGCCAAATAAGTAAGAGTGAATATATTCAAACACTTTAACTTTCAAGAATAGATCAAGTCCTATTTTCCTGAGAACTGCTGCTTTTGTGTTAGTTGTTAACAGCTTAATGGAGCAGTTATCCAACGGACAGATATGTTTGGCTGCTAGTATGTTTTGAGACTCTTGCTTAAATATGTAAAATTAACTTTGAATTATGAAGCTAATTATTTGAAAGGGCACCATCAACTTGGAATCCACTTCGTCTACAAAAAAGTTTCTTTGTCAGGCGGGACAGTCTTGGGGAGATGCTCACACATTTAAGATAATATTTTTGAGTCAATCTATTCCTGTTCAAGTGGGAGGCCTTTCTTAGCGATATTGTGCGTAAAAAAGGGTCTGATCCTGAACCATTGAAGTCAATGGGAGCGGGCTCAAATTCAGAAGTCAAAATGGGGTCCTGCCCATGATTGGTGCAAAAGCAGTCCTGCTGGTTGTATAAAATACTTGTTAACTATAGACTTTTATTTTTATTTAAAGCAAATTTAGTAATGTTGTCACCCTGAGTTTGGCTCTGGTGATTACCATTTCAAGCTGAACAGCGAAAGGAAGTTACCTCTGCTGCTTGCTTCAAAGTTAGGGTCCCCAGGAACACACACAGAAAAAAGATAGTACTACACATATATTAATGAGTACAAGATCTAGGCTGTTTAAAGGTTCTATAAAAGCAGGCCTGAACAAATCTCCTGGGCACAGAGTGGCCAGCCCCAAACTTAGGCACCTTTAGATGTGTGGCAGAGAAGGGGCTTACTGCTGCTGGAAGATTGTTGCTGCTGCTTCTGGCAGTGCTGCAGAGTGCACTGGCTCCCTTTCTTCAAGGCTACTTTCAGCAGTGGGTGCAGCATGGAAGACATCCCCTGCTGCTGAAAAAAATCCACTGCCAGCAGCCCTGGGGATGAGGTGGGAAGAGAGAGAAATGGTAATGCTGGAAATATCAGTGCAGCTGGCTCCTTTTTTAGAAGCCAGAGGCATTCATCTCCCTGACTGCTAGGTGCCGGGGCAAAATCAGTGCCTAGGAGTTGTCAAACACTGTACTAAAGTTACTATTAAAGTTATGATTACCACTGGAAACAGAAATTCTGTAAAGACCTATGCATGAATTAGAAACATAGACCTACTCGCATCCTTAGTGCTATTTTGAGGGTCTGATGGCTACCTTGTCGATTCTTCATTGGTAGAAGGATGGTTCTTTCTGGAATTTTTCTGTTGGGAACTCATTTTGCCCAGTCTGGAAGCCCCTCTTTTATCTTGTATTTCTGATCACACCTAACATTCTGCACATATCTGTGAAAGTATCCACCCTCTCTTTCCTTATTTGGATAATGGCCCCAGAGAATTTTGGATTACCCTGATTTTCATAGGTATGTTATAGCTTCTTGTATTTTCATTAGCATTTAGACACATTTGTTAGGGCATGTGTTAGAAAAAATGTGATTATTGGGTATCTTGTAATCCAGAATTACCTTTATGGTTAATTTTCCCACAATACCACCCACTGGCACATCTTTTTGTATAATCTTGTGACATTGGATTCTTTGGCAACTTACTGTGTTAAGCATTTCTTAAGCCTATGGCTTAGTATGGCTAAGCTAAAATCTTACAGGCCTCATCCTGTAGGCCTGTGATTTTCAAACTTAGGGTTGGGAATCAGTACTGGATTGCATACCCTCCAGTACTGGGTCATGGCATCCCCTGCCGCCGCCATCGAAAGACTGAAATGAATTGCTCGAAGATGTACTTGTTGGGTCGTGGACATAAATGATTTTTTTTTTTTTTCAACTGGGTCCTGAGGAAGAAAGTTCGAAAACTGCTGCTGTCGGCCTTACATTTCAGCCCTACTTAGATGCATAATTTTACTTATCCCTTCTGGTTACTATCAGTCTTTTACTTCTTGAATCCTGCAACTGAAATCTGTTTAGCATACAGTCATCATATATGGCTTGACATGTTAATCGTAAACATCACACAATGATTGAATGATAAAATAAACCGATTGGCTACATGACTGACTGTTCTTTTAATAATTTTTTTTTTTTAAATGAAATCTCTTCAGATCAAAATGTGCTTCATTTAATTTCCCTGTGTTATTGTAGTTCCTCTACTTAGGTCTCACATGACCTAACATCTTGCACAAGAAATCAGTAGTAATAACTGAGAGGAACTGCCAGATTGTTGGATGGGATAGGCTATCATGCCCAGATTGTTCTTGGTGGTTCTCTTTAAAATACATGATGCATGGCTATTGCTGCTAATTTATGATTGTGCACAGAGAGATGACAGAGTAAAACATACTGCTGAATCTGAGCACATGAGAATGTGAACTTTGGAGAGTTCTGTTTTCAAAGATCTTTGGCTTTATCATGAAGCAGTCTGATTCCTGGATTACAGGAATAAATTGTACTGAAAACTTCCAAATTATTAAAAATGAAGGGCTATATGCTACCCTAAATTCACATACAATTTCCATTTGAGGTAGTAGGCATTGTTCTTGTACCTGAGGTTAGGTTTATAATGTGAATAAAATACTGGCCTGAAGTTGAAAATCAGTTGGCTATTTTTAACATCGTCAGATGAAACCCCTAGACTCTTACTGATTGCTTTTGCCAATCTAAAAGTTAAATAAAGTAGTTTTGAATTCAGAACTACAGATGTGCTGTTTCCATCAGAGAGTGATAGTAGCATACTTTATTCTGTTTCAGAAATGTTTAACAGTCAAACAACAAAATGTGAGTGGAAAATAGACTGGTTATAAATTGGTCACTGCACAGGTTAGCAGAAGATTGTTCCTTGTTTCCTTCTCCTTGATATTTGATTACACCAGTGTGCTGGTGAAATAAGAGGGTGATGTACATTGCCTGCTGGAGACAAGATACCAAACCTGGAAGTTCATTATTTTAATCTGGTATGGCAAAATTTATGTTCCTAAGTGACTGGCTGATGTTAAGAACTTTCAAAAGAAGAAAATAGCAGTGGAGTGCTGATTAAAAAATATGATGCTGTGGAAATCACTAGATCAGAGGTGGCCAAACTTATGGAACTCAAAAGCCACACAATTTGTTCCTTAAACCTTCAAGAGCTGCAGTGAGGCCTATAGCCATATACTTTTACCTGCTACAAAATTACAAAGTTTAAAATTCATTGCACACTTTAATTTGATCGTAAAAAGAGGACAAATATTGATCCTACTAATGTCAGATTCTAATAATTACTTACTTATGGTTACCATGAAAATTAGGCCTATACATTAAAAACTTAACTGCTGCTCTATGTAGAAGTATGCAGGCTAGTGGTGAGTTTTTTAAAATCGGCTGCACTTCTCCCCACCATCCCCAGCCATGCCCCACTTCTCCCCACCGTCCCAACCCCCTCTTGAACTCCTAGGCTGGGACTGCTTTCCTAAATTGATTTGCTGATATTCTTCCGGGAGCCACAGTTTTTCATTCAAGAGCCGCATGTGACTTCTGAGCCGCAGTTTGGCCACAACTGCACTAGAGCATGCAACCAGGCAAGTAGATATATTAAACTGCCTTTCCTGTTTCCAGAGGTTTAAGGGAAAGCTGTAGTATAGAGTTTGGCAAAAACCTGGGTGCCAGGTCACCATGATGACCAGGCTTGTTAGACTGGCTCCAAGCTCTGCTATAGAAATGCAGTGAAGGAGCACCTTTGGCAACCAAAAATAAAACTGCTGGTGCCTAGTTGGGAAGGAATTTTGTCACACCCTGCTGTAGTAGTACTTTTAGATTCACTGTGGGAGTGGGTAGACTTTCTTTTCCATGTGCATAAGCTCCAGGGAGGCAGAAAACTAAAATAGAGATTCTTCAGGAGAATATTGAGAGAGCAGATAATCTAATGAAATTGTTAGTCAGGAAACTGCAAAGGCATCTTCCATTTCTTATAAGTGGAGAGTCTTCCACTCATATGTTATTCCAATAGTTCCATCACTGTCTCATTTGATTTATTGTATATCTGATCAGATAAATAATTCACTATTAATCTTATTGATGCAAGGTCTGTGGCTGGACATAGTCATGGAACTCAGCAGAGGTCCAGAGATACTGTCATGAAAATGTTATGTGAGTGATGGGGCATGCTAATAACTACTTTTGAGTCTCTGTTTTCAAAGCTGTGGTAATTGGACAGGGTAAAGTCAATAATACAGTCAGACAGTAGTCAGGCATGGAGCATTGAAGAAAATCAGTGTAAGGAAGATTGGTCTGGTGGTTAAGACACTGGACTGGTATAGGGGCACTAGGTTCAATTCTGCTTCTTCTCCATCATCATGGGAAAGTCAACTAATTTCTCTATTAGCTTTGAAATGAGGTTAATCAGTTCTTTTTCTCATGCCGTTTTTCTTCAGTTGTAAGCTTCTTGGGGCGGGGCTTTATCTTACTGTGTGTGTGCAGGTCGATGTAAAGAAGGCCTGATCTTAGCCTCTCACTAGACGTCTCTAAGTGGTACAGGATATAAATGATTACACAATAATCCTGCCCCCTTTCAACAGGGCAACAAGTTGTGTTTATAACGAAGATAAGTCTTGCCTTTGCCAAGAAGTTGACTCTATTCTAGCTCCTTCCACTGCCTCTGCTCAATTTAAGCAGCTTCTAGGGTTTGAGTTGAGGTATCTCATTTGGTACTGCAAAGTGTTCCCTGTAGACATCATCACATTTATCTATTATCCATAAAGTCTTTTCATCCTCAATTACCAGTTCAAGTCTGCATCAGATGGATATTGAACAAAAGTTACAACCATCTGATTGCCTATATTATACGAGTTTCATTAGCTAATAGACAGCTATCCACATCACACACAGTCACCATAGTTGGCACAACTGTCAGTCACAAGAAGAACCAAGGTCTGAATTAGTCCTGGAGAGTGAGCTATCTTCTTATTCTGAGGGGGCCTGTCTGTACTAATAGTGAGGCAAATCAGTGGGGCAGCGTATGAAGTCTGAACTGGGACTACCTATGCTATATCTGTACTGGGGATAAGTTGTTCTCATTCTCCCTGTCCTCATCAGTGTGCGCAAAAAAAAAACAAAAACAAAAAAAACCACAAACACCACACCAACCCACAAAAGAACAACAAACACCACAACACAACCACCCCAAACCAACTAATCTGAAATTTATTTTTAAAGAGCTTTCATGTGTAGGGCTAATTTTTGGTTTTGCTCTTTTTAGTCTGGCATTTGAGCTTATGTTAATATTTCTCCCACTCTGGATGAACAGTTTCCAGCATTGATGATGGTTTATGTGGGGAGCCCAATAAAATCGTAAATGAATCTTTGAGGATGTCTCTGCCTCTGTTTCAGCAAATGTATTTTTCTCCAAATCTATGGCAACTCTGCCAGAATTTCCCTTCCTTTTCTTGCTTCACAAAGTATATTGTTGCTGTAACTGACTGTTTTGAACCTTCCATTCTGTAGAATTGCACATGCTTTGACAGAGAATGTGTGTTGATGACTCCTGTCCTGACAAACGCAAACTGTACAGAACTTATAGACAGCTAAGAAGGGAGTGAGCCACTGTTAAAAAGTAATAGAAAGGGGTCTTGGGGATAACGATAAAATATGTCAAACTCTTGAAGGGAGAAGGGCAAAATGTATACTGCATCAGAATTTTTTTTCAGATCCACTGTGGATTTTAAACCTTAATATTGTCCTGTTCCTGTTTATGCAGAAGTTCACACTCATGTCAGAGAACTCCTTGCCACGTAGGGAAGAGCAGAGATACTGCGTTGCTCTGAGAAAAATAATTTTATTCCAAATGCTTTGTTTGAAAAATATATATATATTTGGAATTAATATAATTAAGTTTAAATCATGTATGTTTCATGTATTAATAAACATATCACATCTTCAAAGCTGTGTAACGTATTTGCTTTCCTGCTATATTTTCTTATTGCAGTGAATCTGAAATCCTGCACCATGACAAACAATATGAGCCCTTCTACTCCTCCTTTGTTGCGCTCTCCACTCATTACATTACTACAGTGTGTGGCCTAAGTAAGTGTTTAGCATGCTTTGGCTCCTATTACTTGTCTAGTGACTTATGTGTAATGAGCAGGGTTGTCATTCTTTTGGTACTTGCTTCAGGTCTGTTTTCTGAATCAGATATTATGAGTTTTGGGTTTGATGCTTGCCAACCATTTTTCTGGTAGCCTATTTAAGATTGTGAAGGAAGCAGAGACCTGAGGAGGTAGGCATTGTAAGTGAAATCTAATGCAAAACTAACATGAACTCTTCGCTTTATGACTGTCCTCATTATTTATTGAAGCCTTTTTGTGCTATTTTGTGTTACAATGACACTTATGATAATAGTATCCCCCGTATTTATCTGTAGTAGTGCTTGCACCTGTATAGATAATCATCCTTGTTTTACTGATGTTCCTTGTATATTATTGTCTAATAGGGAAATCTACTAAACTTGATGTTTAATCAAGATATTAGGGTATTCTGCAAGAGGTTCTGAAGTACTTAATTCAGCTACCTGTGGAGTAAGATGCTAGTTATAATATTATTAGGATCAGACAGGCTGTCTCTCTCTGTTGCATGCTGTTTTCTTCAGTAGCATTAAGAAGGTATTGCAGCAGGTTAGCCCTCAGAAAATGTGGTTAAGTGATATAAGCCTTTTACTTTTGCAGTACCCAGGAACCAACTGCAGTCAGTGGCAGCTGCTTGTAAAGTTCTGATTGAATTCTCACTGCTAAGACTTGAAAATCCGGATGAAGCATGTGCTGTTTCTCAGGTGAGTAGATGGGAGGTGCTTTGGACTGTAAACATAACTCTGTCGGAGAAAGCATGCTTGACTTTTTCCATCTTAGTGTCTGCTATAATGTAATTCTCGGACCTGTTGCAAGATGCAAAGTTATTCTAGAATCATCCCACATAGAGGAGAGCCAGCACTGAGGGGAAAAATAGGTAGCAAGAGTATTTGCAATTTGATTTGGTGTCCTCCTTTTTGTAGAAACACCTGATTCTGCTGATAAAGGGGCTGTGCACTGGTGGTAGCCGCCTGGACAGAACTGAAATTATTACTTTCACAGCAATGATGAAATCTGCCAAGCTGCCTCAGACCATCAAAACCCTCTCTGATGGTAGGTGCTTCAATGTAATCTTTGCAGAGGCTTGTTTCAATGCAGTACTTTCCTTAACTAGACAAAGCATTGCATTCTTCTACCTTTGACATATGGCACAACCTCTGCTTTTGACCCTACAGTGGAGGACCAGAAGGAGCTGGCCTCTCCAGTTAGCCCTGAACTGAGACAGAAGGAGGTGCAGATGAACTTCCTGAATCAACTCACATCAGTTTTTAACCCTAGAGTGTCAGCACCACCATCTCTTGCTCCAGAGACTCAGGTGAATAAAAAACTTTACAATAGAAGTATCATGTTTATAATAGTACTGGTATGAGCACAGGGAAGGTCAGAAAGCTGTAAAAGGTGACAGAGCTTTTAATGTATAAGTAAGTGAAGCACTTCAGCACTGGTTCAGTTTCATTTGCATGTGGGAAGGTGGCAGTGAGGTGAAGGAGGTTATGCTAATATTTTTGGTGGGTGATTTTATGCATTGTGGAAAGCTAACAGTTTTGGAAGTTGGCTCTTCAGTGAATTGTGTTATAGTTCAGTCTCATGCCTATAAAGAGAGCTGCGGTACCAGTGGGTTTTTAGATGCTGGTTGTCCTGTATTTAACGTCTGCTTGTTTATTAGGTGGAAGGAGAAAGTGATAATCAGACATCCACAGATCAAGCTTCTGCAGCAAAGACCAAAAGTATATTCATTGCTCAGAATGTAGCCAGTCTGCAAGAGCTTGGTAAGAATTAACTTTTTTTAAATTAAAAGGTGCTCTGGTAAGGTGCCAGACTACAAATTCTACAGGAGAAGTGCATCACAGATAATGATAGTGTAGGCCTGCCCTGTATCACACTCTGCTGACCTTAACCGAAGGAACTAGTTCTGTGTGTGGCAGTTGAGTTGGTCTTCCAAGACCCACTCAGTGTTTTGTTTCTATGTTGAGATTGCCAGCAAAGGCTGTGGCTGTGATTATGGATATTTGTTTAAGAACAGTATGAAGATGATAATTTCACTTGCGTATAAGTAACTATGGTACATAGAAGAAGTTGGGTCATATAAAATGACACGGGATGATGCTGACTGGGCGTGAGCGATGAAGTTGGGAGTCACTGCTGCATAATTTAATTTAGGTATAATGTACCACACAAGACTGGCATGAGACCTTCAGCATAGCCACAAATACATAGTTCACTGTTAATTTTGGGCTGCTGCCCTCTTGTGGTGTAGAAAAAAATTCTTTCTGTCCAACTATGTGTGTAATCTGTGGTGCCACCCCTATGTTTCCTCACAACAAATTGTAACTGCATGATTTTTAGCATTGATGCCGTAGGTGAAAATTTTATCCTCACTCATTTAAGCTAGTGTCTCATCCATTGTCACTTTGATTCCAGTTTTAAAGCTATCCAGCAGAACAACAAAGGTAAAACAATGTCCATTTCTCCTCTGATTTTTGTCTGATAGGTGGTTCTGAAAAGTTGCTGCGAGTATGTCTGAACCTTCCATACTTTCTGCGATACATAAATCGATTTCAGGATGCCGTGTCAGCCAACTCATTTTTCATTATGCCAGCCACCGTAGCGGATGCCACCGCAGTCCGGAATGGGTAAGATATTTGTCTATTTTCCTTTGATAATCTTGGGTATGGTATATGAGGTACTGTGAAAGTGATGTTGTACTGGCTGCTCTCTCTCTTTCCTGTTAGATATTGAATACCCGAGTGTACCCTCCAGAGTGTATTGGTCTTTTTCTCAACCCTAATTTCAATGATCGTTATAGGTTTCATTCACTGGTGATAGATGTAACCATGGCATTGGATACTTTGTCTCTACCTGTACTGGAACCTCTCACTCCCACACGGCTCCAGGATGTGACTGTTCTTGCCCTCAGCTGCCTTTATGCAGGTGAGTTAATGTTCTTTGATAGTATATCGTGTTTCTATAGATCAAAAGTCTTTTTCTTCTCCCTAACATCCCAGGAGCCTTAGGTAGCTCTGCATTTTCCTGCTTTGTAATCTGTACCTTTGAGATTGAAACAATGACCTCCATCCTTCCTGCTGTGGAGGACCAGGCAGAACATACTTGGAAGGCTTGCCTTAATTTGATGGAGCAATAGAGGCACGCCATCTTCCCAGCAGGTTTGAATACTATGCCCCTATAACACAGCACTCCCAGTCCATAGCACCAGGGACCAAGAGGGACTTGGACTATCTGTCATACTGGACTCCATAGTATTGTGTTTAGGTTAAGCATTAAACTGTTGAAATATCACTAAAGTGACCCTAATGCAGCATTTCAGTGGCTATGGGCATCTTAAGTAGTTTTAGCAATCCCTGCAGACCTGACCTCATGATGCACAAGCTTAGTAATGAAGCACTTCCTTAGTCACTGTCTTTCATCTTTTTCTTCTTTTGCTTTGTTGTTCAGGATTCAGAATGTTTTCAAGAGTTTACCTTTTAGATTTGCTGGTCATAAGTAGAATCAAGTCGTGTCTTCCAAGCGTACCATAAATATTGCGGAATTATGGGGACATAATCAGTGCGTAAAGTTTTCTCTATTAAGCATTTCTTCATCAAATTTCCTCCTGAGTGTTAGCTTGTATGTAACTTTGCTGTTTTAGGGTAGCTGAGAATATCCTCTATTCTGTCAGCTGAGTTAGGTCAGGGAAATCCTGACCTCATCAATACCACATGTAGTTTCTGCACTATTGACTGGAGTGTAAGTGAACAGAAATATAGATTTCCAAGGTTAGCTCTTAATTGTAATGTGGTACTTTGCCCTCTCCTTTCATCAGGTGTGAGTGTAGCAACATGCATGGCCATCTTACACGTAGGCAGCACGCAACAGGTACGAACGGGATCCACAAGTTCTAAAGAAGATGATTATGAAAATGATGCTGCCACCATTGTACAGAAATGTGTAAGTTGATGGCATGAAGTGTAAAACTGCTTAAGGAAAAGCAGTCATGATCCCATTTTAATTTTGCCTAGGATGCAGAGAACTGAGGGAAATTCAATTTAGGCCTTACATGTGAAGGCCTACCAATTTTAGCTGTTGAAATCACTGTTAGCTTTTCTTGCTACCTGACATTGGACTTACTGATGCATGGAAGAAAAATTGCTACCAATATTTGGAGGGAGGAATTCTGTAGCACTTTTAAAGACTAACAGATTTATTTATCACATTAGCTTTTGTGCATGCAGTCCCACTTCGTCAGTTGAATGAAAATGATGAAGTGGGATTGTGCCTGCGAAAGCTTATGCAATGCATACATTTGTTAATCTTTAAAAGAAGGGAACTCCTTGTTTGTTTTGTTGAAATAGACTAACAGGGCTACCCACCTGGAACTTACAACTAATATGAACTATTAATGTATGAGTTTGCAGTATGGTGGTTTACAGTGGATGAGTGTTGAACAAGTTTGAACAGTGCATGAAATGGATTAGTACAGCAGTTCCCAACCCCTTGCCTATGGGTCAAAAGTGCCCTGTGGGGCTTTTCTAAATCGTCATACTCCTCTCCCGCTTCCTGGGAGCCAGACTGTGGCTGCATGCCTCCCACTTGGTGCCAGTGCGCTGCTGGGAGCCCAGCTGCAGCTGCAAGCCAACAGCCTGGTCCAGAACACAGCCAGGAGTTGGACTGCGCAGCACTCCTGCCTGTCCCAGGTCTGTTCCAAGCCTGCAGCCAGGTCTGGTTGACAACCAGGAGCCTATTTGCAGCTGCTGGCCTTCCAGAGATGCCCACCTCCTGCCTAGTGTCTGCAACCAGTCTTCCAAGTCTGTAGGTGCTCGCCTCCTCCCCGGTGCCTGCACCCAGCCCTCCCAACTCCAGATGAACTGTTTTTAACAATTCAATGTCTTCTTTTAAATTAAATTTAAAAACTTTAAATTTTGAAAAACTGTGGAACTGTTTAATTATTTTTAAATTTTATTAAAATTTGTGCTAAATAAATGTTTAGTTTTAAATACATAGAGATCTGTAGTCCATAATGATGTACTTCATATTGTCTACAAATACATCAATAGTTGGTTTTTTTTTTTTTTTTTTTTTTAAATTGGTGAACTGGTGGCCCTTCATGATTGTAAAAGTATTTGTGGTCCCTCAAGCCAAAAAGGTTAAGTTGAGTGACTTGTCTAATAGAACACTGCAAGATTACAGTAATTTTTGTTTTACTTACAGCTTGAAATCTACGAAATGATTGGACAAGCCATCAGCAGCTCACGCCGTGCAGGGGGAGAGGTAATAATCAAATCTTTTCAGGAAGCTTTTCTGTGGGGTGGTGCATTGGGTCAGTTGGATTTACATTGCTGTGTTTTTTGTTCTCTCCACTGTTGGAATTCTAGCATTATCAGAATTTCCAGCTTCTTGGGGCCTGGTGTTTGCTCAACAGCCTCTTCCTCATCTTAAATCTCAATCCCACTGCCCTGGCTGATAAGGGAAAGGAGAAAGACCCATTGGCTGCTCTTCGAGTCAGAGACATCATTGCTCGTACCAAAGAGGGAGTTGGGTCTCCTAAGCTGGGGCCTGGGAAGGGGTATGTGACTGCTTCCACTCAGTTAATCATTTTAAATATATCACTATGATAGAGTTCTGTTTATGCTGTGGCTCGTATTCCTGAATCTGGCTGTCTTCTTGGAGAGAACAGTCTGCTTCCTCCACTGCCATCCCTTTCATAAAGAGCTTCTTCATGTTCTCTTCTCTAGTTTTTCTCCCCCATTCAGTTTAAAATAAATTGGATAACTGAGAAATTGATCTGTTTTTTCATGTATTATATTGTGCTTTTTTTTTTAAGCTAGTACTTGGGTTCAAGTAAGAGGATGGTTTTTTTTGGGTTTTTTTGGGGTTTTTTTTTTGGTTTTTTTTTTTTTTTTAACCTGTAAAGGAATCTGAAGATTCCACTTTAGGCTTAGCCAGGTACTTTCTGCTCTTGGGAAGGAATGTGGCTTTTATTAATATTGAGTGAGGCAATGTGTGGCATCCTTTAGTAAGCTCCTACTCCCCAAATCAGTTGTTGACTTTCTACAGTACTAGATGCAGTTGTGGGGTGATAAAGTGCTTCAACCTTGCCCCCAGGTAGAGGAATATTTTCAAGTGAATTATTATTTTCACTTGAATTAAATGCAAAAATTATCCTGTTTCCCTTATTGTACATCTTTGAACTGTATATACGTAATCTGGCTGGTATTGCAACAGAGACTTAAATATAACTTTTGTAAGCATCAGACAATGGTCCTGCTACTTCAGCAGTTCAGAATATATGATGCCATCTGGCTTGGAGACCTCAAAGTGACAGTGATATAAATTGGAGATACTGAATTGGTAGTTCTTTGACATTTCTTTAAAAGACAAGTAGAGCTCACTAAAATAGTGATTAAACATTAATACTAAGATCTCTTTGTTTTTCTGCAGGCATCAAGGGTTTGGTGTTCTGTCAGTGGTTTTAGCAAATCATGCCATCAAACTCTTAACATCCCTCTTTCAAGATCTGCAGGTGGAGGCACTGCACAAGGTGAGAGAGTTAGCACTCAGATTTTCTTAAGTAGTCATCTTCACAGGAACATGCTCTGAACCTTCTGTTGATGGTATTCCCTAGGGATGGCAGACTGATGGTCCCCCAGCAGTGTTGAATATCATGGCTCAGAGCACATCAATTCAGAGAATTCAGCGTTTGATTGATTCCGTACCACTCACTAATCTGCTGCTGACTTTGCTGTCCACCTCTTATAGAAAGGTAGGAGATGGAACTTCAGTAGTTCTTTTGTGGAAATTTTTTCAGTTGAACAGAGTTGCATGGAAAGTTCCTTTTATAAGTTTCAGCTAAGTAGAAGAACATAGAACTATGGTTACGTATACATGTCACAACTTATCAGAGGAGTAAGGTGTCTATCATTATGAATAGGAGAAGGTGTGACTATAACAGACTGTTCTTAGAGGGTCACAGTGAGCTATTCCCGCACTCTCTCAAGCCCTGGGAGGTAGGCCAGTCTTCACGTATAGGCAGCCCCCCAACCTTGAGCAAATACTCACATGCAGCTGCATGCCAGGCAACAGGAACATTGAGCCAAATACCACGCTTGCAACAAAACCTGTTGCCAACTCTACCTGCATTTCTGCTTAAGTGACACTATCATAAAACCTAACCAAATCAGCCACTCCTTCAGGGTGTCATTTACCTGGACATCTACAAATGTGGTATATGCCATTGTGTACCAACAGTGCCCCTCTGCCACAAACATTGACTAGACTGGACAGACTCTGCATGAAAGAATAAATGGACACACATCAGACTTGTAAGAATAACAACATTTAAAAACCAGTAGGAGAATGCTTCAACCTCCCTAAACGTTCTGTAACAGACATGAAAGTTATAGTACTTTAGCAAAAAACTTCAAAAGTGAACTCCAGCATGAAACTGCTGAGCTGCAATTTATATGCAAACTTGGCACCATTAAATTAGGTCTGAATAGGGACTTAGAATGGCTAACTCATTCCAAAAGGTAATTACCTTTTTAATATTCTCACAGTCTTGTCTATTGCTGTTACAGGGCTCACTTCCACACTGTTTGAATCAAAACAGCTTGTTCAGTTTGCTGGAATGGATTAATAATGGATTATTCCTCTGGAACTGTTAGAATTTACCTTGTGACCTACTCTTCTCTGCATGTGTATATCTACCTGACATACTGCAGTTTACATTTTATGCATGTGAAAAAGTGGGATTATATGCACGAAAGCTTATGTGATAAATAGATTTGTTAGTCTTTAAAAGCACCACAGGACTCCTTGTTAGTGAACAAAATATTATTCATGACCATTCTCTCACTGGAGGGAAAATAAGGGTCTCGTTTAGAGAAAGGGAGTCTTGCTGTTTATACTATCAAGCAAAATGTAGCTTGGAATCTTTCTATAGGCTCTTAACTATTAGCTATCCCAGAAGATGATGTGATTTAGAAGAAACTCTTGGTAGAAATGCCATTGAATAAATTTGAGCAGAACTATAGTAGAAGGGAATAAAGAAAATAAAACTGAGGAGTTGAAGGGAGGTCTCTTCCTATCTATTATACTTTAAGTTTTGATCTTGTGGTTTAACTTGTCCTGCTGTTTTAAGGCTTGTGTCTTGCAACGTCAGAGGAAGGGTTCCATGAGCAGCGATGCGAGTGCCTCTACTGATTCTAATACATACTATGAGGATGATTTCAGCAGTACTGAAGAGGACAGCAGCCAGGGTAATATTTTTCAGCAACCATCTTAACTGAAGATCTTACACTTTTTTTGCAACATCATGGAAACCCATGTAATCAGCTTTCATCTCCCAAGACTGAACTACACTGTAGTGCTTAAGAATTAGAATCATTTGTTAGGATCAGCGGGCAAAAAGTCATAGAAGTTTGGTCCCTGTACTGAAATCAATGCCACTATGTTACTGGTTGTCAATATCTGCTCCAAATGGAACTTGGTGGAGGAGTGAGAATTCTCTTCCCCCTCACAGGTGGGACCCTGCTGGATGAGGCTAAAGCTCGGTTGTCTTGTAACTGAGAAGGAAGGAGAAATTGAAACACTGCTGGTGTTTTGCTTTTATGGGCTGCTTACTGAACTAGTTTGTAGGAACAATATAATTTTACATCTGTATCATTGTTTTCCATGTACTCATTAATAGATGATGACAGCGAACCTATTCTTGGGCAATGGTTTGAAGAAACAATTTCTCCAAGTAAAGAGAAAGTGGCCCCACCACCACCACCACCACCACCTCCCCTGGAGAGTTCCCCTAGAGTGAAAAGCCCTAACAAACAGACTACGGGGGAGAATGGGAACATCCTGGCCAGCCGCAAGGACCCAGAATTGGTATGGAATAATTTGTCTTGAAGATCAAGTGGCTAGACAGATGTAGCATTGAACATGGGCCAAAGAGGCTTGTTAGTCTGGCATTTGGCAGTTTAAATTCCAGGCATTTTATTATATTGCTGATTAGAGAATCACTGGCTGTCTGGGTAGAGGGTGAAGGCTGTGGGTCTGATTGCCAAAGGCTTAGCTGTCAGAAGAAGCTCTTTCATTACTCTTTCTGGAGGTATGTGTTAATAATTGCTATTACTGAGGGGAAGAAGAATTAAGATAATAGCAATTTAGGTTGCAGGGGGTGAGTGAAGATGGGGGCAGAATTATAAATTGAAATGTTAGCACTTTGTCAGACAAAGAATTCCTTTGGGTAATGGTGAAAATTAATGCTGCCGTTGAGAAAAGATAATAGATTTGCAAGTTCTTTAGCGATTTGTATGAAGTGATACTTGCTGAGTGAGAGAAGTAAGTTTTACTCATCTCAGTAGGCTTGTCTCAAAGACTAGAAACTGTAATGGTATATAAGCAAAGTAGCTGTACAGCAATCAGAATTGTAGTGAATAAAGAAATAAATCTAAACACTGATACTTGCTTTTAATGGAGGAAAAGTGTAGCTGGGCGGTGAGTTACTCAGTGTTTCTAGTAATGGGTTTTCTTTGTTTAGTGTTTGAGTCCTTATGGGGTTTTGATACTTTTAAGATAAAGTGCATTTCTCTTTCTTTCCTTTAGTTTTTAAGTCTGGCTTCCAATATTCTGAACTTCATCACTTCCTCCATGCTGAACTCCAGAAACAACTTCATACGCAACTACTTGAGTGTGTCTCTTTCAGAGCAGCACATGGCCACATTGGCTAGCATCATCAAGGAGGTGGACAAAGATGGGCTGAAGGGTGAGTGAGGAGTACTTTTTTTACTCAGGGAATCTCTAGGATAAGGGTGTTCTACTTAAAAGGAGTTTTCTTTCCCACTCTTAGGATCATGATTCTACAAGTAGAGCTGTAGTAGCAATTAACATAATATCTTTTGTATTGCAGGCACGTCAGATGAGGAATTTGCTGCTGCGTTGTATCACTTCAACCATTCCTTAGTGACTTCCGATCTTCAGTCCCCTACTTTGCAGGTTAGGGTGCAAAATTAAAACATGTATGTCTAGTGTTGAATTTACACAGAACAACAAATGTCTCCGGTAGTACATCAGTGCTTCTCACCATGGAGCCTTCCCTAGCAAGGCCACATGGTGTTCTTTAGAACACCAAACAATGGGATATTGTGGGGTGGCAGAGGAGAGGCTTCTGGAGGAGTTTCTTTTCCTATATAGTCTCCAGAATGAAAACAGTTGGAGAGCAATCTATATTGAAACTTTGTAAGGGGGTTTGAATTGGTTTCCTTAACTCCAGCCATATGTAAAGAGAGAATTAGATAGTTCTGCAGCACTAGGGTGCTACTAGTTTTGAAGAATTGTTTTGAATATGCATTTTGCTGTAGGAGCTTCCTGCTTGGCTTATTGTAATTGGTCTTTTTCTTTTTCTTTTTTTTTTTTCTTCATATAGTAATCTTGTAGCCACTAGATTCTTTTGTCAGGTCATATACCGATTAAGCTTAAACACTATAAGAAGTGGATTTATAAGTCTGTTAAAATTAGTGTATCAAATCGCTATGACTTATTTCCTCTGTAGTTTAAACACAGCAGTTTTTTAAAAGTAGTTATACTCTTTAAAGCCTGTGTTTTGGTCATGTGTGAACAGAGAGCAAAAATAACTTTTCAGTAGAAATGGAGTGTGTGGCATGGAGAACTCATCTCTGGTTGTGATTAGAATTTACTTGAAACGTGGCACTTTAGGGAGTGGGGTGGAAAATTGATCTTAAGCACAGTCTGGAAAATAAAGAAGGAAATGGTGACTGAAGAGACTTCCAGCGACTACTGGCTTTGCCTAACCTTTTGCATTAGTGTTGAGCATATGTAATAGGTATAATAAGAGTTTAAAGAGCTTCAGATGAGTGCCTTCACGTGCAGTCTCTCCTTTAACATGTCCATATGTTTGTGCTTTTTGTGACACAGTTAGTGTTGTCAGTTCATTCTCCTTGGGTGGTATTTCTTTGTGTTCTTTCTCACCCCATCCCACTCGTGTTAAGGGTACCTTAGTTTTAGCTTTGTGCAATGAAATAAGTTACCTAATTAAGGTGTGACAGAGTACCCACAGACTCTGCAGGTGTGCCTGTCTACCATTCTCCCAAGGTTTCATCTTTTCTGCCTGTATTCGGTCTCATCAGTGAGCTGGACTCATGTCAACTTTTTTCTAGACTTTTTTTTTTTCTCTTTAACAGAAGTCCCCTTTGATTTCCAGTAGATGAATGCTAAAGCAAAACAAACCCATCTTAACCTAACTTCACTTGGTACCTGTGCCATATTTTGTGTTGTGCATATGCCAAATAATGTAACTTGCCAGAGGTGAAGTACTACTGCATTAACTTTATAGATACCACTTAGAGCTCTATCATTTATCACCACCTTTGGATTACTGAAGTCTTGTGGTTACTTAGATCAACATGTAAGGCTTTCCTCTGACTTGTATTTATTTGTCTTCTGCCAGAACACTCTTCTACAACAGTTGGGAATAGCCCCTTTCTCTGAAGGACCATGGCCTCTGTACATCCATCCTCAGAGTCTGTCTGTGCTGTCTCGGCTTCTCCTAATCTGGCAACACAAAGCCAGTGCCCAGGGAGACCCTGATGTCCCAGAATGCCTTAAAGTTTGGGAGAGGTAAGAAAATGTTTAATTATGACTAAAAGTGAGTGACCCGCTCTGTCCCATGACAGCTAATTTCCTATTTTCTGATGGGTAGATCAATTTCGTGAATAGAGATTTGTCCTGAAAAACTAGGAAAATCCTCAATGGGAGGAATGTGATGCTTCTAAAAGCCAGTTGATTTGTTTGTGGAGGGGTGAGAAGGCTGGAGCTTTCCAGAAGTGTCTTAGAGGGAAAGATTCAGCATTTGGATGGTCATAAGGAGTGGGAACACTTATCAAAGGATCAAGACCTAGATCAGTGGAGAATGGAATGGCTCCAGCAACACTGATTTTTAAAAAGAAAGGACAAAACTTTCATTATTTTAAGTTCCTTATACCAAACCCATCATTGTGGTAGGCGAGTTCCTGTCTTCCAAACCTTAACCCCTATGTATTTGCTTTTAAATGCAAATCTGTGCAATAGACCTAGAATAGTCCGGCATGGTTTGGTAAACTTGTAGCCTTTCCTACAGGGGAAAGCATACACATTTGACTTTTTTAGATGATTGTTTATCTTTCTTTTCAAAAGCTTTTACTGTTTGTGTTTTATATTGGGGCATAAAGTCTATTCCACAGTCTTAACTGGAACACATCCTTCAGTGAATTTGTGGGTAATTTGTGTAATTAGTAAAACTAATGTCATAAATAGGACACAAGTTGCACTGTTTGATCAAGCAGAAGGAAGTCATTATCAAATTAAATATCTTAGTCAACTACCTGGCTTCAAAGAAAGTCCCCTTTTAAAGGGGGTCCATAGATTACACTTTTGCAAGAATATTTCTTACTGATTTTCTTTCCTGTTGCTGGCAGGTTTGTGGCCACACTGAAACAAAATGCTCTGCAAGGGGCTCTTCCTAGTGACACTGAAGATCTGAACGTTGAGCATCTTCAGCTGTTGTTGCTTATTTTTCACAACTTCTCAGAGAAAGGTCGCAGGTCTATCCTAACCCTCTGTATCCAGACCATTTTGGAATTGACTGTAAATATGGACTCCCAGCTGCGGTCTGTGCCCCTTATCCTGGCTCGCCTTCTGTTGGTATTTGACTACCTGCTTCATCAGTATTCCAAAGTTCCAGTATACCTGTTTGAGCAGGTAAGGATTTGAGGCTGCAAGTTTCCAGTGTTTAATCAGATAATCACTCAGCAGTAATCTAAACCACTAGTCTCTTTATATTCCATTTCTTCTATGCCTCTTTTTTAATGTTTCCAGTAACTCCTTGTTCTAATTCATGAAGGTTATTTCCAGTTAGTGACACAATTGGAGCTGTTAATTTCCAGCAGCAGGTTTGGGTGCAATGTTATGCGAGTTTGTATTCTGGCATAGCTACTATAACGGAATGCATGCTGGGTGGCACGTGTCAATAGTGGGGCAAAGCACAGAGCCGTAAATCTGCCTTCTTTGTATTATAAATAGAGGCCTAGGAGGTGTCTTTCACTTTTGCATGTATTTTCAAATACCCTTCAAGTAAGCTTCTTTTGAGGTTAGTTTATCTGTGTTGCTTTGTTTCAGGCTTTGGCACTGTTTCAGGTTAGTGAGAGGCCAGTGTTTTTTGCATACTGTCTTATGGAGTTCCTTGGCATCTTTACAGTAGTCTTTCTCCAGTGAAAGAAAAGTGTGTGTTCCAAAGCGGTAACCATGTTAGTCTAGTTCAGCAAAACAAGCAAGACATGTTGTGGCCCCCTTGTTGAAGCATCTGACAAAATGGAAATTTCTCCCATGAAAGTTCATGCAATAAATAAATTTGTTACTATTTAACAGTGCCGCAGGACTCTTTGCTTGTTTTACTGAAAAGTATAAAACAATCTCCAGCTGTGTGCTCTGTGCTGTCTGACTCCTCACAAGTTGTGAAAGCTCGTGTTGGAGGGGACTGGTTTATTTTAATAACCAGTGTGCCTTGTGTTGTGGCTTTTTTTTTTTTTTTTTTAACATAGGTACAGTATAATCTGCTAACGCAACCCATTGGCTGGGTGAGTGGATCCCAAGATAGTAGTAAACGAACCTCTGTCCCTCTATATCATGGATTTAAAGAAGTGGAAGAAAACTGGACCAAACACTGCTCATCAGGTCAGAGGGGAAGTTCAATAGATCTGCACTGCTAGATGTGGGATTGTGGTCTCATAACAACTGAGAGTGCTTCAGCATGTGGTGGTGCGGAGGAGAGCCAAAAAAGTCCTTTTCAGGAACTATGGAGTATAGTTTAAGACACGTTAGACTAAATATGAGGATTGTTTTGAATAAATTACTTGTAATTTTAAAAGAAGGAGAGATGAAGGAAACCTGCAGAGCTCTAGTGTTGGCTGGCCACTGGTTATTGAACAAAACCTGCCTCACTCACACGCTGTGCAGGTTTAGAAATATGGGATAGATTGTTTAAAAAATCTTTGTCTTAAAACTATCTGGAAAAAGAGCTCAAGCACTAGAAATGTGTTAGTCAGTTAATCTATGCACCTTTTTATGGGTATATGTGTAATACACAGTCTGTTTAGCAGATTCCTGTTTGAGCCTTAAATGACTTATCTTGGGGGGGAACCAGTGGCATGCTGGCAGTTTCACTTATCTTTTCAATTATTAAATTTTAACTTTGAATTATACTTTTGGTATCTGTGTCCCAGATACAGTTCCACAGCCCAGATTCTACTGCATACTCTCACCAGAAGCATCAGAAGATGACCTGAATCGCCTAGATAACATGGTATCTGGTATTTTGTTAGTCTTTCTCTGAGCCTGTAGAATCAGGGTTGTTGTATTGGCTTTACAACAGCCAGATAGAGGAAGGAGAGAGATGGACTTGCCGGAGCAGCCAGTGTAGCTCTCTCAGTCTGAGGGGAAAATGAAAAATAGCCAGAGAAAGAGAGTGGATAGAATTCAGTTTCTTTTCCAATTAGTTTTTCATTAGGGAAACCAGCATAGAAAATGGCCAGCACTATAGTTAAGATATGAAACAAAAGCTGCCCCTGGATTTCATTCAGTACTGGTTTATAAAAAATTGTGTATATTGGATGAGTAGATGTTTATTGCAAGACAATAAACAGAAGGTTCTAAATGCTTATAATTTAACTGTGTACAAATCCTAACTGGAAAGGGGATCTTTGGTGAAGTAACTCACCTGGTCCATATAATCTTGCAGTCATTTGCCCAGAGTGATATGTGAAGTCCATCTGTGTTGCACAGAAGTAAACAGTGGCTGAAAAGAGTTGAGAGCTTTTCTAATTCAGTAATAGCTTGTGATTCTGTCTGATGTGGCAGTGCAAAGAGCTCTTTCATATTTAACTTACCTCTCAGTGCTTCTTTTAGAGCTGAGTTGAAATGTGTCTGGCTGTAAAGCTTTCTCCCCATCTCTTTGCCACATGTCCCCACTGTCTTTCCTCCACCTGCTGTCTTTGCTCACTAGAGCTCTTATTTCAATAGTTCAGAAGAGAAGGTAACAGTCTTGGATAGGGCAGTTTACAATCTGTATCACTGTCTTTGTCTGTGCATCTAAAATGTGTTCTCTTCAAGCACACTTTTAAAGCTGCTTACCACTGACTGAGAAAACTAGCAGTTGACACACCTGTCCTCTGGGATTATTTTGCTTGCTCTGTCTGTGTGTGGTATTTTTACCATATTGGGAGAGGAGCTGAACTGGCTGTGGATGGGAAGCTGTGCAACCAAGAAGGAAGTGATTCTGACTTATCTTCTTCCATAGGTTTGTGAGGTCCTGTTCACTAGGCCTGTGAAGTATGATGAGCTTTATGCAGCCCTGACCTCACTACTTGCAGCTGGATCCCAGTTTGATACACTCAAGAGGAAGGAAAACAAAAATGTCACTGCACTGGTAAGAGGAATGAATGTGTAGCTATGAGATGCTTGCTGCTGGGCATGAAGAATGGCTCCATGCCAGTGCATTTTACACAGAGAATATGGGCAGTGGCTACCAAACTGGAATGTGGAGCTTAAATTCTCCTGGTGAAAGGTTAACTTGTGTTTTGTCAGTGTAAGCTGGAGAACAACTCTTCATCACCCAGTGCATCAAATAAGGATCTCAGTGGTGGTAGAATGGAGTTTGATTAAACCAAAACAAACCAATGCAAACTAAAATGTATGACCTCTTCCTGTCCTGTCCTGTCCTACAACCTATTCCATGTAAAGTTCCCATGCTGTTCCATGCAGTAGATTTCTTGCTTCATTGGTGTGGAGATTTGCCTACCAGATCCTTTCCCCTGACTCTGGGTCTCCCACAGCAACCTTTCTACTCTCTGGAGATCTCTTCCTGAACTGAAATTCTTCATCTTATCCTTGACTTCAAACCCCTCCACTGAGAGGCAGCTAATTAGTTGTGGGTTACAGTTAAGTTCATGATATTTTGAGGGGCAGTCTATCCTGTGACAGTCAGTAAGACTGTGTCTGTTCTGTAATTGTTTGCTTCTTGCCTTCACAGGTGCCCAAAAAGAATAATTTGTATCTTTTTATTTTACCTTTTGGACTGTGAAGTGCATTCATTGGATTTTTAGGTGGCCATGGCTGGATGGAGAGGAGCACAACTCAGATTTTTCAGCTATAGTCAAAACTGAAATACTCATCTGAAAATTACACTACAGGTTACCAGTGAGCTTCCTGTTTTACCAACACTATAAAAATACATACATATATGTATGTATTTTTATAGTGTTGGTAAAACAGGAAGCTCACTGGTAACTTGTAGTGTAATTTTCAGATGAGTATTTCAGTTTTGACTATAGCTGAAATATCTGAGTTGCGCACAATGTCCTAGGTTTGAGACAGTGAAGCTGCTGGCTGTGTGGTGGTCCTTAAAGATGGTACTCCCTCCTTTGTTTGAGGGTAGAAGATGGTACATAATGCTAAGATTCTTTTAAAACATTTAACAAGCATCTGAGTCATCATACCTCCTAAACGCATTCAAAGGTCTGGCTGAAATGTCAAGGGATGAGATGTGAATTTTATTTCTTTTGACAGGGAATTAGGTGAGATAAGAGAGGTTGTGCCACAAAGCCAACAGAAAGCAATATGGCATGAAATGGAAGTATGTTCCAGTTTATTTGGATCTCTGGGACAGTGGTTCCCAACCTTTAAGAGTGAAACCCCACTAGGTAATGCTAGTTAAAACACTTGCCTCCCAGCCATTGCATCACCAGTCATAAACCCATGTAATCCCTATAAATGCATATAATGACAACACTAAATTAAATAGTAGTTGTTATTAATAATAAATTACAGTGTAAAAAGCTAAGCTTGCCCTGCACAACTGCTACCACATTCCCTGTATAGCCCCTCTTCCTCTCCCAGTAGACTGAGGATAATGGAGACAGGCTCTGGCAGGTTGGTTGGGGCTGCTTCTCTTCAGCCAGACGCCTAGCCAGTGCGAGGCTGGGAGCGGTTGCTTCCGTGCTCTGGCTGGGAAGGAGTTTGGGGCTGCTGTTCTACTCTGTCTGGCACAGAGCTCAAGGGGAAGGTTGGGGCTGTGTACAGCCAGTGTGAAGCTTAAAGCTGAATGACCTCAATGTTACTGAAGCCACATTGGCTCACCTGTAATCTTTGAGGCCCCCTGCCCAGGTAGGGACCCACTGCTCTGGGATACTATCTCCTCATGCAGAAACATTTAGAACCTCAGTAGGATCACAGCAGTTCATGTAGGTTGAAAGTTAATGTTTGTTTACTGATGTGTCTTCCACTGTTTTTGTTTAGGAGGCCTGTGCACTCCAATACTATTTCTTGATACTGTGGCGGATACTGGGGATATTGCCTCCATCCAAGAATTACATAAATCAGCTGGCTGTGAACACGGCGGATATGAGCGAATGTGATATCCTGCACACTTTGCGCTGGTCTTCCCGCTTGCGAATTAGTTCCTATGCCGGCTGGATCAAGGTGCAACCCTTTCTTTAGAATTTACAGTGCGTGGTTTTTAACACATTATTAGCATTTAACACAACAGCACAATTTTCAGAGCTGTAAGGATTTGTGTTGGGAATAAGAGATGAAATTGTGGCAGTGTGTGTCAGAATCTAAAGAGAAGGGAAATAAAAACCGTATCAGGTGCATCAAAAGTATTTTTTTCATCTCCCTAAGTGCAGCTGAGAGAACTAAACCAGTTCTTGGACTTTTTATAGTCTTTTTTTTTTTTTAAATTGATAGCGTTAATGGGTGTTTCTAAGATAGACAATGACAATTTTAATCTTTGTACTTTTCACTTCATTTGGGAAATTGTGGTGTTTCATGGTGGTCATAAATGGGGACTGGTATTATATGCATGTATTCTTCTTGTTTGTTTGCTTGTTTTTAAGTATGTTAACAGGATGGGTGGTGGTTTGTGAAGTGGTAAATTCCACAGCATTTCTGTGTTCCCTTAATGTGTTGCTAACACTATCTCTGCAATGCATACAGGATCATCTTATCAAACAGGGCATGAAAGCTGAACATGCTGCTTCTCTCATTGAATTGGCCTCTACCAAATGTAACTCAGTGAAGTATGATGTGGAGATAGCAGAGGAGTATTTTGCTAGACAGGTGAGTTGGTATGAATACTCATAAACTTGTGTGGAGTGTTTATCTTTGTCTGGCTCCTTGCTGTTATAAATGTCATCATTATATTTTAAGATTTCCTCTTTCTGTGGAATCGACTGCACCACTATTCTCCAGCTGCATGAGGTACCCAGCTTGCAGTCCATTTATACCCTTGATGCTGCAATTTCCAAGATCCAAGTTTCTCTAGATGAACATTTTTCCAAACTAGCTGCAGAGACTGATCCACACAAATCATCCGAGATAACCAAGAATCTGCTGCCTGCTACACTACAACTTATTGACACCTACGCTACCTTCACCAGGTATGCTACTTACTTAGCACCTCTAAAGCAGTGCTTCCCAACATTTTCTCTGTTGTGGCATACCTTGCTACCTTTAATTAATTTGAGGCACACCACCATATAGTTTCTAAATGAACTCATGAATATTCATGAGCCAATGACCCAATCCAGAGCTCTTTGAATAGTTTTTCAAAAAGTGTTGTGGCACACCTGCTCAGGCCTGACGGCACACCTGTGTGCTGTGGCACACTGGTTGGGAAAACTGCTCTAAAGGGATATTTTTCTTCCTTTACTTAGCTCTTTGCTGGGATGAGGAACTAAAACAAGATAATGTTCTTTTATTATAGTTTGGTATGATGGCTGTATCTTACATTACATGAGGAGCATTGCTGCCCTGGGCCCCACCCCTTGGCCACAGCCCCGCCCTCTGTGGCTCCGATTCCCCACTGGGCCCAATCTGTCCTTGGGCTTCTCTCGCCGCCAGCCTGGCCCTGAATTCCCAGCTGGGGACAGGCTGGGGGCGGCAGGCACCACCATGGGTAGCCCAGCCTGGGATGGGGCCGTGAGAGGCAGGTGCCACCATGGGCGGCTGGGCCCCAGGTCTCTGGCCTGGGATGGTGCTGGAGAGGCAGGAGCTGCCCTAGACACTCGGGGTACTGGTGCGGGGACTGGGTCATGTGCCCTGTGTGACAGGTGCCAGCGATGCAAGTGCATTACATAGAAAGTATTGTGTTTAATCAGTAGACTATATCAAATCTATAGGCTATATTACTCTTCTTCAAGTAATCCATTTATTTGATCTTTCAAGACTTTTCTACCAGCTGCCATACAGCTTTGTCTCTGACAGTGAAAATATTCCTAACACCCTGAAAAAAAGTGCAACTCACAGTTATTTCAGTGAATTAATGTGACTGTCTAAATGATTAAGAGAAAGTGAAAATAAAGCAGCTTTACTCCTGTCCCCCAGTCCCAGCAGCCACTTCTGTTGGTAAGTGGCTTAAAGGAGTTTAAAAGCTCAGAACTCCTTGAACAGTACTGGAGGATTTGTTGAGTAACAGTTCAGAGGCTTGGTTCTTGAAGTTTGCATTCCTGTCTATCGCTATATTGGCATGAATTTCCGGAGAGGTGGCCATGTTAGTCTGCGTACAGCAAAAAGAACGAGAGTCCTATGACACCTTAAAAGACCAACCAATTTCTTCAGGCGAAAGCTTATTCCCGAAGAACTTGTTAGTCTTTAAGGACTCTCATTGCTTATATTGGCACGTTAATTCTGAAGTGCAGAGATGCCTCCTGAAATAAGTCTTTTCCGTCTCCAACACAGATCTTACTTGCTGCAGAGCCTCTCCGAGGAGGGGTCCACTGAAAATAAACCTTCTGAAGAGAAGCTTCGAGGATATGCTGCTGTCCTGGCTATTGGATCTAGCCGCTGCAAATCAAATACTCTGGGTAACACTCGTGTAACTTTTAGCTGTGCTCCAAATTTGAGGGAGACTTTTGATACAGCATTGCAAACAATCAGCTTCAGAGCTATGCTACCAAAAGATGAACTCCCATGCTGCCACCCACCATCACTTCAAAGACCAGAGTATTTGTTCTGTTAGTTGAGTTAGTACTTATACTTGTGGATTCAGAAGAAATCTTAATGAAGTAATCCAGCAGAAATCATGAAAACAGTAACTGGCTGAAATCAGGCGAGCATTAAAATGGCTTTGCAGCTGAGTGAACACACTGATGGCATAGCTGTCTTTTTGAATTTCCATAGATTCTTGTTGCTTGAATATGTGTGCTTATGGGATAGGTGGTACACTGTGTAGCAAGTGAAACTTTCTGAATTTCTCACGGGAGGGATTGTTGGTGGTTAATCATTTGGTTAAAGCATTTTGACAAGTTATTTCTGTTGAAATAACATCTTTCCACTGGAGGAACTATGTGTTGTGTGATGAGTTGCCTGAGGCCATGGAGGTAATGCAGGCTTTATTTTCTTAAGATTAATGTGACTTACTAGAAGAATGTGAAATCAGTCTACAGAGTTACAGTTCAGCCAACCCTCACTGTACAGGTTCCCATCGAAGTTAACTTATCTAATTCAGCGGGTGATGTTCTAACCTTTTTAAGCAAGCCCTACTACATGCTAGCTTCCCTAGGGCCCCTGGTGAAACTCCTCTTACTCTTACTGTTGTAGGTCCAGCACTGGTACAGAATTTGCCATCCACAGTGCAGGCTCTGTGTGAATCATGGAACAACATTCATACTAATGAGTTTCCAAACATTGGATCATGGGTGAGTCCAGTCCTATGTTAGATCACTGACATAGCCCTACTTTTTAGTTAATACATGGGATTAACACAAAACAATTTACTAGATTAAAAAATAAGTCATGGTTATTCACACTGTAAAAAAGTAAACAGAAGAAATATTTTTCAGTTCACTTCATGCAACTCCACTCAGTCCTACTTCTTGTTCAGCAAATCACTAAGACAATCAAGTTCATTTACATTTGTGAGAGATAATGCCTCCAGCTTATTTACAATGTCACATGAAAGTGAGAACAGGCATTCACATAGCACCTTTGTATCCAGCATTGCAAGGTATTTATGAGCCAGATATGCTAAACATTTGTGTGCCCCCTTGTACTTTGATTTGTGGGCTCTGATGTTTTACATTATTTTGTTTTGTGAGTGCAGTTTTGTTTTTAAAAAAGAAACCCATGCAAAAAATCCCAACATATGTAAGCTGAACTTTCATAAAAAGATTGCGCTACTGTAGTTGAATGAGGTGAATTTAAAAATACTATTTTTATCTTTTTGCAGTGCAAATATCTGTAATAAAAATAATATATAAAGAGAACACTGTACACTTGGTATACTATGTAGTAACTGAAATCAGTATATTTGAAAATGTACAAAACTCCAAAAATATTTATAATATAAATTGGCGTTCTATTATTGTTTAACAGTGAAGTTAAGAGTGATTAATCATGATTTTTTAAAATTTTGCAATTAATTGTGAATTTTTAAAATCATTTGACAGTCCTACTGATGATGTAGCGTGGTGGGAAAGTTGTCTACTGTGTTGTCTAGCTGCTACAGTTCAATGAAAGTTGAACAAAACATGTCAGAAGGGAAATAAGTCTTTCACATGCTTGATGTGAGTTGTCATCTTCTATGGCAAAGGTATCCAAATTTTGAACAATCAAGGGCTGCAAATGTCCTACAGTGGAGCAGGTTTACAGCGTCCTCCCCTTTACTATAGAGGTTTGGCCAGTGGAAATTGACAATTTCCATCATCCAGTTCTTCTTCTTGATCAGAACAGCCTTGCTGCTTAATTCAGTATGGCGGGTTGTGCGTTGGTGTGTAAAATCAATCATCCATATTAAGATGATGGTTTGTTGCTTTCAACTTCTCAGACTCTTAAGGTCAGAACAGATTAATATGATCGTCTTGACTTCCTGCAGAATGCAGGCCTCAAAACCTCAGCCACCCACTCTTGTAATAAACCTCTAACCTATGACTGAGTTGCTGAAGTCCCTAAATCATGGTTTAGAAACTTTAAGGTCCAGAGAATCCACCCGCAAGTGAGCTGTGCCCCATGTTACAAATGAAGGCAAACTGTCCCACTCCCCAACCCCTAGAGCTTTTGCTAATCTTTCCTGTGGGGAAAATTCCTAACTGATCCCAAATATGGCAATTAGTTAAACTCTGAGCATGTGGTAAGACTGCCCAGCCAGACACCCAAGAAAGAAGTCTCTGTATTAATTCAGAACTCCCATCGCGTCTAACATCCTATCTCAGGCTATTGGCGTATCTGCCACCAGTAGTCAAAGACTGGTCAATTGCCAGACTAGGCTGTCCAATCATACACCCCCTCCATGAACTTATCAAACTCATTTTTGAAGCTAGCTAAGCTTTTTGATCCCACAGCTCCCCTTGAAAGGCTATTCCAGCACTCCAGTCCTCTGCTGGTTAGAAACCGGCATCGAATTTGAAGTCTAAACTTCCTGGTGGACAGTCTGTAGACTGCACTTCAACTACGTTGCAGCTATTAGGGCAACAAATGTATTGGATTTAAAAACCCAAAAGGTGAACTTCAGCCAGAAGATAGCAATGACACTGTTAATTCACACATGCTCTGCATTTTTTAGTCACCAAATTGTGCTTCCTGTGGTATGTATCCAACCTGACGGTGTGTGCGTGTGTTCTAATTCTTTTTAGCGTAACGCCTTTGCAAATGACACAATCCCAGCAGAGAGCTACATCAGTGCAGTTCAAGCTGCCCATCTGGGCACCCTCTGTAGCCAGAGTCTACCCCTCGCTGCATCCCTAAAACATACTCTCCTCTCCTTGGTCAGACTCACTGGGGATCTAATAGTGTAAGTGAACATTTTTATTCTGTCTAGTTTTGCCTACTTTTTTCATGATTTCCATCTGACCATTCTGGTTTTTCAGGGGAAAAAAGAGTAGAGTAAAGGACACTGTGTTTCTGATTTTAAGACCAGAAAGTATACATATTTGGAAAATAAACACTCACTCGGCTTTGAATCTGTGGAAGCCAGATTTCCTCCTGAAGGGAATTCCTATCCCCCTCTTATAAAATGGGGGCACAGAATAAATATACATTCCATGAAGTGGGGAGAACAATAGAAGCAGTGTGGATTGCTTCTTAGATTGTGATCGCAAAGTGTGTCCTCTTAGAGGTAATGCATACAAAGCACCATTGTAAAGGAGTCCAGCAGAAAGACTTCTTTAGTAGTGACTTTTATTCTCTAGGTATTTAAAAGTACAGAACAGAGTTCTAATATTGCACCAATATCCAAAGAACATGCTAAATGATGCAGTGGCTATCTAGGGAAGCACTGGAGGTATTTATATACTGTAGTGGCACTCTCACAGTTTTGGAGAGGAGAACTGTTTCTTAACAGGGAATAGCCAAGACAGCTGAATTTATATGCAACTATTTGAAAAGAGCTTTTGACTTACAATGTACCTAATTTTTCATCTAGATCATCGCTCTAGCTCTGTGCCTGTTAAGCTATTTCATTGTATAAATCTTTTACTGGTTTCATGGAAATAGTTTTCCTGTTTCTTTTCTCCCTTGAAGTTGGTCAGATGAACTGAACCCACCGCAGGTGATTCATAGCTTGTTGCCCCTTCTGTTGGAGACCAGCATGGAGAGTGTGGCAGAGATCAGCAGCAACTCCCTAGAAAGGATCCTGGGCCCTGCAGAGTCCGATGAATTCCTGGCTCGTGTCTATGAGAAGTTGATCACAGGATGTTATAACATACTGGCTAATCACTCTGACCCCAACAGGTATCAAATCATCTACAGTGTATCCCTTCATTGTGTGACATGCCAACCCACATGGACAGAATTATTCCGATCCATTTGTGCATCAGTGTTGATATTTGTACTGTGTCAAGGCCATACATCAGCTTAGTCTTTTCTCTACTGTGCTTCTGTAGTTGCTGATTACAACCACACAATATTTTATCCACATTGCAGAAACTTTGTGTAATGCAGTATTTCTCTAAACAAGCAGGGTAGATTTAATAAGCTATTTGAACTGAGTGTTGGACACTTAGAATCATAGAGATGTAGGGCTGCACAGGGCTGTCATTAAGTGATGTCATTAAGTCTTGCCTCAGTGAAGGGGGTTGGAGAGGTAAATCTAGAGGTTTCCTGACAGGTATTTGTTCAGTCTGTTCTTAGAAGCCTCTAATGACGATGATCCCACAACTTTATGTGGAAGCCTGTTTCAGAGCTTAACTACCAGATATTTAACTTGCTGCAGATTAGTCCCATTACCACTTTTGATTACCATCTTCTTTAATTAAAAGAAAAAAAAAATCTGTTCTTAAAACTAAACATACCCAGTTTTTAATCTTTCCTCAAAGGTCAGGTTTTCTAAACCTTTATCATTTTGGTTGCTGTTCTCTGGATTCTCTCTAATTTGGCCCCATCACTCTTGAAGTGTGACATAGTACTTGCCAGTGCTGAATATTTGAGTGTGGATAATTTGTGATGTTACTAGACAAATAAGAGTTCTAGGAGGAGTCATGAGATCAAGTCTAGAGGAGCAAATCAGAGGGACTTAGTAAATTTGTCCTTGTTGTTCTTTGCATCTGACTATTAATTTAGGCTGGTTAATGCCAGCTTTCTCATTGCGGACCAGACGGATGTAAGGTATTTCCCTTCTAATTTCCCACTTAGAAGTCAACAAACATCATAACCTTGGGGAATAGGTACTGATGCCAGCTAACCAAGGTGTAAAAGTATTGTGCATAATGATGATTCATCTTTTCAATATTTATTGCCTGTGGATGGAAGAAATTCAGAAGGGGGTCTACTACATTTGCTGTTAATGAATGAAAATGTCATTGGATTTTGTATGCACTGTGCATTGCGGGAATATTTGCTATAGCTTGTATTTCCAGATAACACAAAGGAGATACTTAGACTTAGTAGTGTGTGATCACGAAAGTGTGTGCGTGTGTGTGTATAATTATGCACACCTAAATAAAACCTAAAATAAGTTGAAACACGAATAAAACTTTAGAAAAGGTCATATGGCACAGTTCATACAACATAAGCAGTAGTGTAGACCAGCTGAGTTGATTTATCTTACATTGCTAAGGGACATAAAAAAGACACCCCCCAGAGTGTGGATCTTACAATGACCTAAGCACTGCCCGCACCAGTGCTGTGTCAGACTGAGATGCTCTCCTGCCAACATAGCTTCCACCTCTTGCAGAAGTGGAGTAATTATGCTCATGAGAGATTGTTCTCCCATTGGCATACATTGTATTCATCATGTGTGTTACAGCATTGTGACGGCACTGATGTGGCTGTAATGATGTATTGCTTCTAGTCTGGACCTATTCAGGTGGCAGATTACCTGCTTATATTAACTGAATTAACTTGAGGCAATTCACATTTTTACCTTTAAAATGTTACTTTATAAAAACAAATAAAAATAGACAGGTGGCATTAGGAAGTTCCAAGCCACCTACAGCAGTGGTCAATTTAGCATACCAAGCTAAACTGAGGAATATAGAAAAGATTTTTGGTGTTAGTCAATAGGGAAAAGACATGCAAGCTGTCTGTGAGAACCACCTGGTGCCTGGAAAGCAAAAGACCTGTTAATATAAATGCGCTTTTTGCTGAATTTCATCCAGAATTCTTTCTCCTGAATGATTGTAACCAAGAAAAAAAAGCTTTTAAAGAAATGGTTTTAAAAAATCCAACCTTTGTTTATTCAAATTACACTGTTAACCTTTAACTGGTAACCCACATTACTGATAAACAGTAAAATATTTTATACACATGATTACTACTTTACTTAAGGATTTTGATTGTTTTGTTTGCTTTTTTCTCTTCTGTCTGCAGCTATATATTGGCTGCTTGCCACAAGGGCTTTTGCTGCTTTCTGTTAGCTTTTTAACTTGGAACCAAAGATAGCAAAGTTAACTTACTTTACCATTGCAATTACCTGTTAAAGCAATAAAGAATTTAATGCTCTGACTACTGAGACAAACACATTTTTAGTGGAATTCTTTTTATAAAAGCATATTCATTTTACATATGCTTTTTTCCCTCTTTAAATAGGGTTTTTAAAAAGTGTTTAGGCTCTTAAAATCTTGCTTAATTGCACAAATTTATTGCATTTTCTTCTAAATGTTTCTACTTAAAATTTGGATTACTTAGTGGAGCCCTTTTTCTTAATTTAGGCTCATCATTACATGCACCAATATTCCAATTTACAAGAACGTTTTATGACACACATTCAAAGTAGCTAAACACAACTAACAGTTAGTGTATAGCTTATAGATGCTTTGTGAGTCCATGAAGTTGCACTTTTTTTCCAGGAAGAGTCTGACTCATCCTCTCCCCAAAGGGGGTATGGGGCAAGTGTGGTGATAATGCGAGTGCCCCAGTGCCAGATTTCCCTACAAAGGAGGGAAAAAATAAAAAAACAGAAGAAATAAGGAAAATCACGTGTTTTGCATTAGAATAATTTAAAGTGCATCATGCCAATTGACTTAATTCAATTGTTGTTTACCCCTCTTTTTGCACATTTTGGAGTGAAAGTGCCCAGGGCCTACGAACACCAAAATCCGGCCCTACAGTGCCCTCTGCAAAGGTTCTTTCTTTGGTAGTTTGCTCTGATTCTGTGGCTGCCCCTTAGCCATGGGCTGCATTTTAGTCTGTACTTTTAACTGCTTGCAGGATTTCATAACCCCTTTCAACTTGTCCTGCAGTCAGAAGACCGTTACATGTAATTTTTCAGTTCACACTGACTTTTAATAGTTTTTATCTTTCTTGTTGTTTAAAACATGTTCTGAAGTTCTTCCTTGACTAAGGCTTTTCTGTGAAATCCCTTTGCCCAAGGGAGATTATAAATTGTTTAACATACTCCTCCATTCTGAGAGCCTGCTTTCTTATGTGAGTGTTTTGCAGTGCCATGGCCAGGGCTCCCTACAATTGTCTGTGCTTTGTTAGTACCCAGAGTCTTAAATTGCAGTCTCAAAATACCAAATGAGACAGTAAGAGAGCCCAGGGATGCCAATAGTGAGGTGGAAACTGAGGCATGAGTCTCAGTTTGGGCTTGCTTTATTTTTGCCTTTATAAATTTTCAGGTTGATTCATGGTCACGTATAGCTTCCGATCCTGTGTTTTGTGACTGATGATGATAAACAGACAAGACTGGATAGATAGTGTACTCTTCTTTATCTTTGATCCATAGTGGCCTAGATGAATCTATCTTGGAGGAATGTTTGCAGCATCTGGAGAAGCAGTTGGAGAGCAGCCAAGCCCGTAAAGCTATGGAGGAATTCTTTTCAGAGAGGTGAGATGATGGAATATTGTATTCTAAGAACTTGCTATTTCCTCTGTTGTTTCTTGTCATGTCATGCTTAGCACTTCTGTACAGAAAAGTGCAGAGATCATACAATCTACCTGAGATACATGTTGTTCCCTGAAGAGATTTGGGATTTTGAAGGTGTGAAAAAGTTCCTAGGTGAAAGACAGACTTGTTCAGCTTCAGCACTTCAGATAAAATATTCATGTGTTTTGGTGACTGGATTTTTGAGTCGCTAGAGATTTTTTTTTTTTTTTTTTTGTTTTGTCAGAGGCAATGTGAAGAACCTCTTGAGAGAGGCTGTGTTCATTTGCCTTTCAGTTCTATTTGTAAAGTAGCATATGTTCACTCTGCCACCCAGGATAGCATTGACTTGGTCTCCTGAAGGGTGCTTGTTCCTGCCTTGGATTATGAAAACAAGGTAGTGTGGATATGGAAGCAGCAAAGCTTGACAAGAGTGTAAGAAGAGATGAACTGGGGGAGAGAGAATTTCAGTTGCAAATTGCTTGACATCCTTTACATGTTCTCTACTGTGTCTTACTCATTCAAAGCTAAAATACCATGATGAGTGAGTTGGTTTGGTTTGTGTACACTGATGGGATGGGAGGTGAATGAGAAAAAAGTAAGCAAGAAGGTGATGGCAAAGATGTTGAAACTAGCTTTGGCCTTTTTCTGACAGACCCCTGGTTTGTTACCAGATAGCTCATAATCTGTGAGCTCCTGAATTCAGAGTTCAGCCTTCTGAATTTGGAGCTAGAGATCAGATAGCACTGATCTGAAAGCATCATATATGGCTAGGGTGTAAAAGCATGTTAGACACACAACATTAACCATGAGTTAGTATCTCAGAGAGTTGAGCAGAAGAGAATATGAAAAAACTGATTATTTTACCAGCATGCTGAAATTGATTAAACCACACAGCTGCAAACATTTCTTTTAACTAGGCTTTTCATTTAAGTGACCTTAATTTTAAACTGACTCCACCATGGCTCTGTTTGTCTAATAAACATTGAAGGCAAGTGATGTAGACATGTGTTTGATATTTCTCTGTGGAGAGTAGTTGCTTTGGTTCTTCATGGACAACCCATGTTCTTAATCCTTTCTTGTAAAACTCGGAATGGAAGGTAGCTACTTGCAATACTCAATCTTTCCTGTCCATGGGTGCTGGGCTTAAAGTTTTGTCTAGTTTAGGTGTCTGTTCCAACTCTCTGAAATTCTCTGCAGTGTATGAACCGTTTTTGCCCGAGCATCTAAGGCTATGTCTACATTACCCCTCTTATGTCACTGTGAATAAGCCACTCCTCTGTGATGTAAGTGTTGGTATGGACAGTGCTATGTCATCGGAAGACCTTTCCTGCCAGCATAGCCACTGCTGCTCATTGGGGGTAGATTAATTAAGTTGATAGAAGAGTTTTCTCCTGTTATTGTGATTCCTCTATATTAGAGAGTTTACAACAGCACAGACTGCACTGGTGTAAACTCTCCAGAGTAGCCATAGCCAGAAGAAAAGAGATGGGTGTGGTTTTTTCAAGTTTGGCATGATTTATTTTCTCTCTCTCAATTAGTGGAGAACTGGTCCAGATCATGATGGCAACAGCCAATGAGAATCTCTCAGCTAAATTCTGTAACCGAGTTCTGAAATTCTTCACCAAACTATTCCAGTTGGGTAAGTGACTGTGTGTAATCTTTGCATCATAACTTTGTTCATTTAACATTTTTCTTGTTCTACATAAATTCATACTGCTGAATGAAAGTGCTTGAAAGAAGAATTTTGGGGAGATACCAAAAACTAAGGCCTTCCCTACACTAGCATTTATGCCAGCAGAACTTTTGTTCACTCTGGTTTGGAGGGTGGGAAGGGGGGAACAACCTTCTTGAGTGATATAAAGTTTGCTGGTATAAGTGCTTGTGTGTGGCCAGTGCTATGTCAGCAGGAGACTTTCTCCCATTGACATAGCTACCAGTGCTCTTCTAGGTGGTTTTATTGTGTTGGGAGAACACATTCCTTCCATCATAACTTGGCTACACCAGTGCTTATGTCAGCAAAATTTGTTGCTGGGGGTGGAAGATGTTTTTTCCGTATCCCTGAATTTTGCCAAAATAAGTGCTAGTGTAGACAAGGCTTAAGTGTACTCATTCCCAGTCATTTTCTGTTTGCCATCTTTTGTCCCCTCTTCCTCCGTAGCTTCAGTTTTAAGTTCCGCTACTGCCTCTCCCCCTGAAGTCTCCTGTTTTGCATAATTTTCCTTAACTTAACCTTTCAGTGTGTAGTAACAGCTTATTCTGAGTTAACTAGTGTTTCAGCAGTCCCTCTTTTGAAGGTGAATGGTTGCTCAGTAGGCAAGTTAGCTTTCTAGAGGAGCAGGCAGGAGGGGACTATCTGGCAATATCTTTCATATACACATGAACAGCTAGAGATGACCACATGCTGAAAAATTATACAATTCACTTCTACGTTGTGCTTGATTTAGTGACCCCACCCCCCGCCCCCAGTGTATAAGAGAGAGAATAAATGTCTGGGGGATCTAGGGAAGGAATAGACTTAGAATGATGATAGTATCAGGGATAGCTGTGGGGCTGTCTTCAGCGGTATGCACTCTGGGGAATCCAGGAAATGTTGAGTTTGGTATGAGTTCCAAAGAGCTGTGTTGTATTAGCATGAGACTAATAATAGAGGGAAAATTGTTTTCAGGCACATTCAATTTACAGCCACTATAGGACTATCTAATAATTCTGTGTCTTAGCTGAGAAGAGTCCTAACCCCAGCCTATTGCGACTATGCGGCTCCTTGGCTCAGCTGGCCTGTGTGGAGCCTGTACACCTTCAGGCCTGGTTAACCAGGATGACCACGTCACCACCCAAAGATTCAGATCAACTAGATGTTGTTCAAGAGAACAGGCAGCTGCTGCAACTTCTGACAACATATATTGTTCGTGAAAACAGGTAGAGAACAATCTTATGTGACTTACATTGTTTACTACTGGTAAAATATGGATTACATAAACTATTTCTAGTCAATTAAATACTACTGATCTCTCATGCTGTAGGGTCATTGTCTTGCTGTTACTCTCTAGTATGCATTAATATATTGTTACATGAAACGGCATTATGTTAACATGCCCTGGGGAACTTTTAGTATGTGCATGCAGGGTGCATGGGAGCCAGTTAGTGCATGATATGCTAATGCTTGTTCAGATTTGCACCACCTTGGTGTGAACTAATATACTGCTTAAACAAACCCTAGAAAAATTCAGCTTAACCTGGTGTAGCTGGATCATTTAATGCCTCTCAAACTTTCTTCTTGTTGATTAGCCAAGTCGGAGAGGGGGTGTGCACTGTTCTGCTGAGTACTCTGATACCAATGGCAACGGAAATGTTGGCTAATGGTGACGGAACAGGCTTCCCTGAGCTCATGGTTGTGATGGCAACTCTGGCCAGTGCTGGGCAAGGTGCGGGACATCTCCAGCTTCACAGTGCTGCAGTAGATTGGCTGGGCAGATGGTAAGAAGAATGAGACCTTTGTGGGTGGTTAATTATCTTCATGTGTTGCTTGCTTACTTGGGAGTTTTGTAGTGGAGAGGGAGACTGTGTGGGCTTCTTTATAGATAGGAATACCACCATATTTAAATGGGCACGATTGGGATAATTGTCTTTATGGAGACTTGCATTGGAACCTCAGAGTTCATTAGTTTTTCCTCTCAGTGATTTAGTGGCCACCTCCTTAATAGCTAGCATAATGCTATTGGAAAACTAACAAACTAAGTGCTTGGCATTGTCATCAGTGAGAATTTAAGTGATAAGTTTTAAGAACTGGTGTCTATAACTGTGTTTTTAACTTTTGTTTATCTCATAGCAAGAAATATCTCTCTCAAAAGAACGTTGTAGAAAAAATGAATGCTAATGTCATGCATGGAAAGGTAAGAAACACAGGCAGTTCCCAGTCTTCGGTGTTTGGTGTGAGCCCAGGTCTGCATCAGAAATGTTACAACAGTGAAAATTTGTCACTTAGGGGTTTTTGGTTTTTCTTTCCTTGCTGATATAGTTATACTACCTTATCGTGTACTCTGTCTTATTGTGGACTTTGTTATACCAGTATAATTTATTTTTCTTCCTGAATCAGGATAATCTATACCAATGTAAACATTTTTTTTAATTTTTATTTTTATTTATTTATTTTTTAACTGGTATAACTGTGTTCAAACTGAAGGGGGAAGATACTGTCACTTTAACTGTGCTGGCATAGTTAAAGTGGCAGAATTTTCTACCAAGGGGAAGCTCTTAGTATTTTTCCTTATACAAGGAACAGGCATGGGTTACAATAATTTGTTGCCATTAGTATATGTGTTGTGTATTCAAATAAGACTTGGATACCATTGTAAAATCTAAATCTTCACCTCTGGAATTTTTTTATCTTTCTTTTATACGTGGTAGGTTTCTTTCTTACATGCTTTTGCATGTAGGGATACACTGTAGATTCAGGCCCAAATTTCAGCCTTACAATTTGCCCTTTCAAGACTCAATACTATTGTTTTAACATATTGGTGAATCTGAAATTCAGACTTCTAAAGGAAATGGTGTAAGCAGATAAAATCCATCATCTTTTCTGGGCAATTCAGTAACAAAGATAAGGCATTAAATTTGCTGTGATTTACTGATGAACAAGAGATATCATCTGCTCTCCCATGTCCTTTCCGTTCTTGCTATCTGACTTGCGGGTGAGACCTACTTGTATTTGATAGCTTCAGTATCCTACCACTCACAAGAATTGTACAGAGTAGCTACTGCAATATGACTGCCTACAAATCAAAGCTAGTTGGTCTCAGCCTTGAGAGTGTCCTCCTTAACCTTTTTAGAGAACAAGTCCTGTACTTATGCTGTCATTATCACAAATCACCTTGCAAATCCCAGACCAGTTATATGCTGTGGTAGTGTATTATACAAATCCTTTGTCATTGAAAATTGGAGATATTTTCATATTTGTGCTCATTTAAAAACTGATGATGAGAATATTAAGTATTCCTTTTCTTTTTACATCATACTTCTGCTTGCAGCATGTTACTATACTGGAGTGTACATGCCACATAGTTTCTTATCTGGCTGATGTCACTAATGCTTTGAGCCAGAGTAGTGGCCAAGGACCTAGTCATCTTTCAGTTGATGGAGAGGAACGGGCTATTGAAGTGGATTCAGACTGGGTGGAAGAGCTGGCAGTAGAAGAGGAAGATTCTCAAGCTGAAGACTCAGTAAGTTCCCTGATTGTGGTCTTCATAACTGGTAGCTGAAGGCCATGCTGTTGCATGAGTATGGCAGCTGGGTCAAGTAATCCATCATTTGCCACAGTTCCAAAGGGGCAGCCATATTAGTCTAGTTCAATGAAGCAAATAAGGAGCCCTGTGACACTTAAAGACTAACACATTTATTGCATGAGCTTTTGTGGGAGAAAAATCCCACTTTGTCAGACAGTTTGGAGATGGGGGGGACTTTCCTCCCATTCTTTAAGTTCCCTGGTCTTCAAAGCGCCTGAAGTGGGATTTTTCTCCCACAAAAGCTCACGTGATAAATACATTTGCTAGTCTTTAAGTGTCACAGTACTCCTTGCTGCTTTTGCTGGACTAGACTAACACGACTGCCCCTTTGGAACTTGGCAAGGGAATTTAGATCATTCTTGTGTGGATATATTAGTTTTTCATTGTTGGCAAAGACAGACTTCTTTGTCGGTAAAACAAAGAGATGAGCTGAAGATGGAGCAAAATGCTGAGTGAGATATTGATGCTCTTCTATAGCTGGTTCTGTTTGTGTTACATTTAATATACAATTTAAGTGGGCTAGGTTTTTAGATGCCTCTTCAAGTTTAAAGGTGTCCTTGTGAGTAACTGACTCCTTTAAACTAAGGCCCCAACATCTGATTTTTCATTATCATGTTGTAGTAGTTGGATGTAAAGTGAAGAATTTTTAAGTGCCTGCTACTTCCTTTTGCTTGCTAAAACTCACTTTTCAAATGTACATTTATCAGAGAATAAGTTTGCTTTGTATCTGTTGACTCTGGAGTAGGACGATACACATATAATGCACTGAGTAAATGATCTTCCTTCCTAAACAGGATGAAGATTCTCTTTGCAACAAACTGTGCACCTTCACCATCACACAGAAAGAATTCATGAACCAACACTGGTAAGAGCCTCCTGTGTCTTCCTGTATAGAACATCAGTCTGTTTTCTGGCCATTCAGAACAGGGGGAAGAATGATATATTAAATCTTTGAGGCAGTATAATTTCTAACCTGTCTGGCTTCTTTTGTATAGGTACCACTGTCACACGTGTAAGATGGTTGATGGGGTTGGTGTTTGCACAGTTTGTGCTAAAGTTTGTCACAAGGACCATGAGATTTCTTATGCCAAATATGGTTCATTCTTCTGTGACTGTGGAGCGAAAGAAGATGGCAGCTGCCTGGTAAAGAATCTTCATGGCTAAACTTAAACTGTTCTGCAACCATTAGAGGTTGCTGAAGTTTGACTTTGCGAAGTCTTATATTGCACAATAGTTATTCCATATCATCAATATATGGGAGCTCTGGGGGGATCTACTTTAGAATAAGCTGCTTCACTTCCCCTTAATTTGCAGCTTTCTACTGACTGATTTTACCCTCTCTGCCAAAAAGATGTCTGTTGTCAGGTCTTTTAATAATACTTAAGACTTTGAACCTACATAACTGACTTGCGGTTTGTAGGTCATCTTCATGTTGCCCACTTACCATATCTCTGCTCTTTTGATGTTTCCTACCAGCTGCCAACAGCGTTACTTCCAGTCTTATAGAATGTATAAAAGGAAAGTAACATGCAGGGTACGGAGTTATTGCTGTTATGTGTCTCTGAACATGTGCTCTAAGGAATCGCGTTTGTTCAAGTTAAAATCAGTGGGAGTTTTGTCATTGACTTAAATGGGAACTGGATGGGACCTTCAGTATTGCTGTGCCTTTCCCAGGCTTTGGTGAAGAGAACACCTAGCAGTGGCATGAGCTCTACCATGAAGGAGTCTGCATTCCAAAGTGAGCCCAGAGTACCTGAGAGTGTCATCCGCCATGCGAGCACCTCTCCTGCAGACAAATCCAAGGTCACCATCAATGATGGAAAGGGCCCCGATGAAGAGAAACCCAAGAAGAGCAGCCTGTGTCGAAACGTTGAGGGCTGTCGAGAGGAATTGCAATCACAGGTATTGTTGGGTAAAAATCTCATTTAACTCATCAGGTTACCTCTGTTTAGTGCATTTTCAAGCTTATCTTTCTAGAATAAAACTGTCTTTAAAGCAGCCAGTGCTTCTAACTTAGATTTTTTTAACCATTTTGATTTTGTTTATGCCAGGACAGTATTAGACAATGTAGGGGCTATGTTGAGAGTTAACACTAGATGTTTGTGTCTTATGCCAGTAAGAAACAGTCTGGTTTGATACAGAGGGTTGTGGAATGGACCATACCAGTTGTTAAAAAAAAAAAA
>ML681963.1:1255633-1386258 GCA_007922195.1 Podocnemis expansa | reverse complement strand
CTAGATGACCTCGTGGGGTCCCTTCCAACCCTATGATTCTATGATTCATCTCTCAGAGCTAGATTAAAGTGGGGATGATGTTCTTGGGGAACCTCTTCCTTGTTTGTCCGTTTCCCCTTCTGTCTGTCACATGGCCACAGTGGAGCATGGAGCATTGTGTCCACGGAGACAGATTCTTTGCTCTGAGACCAGGACTGTGATGTATTCTTCCTACTAACTAGGAAGTGCTGACATGTAATGTTGTGTTGCTGTCACTCTTCTGCCAGCCTGATAAGAGAGTTCTCTAGTATAGGTTAAAAAATAGCTCATATCTGTTTTAAGATAAATTTTCTTTTTTTGGTACAATCCCATTAGAATTTTCTATCCTAAATAAATGGGGAAGGATGTTTAAAACAGGACGGGTTGTCAGGATGTCTGGGTACTCCATTCTGGTACAGACTCAGATGTGCAACTTTTTGTACTTCAGCTTTTGCTTCTGTGAAATGGGCATGATAATACTGGTCTACCTCCCAGCGATTTTGAGGGGTTGTTTAGTTAGCTGAGTACACTACTTGAAGATTCTCAGATGGGTATCTTACTTGTCTTGCTGGCTGGAATAGGAATTTTGTTTATTTAGCTTGACTCTCCTTGCAGCTGCTTTTTGAGGTCATGCAAGCTTAACCTTTCTCTTGCAGTTCAAATGGTGGGAGCAAGACCTCCCCTGCACTATGCCAGTGGTCTGAGGTTATGAACCATCCTGGATTGGTATGCTGTGTTCAGCAGACCACAGGTGTTCCTCTGGTAGTCATGGTGAAGCCAGATACCTTCCTCATCCAGGAGATTAAAACCTTGCCAGCTAAAGCCAAGGTGAGTATTCCATGCATTTTGGCATTTCAGATTCACTTTCCTTTGTGTCTCTTGCTGCTATGTTTTCCAGGTTTCTCTTGCAATGATGTCTTGTAGCAAAGTCATCCTGGTAATAGCCACTAACACTAAACTTAGAAGCTGAGTTTCAGTAGACAGGTTGACTTTTCCCCCGCCCACCCATGTTTTTAAAGTGTTTTCACCCTCTGTTTACTCATTCATCTGTCTGCAAGGCCACTGATTTTCTTGCAGTCTCTCCTGTAGGCTTGTGACACTTACACAGTTTTGTTCTCTGAGGCAACAGCAGTCTGGGCCTTTCATTTGCTATTGTGTGCTTTCTTTCAGATCCAGGACATGGTAGCTATCCGTCACACGGCATGCAATGAGCAGCAGAGGACCACCATGATCCTTCTATGTGAGGACGGCAGCCTGAGAATCTACATGGCAAATGTGGAGAATACTTCCTATTGGCTCCAGCCATCCCTCCAGCCTAGCAGCGTCATCAGCATCATGAAGCCAGTTCGCAAACGCAAGGCAGCAGCCATCAGTAAGTCATCTTTCCTTTTTTGTTATTAGCTAGGTCACCAATAAAGAAATGGATGATGGGATAAATAGATGGTCTGTTGCCTTCTCCCCAGAAATAGGATCCTTCACAATCCAAGTGAAATCCCAGAGCAACTCTTGTCAAAGTCCTCCACTTAACTTCTCCATGAGGACCCTGTCTTGCATAACTTTTCAAACGACTCTTGCCCATAATTCAAAGTAGGACAGATCTCTACATAAAGATAATAGCCCTTGGGGGACTGGTTCAGGGGGTTAAAGTATAATTTGGCAGGCCCTGGAACCCTCCTAAATTTCTAGGTCCCCTTCACACACCCCAGCTACGGCCCCCCAAATGCCTGCCCCCCCGATCTCTCCTTCCTCAAGTCATCCTCGGCCTCAAACCCCATTTCCTAAGCTTCCCTGTCCACATGTCCCCACTCCAGTCCTCCTAACCCCCCCACCCCCTGGCTCCCGTGTTTTCCCCCCCAACCCCCCCCCCTCCCCCCCTTTCCCCCCCCCCCCCCCCCCCCCCAGGGCCATGATGTCAGGGGAGAATAACCCATTCAGCTGTGCCTCGCACCCAGCAACCCCACGCTATGGTGTAGGGAGTCTCCTTAGGGGAGGCCGGGACCCATGCTGTACTTGCTCACCTGGCAGCATGGCCCTCTAGAGGTGCACGGACTCCTGAGGTTGGGGCAGGGGTGGGAGAGAATCAAGCCAGCCCCTTACTCAGGCTGCACTCTGAGGCTTTTACCTTGGAACTCAGCCTGCACATACGTAGGGGAGCCAACCAGGACTTCACAGCAGGCCAGGCATGCCTCCCCTCTTCTAGTAGCGCTGCCTGCCCTGCTGGAAGGGGGCTGCTCCATTTCCTTATTTTTAGGTGCTCCTGGAATGCTGGGCCCCCTAAAAAATAGACTGCATTTCAGGGCCCACTGTTTTAAATGGTGGGCTTCCAGAACACAGTGTTCCAGCTCTATTTCTGTTTTTAGGGGGCTCTGAAGTCCTGCTCGCCTAAAAATAGTGTACGGGGCATTCTGCCTTACTTTAACCTCTGGACTGGGTGACTGAGAGAAGTAGCAATAGGATAATGGAACTTTTTATTTTTAAGTTGCTGGTATGAATCTAGACCAGGTTGATATGGAGCATAATTCATTATAAATGGTGGTTTGAGTCTTAGTCCTGTCCTTCATGGAAACACATCCACATCACAAAGTCACTGCTGTAGATGGGCATTTTATTGGCTTCTCAAAAGACCTAAGCCTGAATGAGCGTGCAGATAAGATTACCCTCTCTTTGCTAGAGGGCAGTATAGAAGCAGGATCATGGGATAATATGGAGAAGGACATGCTGCCACTGCCTATGCTGTACCTGTTCTGTAAGGAGAACTTCAGTCTTCAAGATTCACCATTTCACAACCTTCTGCCAGCACTAGATTTGATGTATTTATAAATAAACAAAAATCAGTATCAAATGCTAAGAGTCACTACTTAAAATAGGGTAGTATCAGGTGGGTAATTAAGCATTTGCCTCTGCCAATCACCTTCTTACTTGTAAATGCCAGGATTCAGTGTTATGGGGGTAACATGGGATGATTTTGATTCTTCAACACTAATCTCATTTATAAGAGCCTCAGATGAACTGAATAGTGTCTCTTCCCTAATTGAGCTTGGTACTTGTATCTGATAAATGCAGAACTAATTAGAAAGCCAGAGCATTCCCAAGAGATGTTCACTTTAATCTGTAGTATAGCACACTAGCTTTTACCTCTGAGCATGTGTGGTTTTTTAAGCTATTGGTGTCATCTCTTTCAGCAACTCGTGCTTCCAGTCAGGTGAACTTCCCCATTGACTTCTTTGAACACAACCAGCAGCTCACAGATGTGGAGTTCGGAGGCAATGATCTCTTGCAAGTTTATAATGCCCAGCAGATAAAGCACCGGCTCAATTCCACTGGCATGTATGTGGCCAACACCAAGGTAAATTAGACACTTTGGGAGCTCCCTTAGGCACATAAGTAATTATTTTATAAACCAGCTGTGCACTTAGAATCATAGGGTTGGAAGGGACCTCATAGGTCATCTAGTCCAACCCCCTGCCAGAGGCAGGACCACTCCCACTAAACCATCCCAGTCATGGTTTTGTCCAGCCCTGGCCTTAAACACCTCCAAAGATGGAGACTCCACCACCTCCCTCGGCAGCTCATTCCAGTGCTTCACCACTCGCCTAGTAAAAAAGTTTTTTCTAATATCCAGCCTCGACCTCCCTAACCGCAACTTGAGACCATTGGTCCTTGTTCTGTCCTCTGTTATTACCGAGAACAGTCGAGCTCCATCTTCCTTAGAGCATCCCTTCAAGTAGTTGAAGGTTGCTATCAAATCCCCCCTCAATCTTCTCTTCTGCAGACTAAATAAGCCTAATGCTTTCAGTCTTTCCTCATAGGGCTTGTGCTTCATCAGATCATGAGCAGTTGTTTGATAAAAAGTTCGGATTCCCATCTGAATGACTTTCTGCTAGTCCTAGAGACTGCTGGGTTAACCAACACCATCAGAGAACGGAGGATGTTGCATAAAAATTATAGTTGGTCATCCATTCCTAGTCCTCCAAAGGGCCAGCTTGGCATTAAAGCCTCAACCAATTGCCTGACATCAAGAGCTTTCTTTCTGTACCTAAACTCTACCACTCTTTCACTGTGGTGTGGGTTTTTTTTGTTTTTTTGTTTTTTTTTTTTCTCTTCACCCTCTTGTCTCTCCTAGACAGCTATTTTTTGGCTCTGGCTCATTTTTCATCTCCAGCAATGGAGTAGACCACTTACTTACCACATAAGTAATCCTTTGGGTCCCATTTGTGTGCTGCTCCATTCAGTCCTTCTTAGGTCCTCAGGCTTGCTGCTAAAGATAGGTCATGTAAGAGGACAACTCCCAGGATGTGTTCTCTTGTTATCATAGTGTAAAATGACCATCAGACTATCAGTGAGATGTCACATGGGTCTTTCCATTTCAGATACTTGTGATTAGTAATGCCCATCTTCAGCTTTCCCTTCCTCAGTAATGACTATTTCCTGCAGCCTGGTGGCTTTACCATCGAAGTCACTAACAACAACAGCACAATGGTGATGACAGGCATGAGGATCCAAATAGGCACACAGGCAATCGAAAGAGCTCCTTCTTACCTGGAGATCTTTGGCCGCACCATGCAGTTGAACATGACCAGGGCTCGTTGGTTTGACTTTCCTTTCACACGAGAGGAAGCCCTGCAGGCTGACAAGAAGTTGACCATCTTTGGTAAGTCTTGGTTGTGTCCTTTAACTGCTTGTAAGCTAGATGTGCATGTCTGGCGGCTGTTGCGCTTTGGGTGTTAGCTGGCAGAAGTTCCATGAGGTGTCAGTTTGATGTGGAGATAGCTACGGTTCTAATAATTGTGGGCCTCTGCAGAGTAACTTTATAGGAGGTCTAGCACCTCATTGCAGCAGACACATGCAGAACCACTAAATGAGTTACAAGGATTCTGTGCTTGGGTAACATAGAGAGAAAGGCATCGGAAAGTAAGGCAACGCTGTGTTTCAGAATAGGTGAATGCTGGTTAACTTGAGTGCAAGCAAGCAAAGAGGGCTTACTTCTTGGTATAAGAGAGGAGCAGCCTCATTTTTGTGAACCTGCAAAATCTCTCTTGCTCATTGCAGTTGGGGCCTCTGTGGATCCTGCTGGAGTCACGATGATGGATGCTGTCAAAATTTATGGCAAGACCAAAGAACAGTTTGGCTGGCCTGATGAGCCACCAGAGGATTTTCCATCTGCCTCAGTGAGCAACGTTTGTCCCCCAAACATCAATCAAGGAAATGGTACTGGAGACATAGAGTCTGCTGCTCCAGCTGCTACCGGTGGGACTGTCCTGGAGAGGTATCGATATGTTTTTGTTTACTATTGAAAGGAACTAGTTATGCTGGTGCCATGGGGGCACTTGCATGGTGTCCTTAGCCAGGAGCTTTTGTACTGGTAGTAAAGTGTTCCTCATTTTCATATCACCTGATGATGCTATTATGGTACCACAGAGTCAGTTTGCATCTCTTCCAGAGTGGTTTTCTGCTGCTCCCCCCTGATCTTGCTTGTGGAGTTAAGGATGGGCTCCATGCATTCTCCTTTGCATTACTAATTGAGTTTATCTGCAGCAACCTCAACCAACCACCAATGGTGCCTGTCATCTTCCCGCCTTTTCTTATTTAAATCTGGGATCTTTTTACAGCGACCAGACACCATAAAAGTTAGTGCTTATTTAAACCTAAGCTCACTTCTGAGGAGCTGTTCCTTTGTACCTTTTTTTTCTTTTTTTCACTTGCCCTATATATATTCTTCTCTCTTCTTTGTAGCAGCCACTTGTGTGGCAACATCCTTGCAGGCTCTGGATTCCCATACTTCTCAGTCTTGCACCCCAACTTATTATCCTAGCTATTACATGAGAACATTTCCCAGAACTTGTTCAATATCCAGATGCAGTACAACACCATGAAGGGAGCTGAGCGATATTTGGTAGAGGACAGAGAACTACTTTGGATTTCTTTTTCTTTTCTTCTACATTCTATTATCTATCCCTGTCTTAGAGTCTTCCAGTCTGTGCAGCAGAGGCTATATGGAAATAGGGAACTAGTGGATAGAAGAAAGAAAGCAAAATAAAGAAAGGTAGATCAGATGACTCAGTTTAGAGGGAACTATAATGGCTTAAAAACTAGCCAAATTCATTGCTGGTGTAACTTGACAGTGGAGATACAGAAAGGTTAACTGGCTCTTCAGAGGAAATTTTCAAAGGCAGTAGGCACTTAAGTCCCATTGAATGTCACCTTTGAAAATCTACCCCCTTATATTTTGGCTAATTGGTGATCCTTTTCTTTAGTTCTTTCTTTTCTCTCCTTTGGTGCCCATTCGTCCCAAGGCATATCCCTTCCTAGAGAGACTTCTAAACAATGGGACTATGTTTTCATAAAACTCAGAACTAGACCGATCAAATAGAGTGGATGCAAGAAAAATACTTTATAAAATGCCCAGCTGCCTCGTGTGCTTGAAAGGCTCTGGACCTTTTATTGGGAGCCACTGATGTAAGCAACAGGCAGTTTCCTGTGGAGGAGTTTGATGCCTAGAGTCTACATCCTTAACTTGGCCTTCTGTGGTGCTTTTTACTGGTGTGCTTGGCTTCTCTGTGTTAAATGGCATGGGTCGCCTTTAATTTCTTTTGTTACTAAGGAGGCATGTGCTGCCCAAATAGAAGGAGCTGTTCTTGGAATTATGTATCTATTGCTCTCCCAGCTTTCTGACTCCCCATTTAATTTGCCTTTTGCGTAGAATGTGTTCTCGGTAGTTTTCTGTGAGCTTCACACATTTTTGTTTTTTCTTTTTCTTTGCTCCCCAAAAGTTCTGAAACTGAGTCCCTAACCACCCTGGACCGGTTAGTATGCCATCCTTTTCTCTGCACGAATGAGTGTGTGTCAGAGACAGAACACATGACGTGGCTTTTGTTGACTTTTTTTCTTTTAAAGTGACATTTGCTTCTTTACATTCTGGTCATTGCATGGCAGAAGGTTTGCAAAATGTAAAAATGTGGTGGATTGAGCATTTCTGCTGCATACAGTGTAACTGCTGCGTGTTTGATGCTCTTCTGCTCACTTTGTCCCTCCTTGTGCTTCTTTCCCCCTGCCCAGTTCTCCACTGGTTTTGTGGGTCTGTGAGGAGAAATTTGTTAAGCCGTTTAACTGTCAAACAAATGACCAGAGAACTTGCCCAGTCCTTACATTGTTTCTTCTACACAATTTTTGATCTTACATTTTGTTCTCTCTCCTTGTTCTTAACACTCTCTCCTCTTCCCTTTCCTCTCCTGATCTGTGTGGCTTTGCCCCTTTTTCTCTGTTCTGTGGTGTTCTCTCCTGCTGTGTTGCAATACTCCTTTTGATTGTGTCAATTGAGCATGCTAGACAGTTTCCTTGCAATGCATGGAGTAGTGCAGCAAGGGGGAATTGGCAGAATAATGGAAATCTTGAATAAGACTTTCCCTGTGGGCAAGCATTTTACTAGCATGCCTTGCCCAGGGTCAGAAGTGACCGACTGAAGGCCCTTGGATTAGAGTCTCTTTTGTAACTCACATTTTGGACATACTTAGGTGTTCAAAGGTCAGTTAATTTTACTGTTTGAGCGTTTTGGAAGAAAATCTAAATTGGAAAGAGTATCCCTATGTGAAAATAGCAAGCGAGTAAAATCTTGCTTCCTTGGAAAAAACATAACAGACTTTTCTCATGTGTCACACCAACCCTTGATCTGCAGTCATATGTACGTCTGTGGGCCATGGTGAATTGGTACTGTCAAGACAATCCAAGTTATCCCTGCCGCAGGCCGCATGAGGAAATGTTTTATCCTCTTTCGTAGAGAAAAGCCCCTGTCTTTCAGTGGTGGATTATTAAAGCAGTCCTAAATTTGTCTGTGAGCGTGAGCCAGGTTTAACTCTGGTCTGTAACACAATGAAAATGATATGCATGGTGCCTGTGGCAGGTTTTATCATGCTTTGATTTTGTACTTGGCATTCGTGTTTCTGAGCTACTCATGACTGTAGCCTGCATAAAGGGAACTGCTAAGGAGAGAGAAGGGTTGCTGTACTCAAGCCTGCTTTCCTTTCTCCCTCAGGCTAGTAGTGAGTTCTTTAGAAGCACTGGAAAGCTGCTTTGCTGTAGGACCAGTCAATGAGAAGGCAAGTAACTTTCTGAATACATCTTGAGCTTTCAAAGACGGGGGAGGAGGAGTGAGATCAGCAGCAGCTCCTGCAGCCCTAAGGGTCTGATACCAGAAGAGAGCCATATCCGTTTTGCTCACAGCAGTGATCTGAAAGTTGAGTTAGCTAAAAGCATTTGAAACTAGTTTTGAATGACAATTGACATTTACTTTTATTGCTGGTGAGGGTTTTGTGCTGCAGAATGACCTCATTTGTGAATAGAGTGTAGGGGTGGGAGTCCAGCTAACTGAAGAGGAGTCGTGTGGCACTTTAAGACTAACAGATTTTTCACATGAGCTTTTGTGGGAGAAAATCCCACTTCATCAGATGGGTTCTTTTCCCATTACAAAAGGTAATTTGACTTCAGGCTTCCCAAGGTTTGAACCTAACAACTGGTCTGATTTGCTGTTACTGTTACTGAGCCTATGTTTTACACCCTCTTGCATTTATTTTCATTCCATTCTGTAAGTTCACCCATCTTTGAAGCATCTGACGACGAAGTGGGATTTTCTCCCATGAAAGCTCATGCGAAAAATAAATCTGTTAGTCTTAAAGTGCCACATGACTCCTTGGTTTTTTGCTGGACTAGACTAATATGGCTATCACTTTGGAAATTAGCTGAAGAGGAACTGTCTTGTGTATAATCCTCAAACAGTGTCTAAATACTAAATAATAAAGAGAGTTTCATATCAAAGCAACATTGAATACAAGAGGAAACTTGCATCCCTGAGGGGAGGGGGTGTTGGTAATGCAAAACAGATGAAGCAAGAGTGGGTGGGAAGTCAGACTTGCATGCTGTTAGCACTTTGGTAAATTTACTGGAGGCTTCTTGTGTGTTCCTGGGAACAGGAAAAGAGCAAGGCTGCAGCTCAGGAACTGGCTACCATGCTACTATCAATGCCAGCTCCCTCCAGCGTCCAGCAGCAGACCAAGAGTCTCCTGGCTAGCCTGCACACCAGCCGCTCAGCATACCATAACCACAAGGTAAGGTGCCTGAGGGCTCTCCAAGTCTGCTGTAACTATCTAGTGGTATGGCTGATGTACAAAGTGTGCCCAAAGAGCACCTATTCCAGGCAATATTTGCCTGTTGCCTACCTGTTGCTTCTTTCCAAAAGTGAGCTTCGTATTCATGATTCTTTGTGAATTCATATTTTTAATAAAGAGTGACCCATATGTTTGCCCTGCACTAATAGTATCTTAAGACATGCTGAAGCTAATCTGCAAAAAATGTCCTATAAGTTTGACATCTGGTTTGAATCGAGTACTGTAGAAAAATATTAGATAAATCATGTTTAGATCTTGGAAATCTAGTCAGACTATGATTACTTAACCTATATGTTGTTGAATCCAGTAAACAGTTGTAAATTAGTATTCTGTTAAGCCACATGGAGAATGGATTTTCATTTCTTTAAGTAGAATTTTTATTGCTGAGTGACTTCTGCTGCTGACGTGGTGATGGTGATGGTGATGATGGTAAAGAATTAACATGGAGTTCTCTTTTTAGTAAATGCTAAATTGATCCATCTGCTCCCTCCCCTACTAGTTTTTCAGGCCTATGCTGCAGCTTTTCCTTTGTTTCTTTTTGTCTTTAATGATTCTTGCTTTGCAGGATCAAGCTTTGCTGAGTAAAGCCATCCAGTACTTGAGCTCTTCCAGTAGAGAGGGGAAGGATCTAGACCCTGAAGTGTTTCAGAGGCTGGTGATCACTGCTCGATCCATTGCTATTATGAGGCCAAACAACCTGGTCCATTTCACAGAGTCAAAGTTGCCACATATGGAAACAGGTGGATAAACCATTGAATTTCTATTTGCCTCTATTAAATTTACTTTTGGTTAGTTAGTTATATTTTGTGGTGTTTTGTATGTTTAGCATCTTTATGAAATGGGTGACAGTCGAAATGTATGTTTTATCATCAGTGGTTTGAGTGACCAAAGAGACTTCAGCTCACTGAAATGTGAAAGCTCACTTGTGTAGTCCTTCTCTTTTCTCCCAGATTTGGGGGTCGACTGTCTTCTGTTCTGTGTAGAAGCTGAATAGTCATTAAGTGGCTAACTCACTCAGAAACATACCATCAAGTGGTGCTGGTGGCAGGTGTCCCAGACTATCTGTATTGCAGAGGTCTTAAAGGAGCTCAGTTGAGACAGACAAAAGCCCACAGTTAATGCTTTGGGGAAGGCAAAAGTGCATTCATCCTCCACTTCTTGCCAGTGCTAGAGTTGTTGGAGATGGGAGAGCTCTGGCTTTAAATGGGGTCCCCTTAACAAAAAAATTTTAAGTCAAATAGAAGTAGTGGGAAATTAGTTATACTTTGAGGATAACACTAATTAAACATTTGGTATCTCTCTTCACCAAGGCATACATACCCTTTCAGCAGTAGTCAATATATAATAAACTTTGTTATGCATTGCTTGTTAATGATCCATCTCCCTGTCCTGGGACTGTCCATGGCAAGTTTAAACCTCAACTGTAACATGAGTTGCACAGAAGATCTTGTATCCCCTAACAGTTAGTTGAGAGATGGGAAGGCAGGAAAGAAGGAATTTCTCAGATAATTGGTCTTGGGCTATTTAGAGCATTATAAGCCACTATCAGAAAAGATGGATACCATTTCAAAATCAGGAAGTGAGTTCTATGTTTAAAATAATTCTTCACTTCTTTCCCCCATTGCATAGAACAGTGGTCAGAATGGTGTAGTTTTCCTAATTTTCTGTGATCAAAATCTTCCTTGTGAGTTTGCATGGTTTGGTAATTACTTTTCACCCATCACAGAGGGAGGTGAAGAAGGACAAGAAGCACAGAAACACACTGAGGGAGATGGGTGTAGTTTTATTACTCAGCTGGTCAACCATTTCTGGAAGCTACATGCATCAAAACCTAAAAACGCCTTCCTGGCTCCTGCCTGCTTACCAGGTATGTTAAATCTGAACCTTGTCATTTGCCAAAGTGGCACTCGTATTTTGAAGTAGCCCATCTGAAATGAAGATTATGAAGGGAAAAAATAGTTTGCTATTTACTTACTTATTTCCCTATTAAGTAATGTGAATAGTTGATGATCTAATATTTTCATGTATTGTACAAATACAAAAAATATGAGAAGTGATGTCTTACGTACTTCACTAGAAGGGTGGATAGAAGTTTATGATGATGTTGGAATATTTTCCGGTAACTATTTTTATACTGTTAGGGAAGATGTCCATATAAATGTCATTTGATCTTTAGGTTTTATTAGTTTTTATAATGCCAACAGAGTGATTATCTGTTTAGACAGGTATAAATAAAAGGCCCCTTCCTGAAGAGCTTGGTCTAAATAGTAATTCAGAATCCTACACTCTTTTCTTACGTAGGTCTGACACATGTTGAAGCCACAGTTAATGCTCTGGTAGACATTATCCATGGATACTGCACGTGTGAACTGGATTGTATCAATACGGCGTCAAAGATCTACATGCAGATGTTACTCTGTCCTGTACGTAATCTTGCTGTAATTATATGCTTGTCTCCCCTGCACCAGTGACCATGCGAGCAGAGCCTAATGTGGGCAGGATGACAGAAAAGATGTAGTGTGTAGGCTAGTGGTGTATGTGGTAGAGGCTACAAGGGTGACAATTTCAGGGCCTGCAAGCCAGATCAAGATCAATTTTTTTGGCTATAATCAGAAAATGGACTGCAAAATGACACTTTCTTGCTCTGAACATAGAAGGAGAAAGGAAAGGGGAACCTGTGTGGCCACATGGCCCATGACAGGCATCTTGCCTTCCAGTGTGGCCCCCCACATTGAATGAGTTTGACACCCCTGTGTGGGGGAGACTGTTTTGTGTATTGTTTATATGCATGTACTCTGGCAACTTCTGCACTCAAGCCCCTAGATTCTGAAATACTGGATAGTCTGTGATCACCTGATATATTATAAAATGGAGATTATTGTTAAATTAAATGTGCCATAAATAGTGCTTTCTGTGCAGTAATCCTGGGCTTATTTAATTTCATGCTAAATTTAATTTCTTCTGTTTTAATTTTGACTTCATTTTATTGAACACACAAGTTGACTTTATGAAAAGTGGCAGGAAGAAACCTGAACACTTGGTCAGTTGGGGCTTTTGGATCCTGGAAGAGGGTGAGAGGAGGTTTAAGCACACTAGTGGTTTTGGCTGTGATCAGCAGTGAAATACATAAGTTGGCATTTTAATTGTTACTCATTATACGATTGAAAAGAGATCTTGTCTTATTGAGTTTTTGTTTCATGCTCTCTGCAAGCAGTTGGTCACTTTTTTTTTTTTTTTTCTCCTTTCAAGTTCTTAAGGTCATCTTCACAATGATAGGGGCTAGAAGCTTTTTTTCACAAATTACACTTTTAGATAGTTTAATGACAAAGCAGGTACCCTAACATTGGAAGCATGAATTATTTGGGGCACTTTTATAGCATGTCAGAAGTCAGCCTGTGAATTCTCAGTGTTCTAAAAGCATCTGCTAGCTAGACCCTCATCTGATATCCAACAGTATTGTCCTGTGTGTAATGTGGAAAGGATGTTTTAGGGCCAGAGAAGTTGGCGCTACCTGTTAAAGATTTCAGTATGCCAGTGTAAAAGTTAGTCAACTCCATAGTCCATGTGATGAAAGCTAGACATTATAAGCTCACGTTGACAGAAAAAAAGTACAACATGGTATGTGCATGAGCAGAAAGAACCATGTGAACTGGTGCAAAAGTGATTGCTGAAGAAATGTGCTGGTGTCCTGGATGAATGAGCAGGAGACAGGAATATTGTGAAATGGATTTGCCACAAGGAATAGTGGAGACAGATCTCCTAAACTATTGGTGTGAGTTGTGCAAGAGACTGGTGGTATGAAGAGGTAGAAAGTAATGGTAAGGACTAGAGGTTGTAGTGAGGGAGGGAGTCTATACCGTATGTTTGCCGTGTGGTGGGATGAGGTGAGAGAGATAATATTGCAGTTGCTTTTGAGAGCAGTGATAAGCGTTAAGACAGGGAAGGCAAGGGCTGTGCTATACCTTTGCATGACAATTAAGAGAGACTAAGCTTCTATTTCTTACAAGGATTCATAAGGACTTCTTGATATATACTTAAAGCATGAGAAGGCTAATTACCAACCTATTTACACTGTAGGATCCTTCAGTGAGCTTTTCGTGTAAACAAGCATTAATCCGAGTACTCAGGCCAAGGAACAAGCGGAGACATGTGACACTGCCATCTTCTCCTCGCAGCAACACCCCCATGGGTATGCAGAGCTCCTGCCTCTTTGCTTTTGACTAATCTGAACCACCTTATCCACAATAGTTCATATAAGATAGTGTGATGTGAGCTCATCCTTAGCATGAGGGAAACCAGTTCTTTAAAAAACAGCCCACAAACCTGATTTCTAGAATTGTCATCCTGTGTAGTACAGTATTACAGGTTCCGTGTGTAATGTCACTTAGTTTATACTGCTATATCGTTTATCTAATCTAGGCTGTGAAAGCACAGTCTGTATCAACATCTTTGTGCTTTCATAGATTTAAAAGTTGGCCATAAAATTTTGCTATGAGCTAAAATTAACACATCAAGTCTCCATTTAAGAGGGAAATATTTTTAGAACTTAATTGCTGGTGGAAGGTGCCGTAGTCAGGACAGAAAGACATGATCTGTGGCTAAACAGGACAATGCAGGTTTCCTTCCAACCATTGTATCTCTGTCCTATTTTGAAACAGCCACATCTATGTAAAGAACATTAGTCATCTACCCTTCCAATCCTTGGTATGTCTGCTGACACTTGTAACAATGCCAGTCGAGACAGCCAACTTATTCCATGTAGGCCAAGTAACAGTGATCAGAACGTTTAGTCAGTGCCAACCTGGATGGGTTTGAATTTGGGAGGTAGAGTTTTTTGTACTATAGAGCTTTCCCCTGTTCTCCCTCTGTTTGTGGAAGTTCACTGCACCTCTGAAAATGAATCCTTGCATTCCTTCCTCTTAAGGCTTTAAGTCATGGCCTCCCTTCACAACTGTGGGTGTCTGAACAAAAATCCCTGGAGAGTTGTCTCATTGTTGCATCTTTTCCTAAAGGGTGTATTGCTTAGACACGCTCAGGTGCTGACTAGTCTACATCATCCCATTGTTTGCCAGCCAGTAGAACAAGAGACCAGGAGAATACCCTGAGTCTCCCACAGAGCTGTACAGAACTCTGCCTTTATGGACAGCACTGGTGGGTTGGTCAGCACTGCCACTGCTCCACGTGTAAGTGTCTAAAAAGGGGCTAAGGAAAGGATGTGTTTGTGAATGGTATTTTTGTGGACCAGGAGATAAGGACGATGATGATGATGATGATGCAGAAGACAAAATGCAGAGCTCTGTGATAGCAAATGGCGAGCATATTCGACAAGAGAGCCAGGAACAAAGTGAGGTGGATCATGGTGACTTTGAGATGGTGGTGAGCCCAGAGTTCTTCTATTTGAAGTATTTATTTTAAAAACTACTGAGTTTAATTGTGGTACTTCAACCCTAAGCCGTCAGTTGGATTGGGGTGATCTGGTAGAAGCTCTCACTGTGTTCTTTCTCCTTAGTCTGAGTCAATGGTGCTGGAGACTTCTGAAAACGTGAATAATGGCAACCCTTCTCCTTTGGAAGCTCTCCTGGCTGGAGCAGAGGGATTCCCACCCATGCTGGACATTCCTCCCGATGCAGATGATGAAACAATGGTGGAACTAGCCATTGCCCTGAGTCTGCAACAAGACCAGCAAGGTAAGATGTGCATGTTGTCTGAGACAGATGTAAAAATCCTCGTTTCAAAGGACATAGGGATTTAGAAACCAATCTTGCACTGATTTTTCCCTTCAAGATAGGCACTTAATTTCCTTGGGCCCTTTTGGAAAGATCGCAGCCTCTCTCACTTGTCTGAAGTTGCATAAGAAATTTGAGGCAAAGTTGAAATTGAACCAAGATCTCCTGGATCCACTCCAGTGTGTTAAAAACAAAATCATTCTTCCACTCCCAAATAACAAATGACCGTTTGGAGGGCTGACTTGGAACTGTAGATGAGACCCTTTAAGCCAGAGGTGTCAAACTCATTTGCTGTGGTGGGCCAGATTTGAGTTAAATGTAATTCTAGTGAGCTGTACATACTTTAAGTCAAAATTCTAGGGCCTACATTCTCACAGCGTCGTGGACACTCGCTCTCGCTCAGGGAGAGAGTGTTGTCTCGAGGAGTGCAGTCATGGGCCATATGGGCCCATGTGTATGACACCCATACATTAAGCCAAGCAATACTGTTCTTGAGGGATGGGGCAAAGGTTGGTCATGTACATTTTTAACTTTCGTTAACTTGGCGATGACTGGGAGGTATATTATCACAAAGAGCCTTTGTGAAGAAAGAGTTCTATTCTGTAAGGAGGGATATGACTAAGTGGTATGTTGGTGCAGGCTGCTCTTCTTTTATGCCGTTTGGCAAGTATGTGGGCTAGCATGTGGAAAAAAATACTAAAGTGATTGGGAACAGTTGGCTGAGGGACATGTGCCAAGCAAAGCAAGTGAGATGAAATTGAGGCACATGGGGATAGACGCAAGCCAGCCTGAGGTCTCTTCATTGTGTGTTACCTTGAAAGTATTCAAGCAGAAGGCTTAGTCATACTAAGTCATGCTGAAAGCTTGTCTATGCAGTACCTTTGTTTGCACCAATTCATTTGTAAATTCTAAAGAGTACCAGTGTGGACTCTGCTGTTGCTTAATGTGTGTTAATCTGATGCTTTTTCAAAACAGTATTATATTAATGTGCACTTGGGAACTTTTTATGCACACCAGCAGGGTTCACACAGTGCATTTATTGCATCCCACACTCCAGTTGGTGTCGGCTAAAGCAACCATGTGAACAAGTTCAGGAATTTATTAACAGTCAGTGTTGTTTGTTCACCTCTCACAGGGAGCAGCAGCAGTGCACTTGGGCTACAGAGCTTGGGACTGTCTGGCCAAGCTCCCAGCTCTTCATCTCTTGATGCTGGAACTCTCTCTGACACCACAGCATCAGGTAACTGTTCACAATAAGAAATTCAACTCTCCTTGAACCCAGTAGTTAGACTGTCTGCACTGCAGGACTTCCTGCAGGACACTTACTCATTTGAATACAGTTTTGACAAGCAGGACTTACCTGTGCAATCACCATCATTGAGTTCTTGGCTTTAAAAATGATCGGCTCCAAAAATCTGGATATCAGGATGAAAGTTTTTTCCAGCAGCCTGCTTCCAAGTTTGCACAGCTAAAATGCAGGTTACCACTGAAACCCAAAAGAGCAATTGGATTAAATTCTTCTTCTTCTTTAGTGGTCTTGTTAATAGTTCACTTCATTATGGGCACCCTGCTCAGTTTGGGCAGTTGCACTTGAAAGGTATAATGGCACATCTGATATGACATATTATCAGTTCAAATTATTAGGCTTTCCAGATTTAAAAAAAAAAAAAGAAGGAAGGTTTAAAGGTAGTAAACAATATGTATTTCTTTAATGCTGTTTGGTCTGTCTCAAACCACATGGCAACCCTTTCAAAAACTATTCTCAATTGTTTGTGAACAAAAGGTTGTGCACACACTCTTTTTAAACACTACCACTTGTACTAACAGGTGTTAGTGTGCTGATAAGGTGCAATGTTAGTGTGCAGTGATGGGAGGCCAGTCTGTGGTTCCTTTGGATAATTTTGCCCACGGTTTCTAACCTAAGACTCAGAACAGAATTTGTTTTGAAACTCAAGTATTGAAATCATGACTATTATACTTAGTTGTAGATGCTTTTGATAGTATTGTATGGCCTTCTGCTCTGAAGGAATTTAATCTGGTTATAATTTTAGCAAGAAATTCTTCATACAGTAAAGCTGCTGAAGTAACTTTCAGTTAATAAGCAGCGAAATGTAACTCCTCAATGCTTGATAAGCCCTTGAATTGGTGGGGATGTTTTCTTTTCTACTGTTAGATGCCTAGAATTCTCATGACACCTGTCTAGTCAGAGCTGTTCAGCAGATCAAGAAGGAGCTGAGGCGCATTTCCACAGCTTCTTTATTGGTTACTGAAAATGGACACTTGATAGAAATGGACAATAGATACTGAAGAGGAGTCCCTTTAGGCTTTTTTGTAGGGAGTGTTCTTTTAGAGTTTTTATAAAGACAGTGTTTTTACTTGTAACAGCTCTCGTTACTCCCCTAGCTCCAGCATCTGATGATGAAGGCAGCACAGCAGCAACAGATGGCTCTACTCTTCGGACTTCACCAGCTGACCATGGTGGCAGTGTGGGCTCTGAGAGTGGTGGCAGTGCAGTGGATTCAGTGGCTGGCGAGCACAGTGGTAATAACAACTACTTTCTTGGACAGTGCTGACATGTTTTGGGAACTATTCGGATGATTGCTCTATGGCTATTTTATAATGATGTAGCAGAGACACAAGAATATTGTTTTGACAGAAAAGAGCAGTTCTTAGTTCACATAGCCATACAATGTACCATCTTAATGTTCATCTCAAGGAGCTTTATGAGCACTATATGCAGGATTCACTTCACAAGTTTGCTGTACTGGCAACATTTAATTTAAGCTCTTGCTTTTGATGAAATTGATACAATAAAGTCGGGTCATTCATGCACACAGTTGCTGTGTGGTATTAAATAATTTCTATGGAACCAAAGCTCTTTTTTTGTCTTTGAAGAGATCTACAAACACTGTTCTCTGTTCCTGAATCCATAGAACAATGATCCCAAATGGTTATTCAAGTTTGCAGTTTGCTGTGGGGCATAGTGGAAATCATGCTCTGTTACATTCATGTCATCTTTCCTTCTTCAGTGTCTGGCCGCAGTAGTGCATATGGTGACACTACAGCTGAGGGCCATCCACCTGGGCCAGGAAGCGTCAGCTCAAGCACTGGTGCCATCAGCACAACCACCGGGCAGCAGGAAGGGGATGGCTCAGAAGGAGAAGGGGAAGGGGAGGCTGAAGGAGATGTTCATAGCAGCAATAGGTATGAATCTTTATTTTCCCATTGAAAGAGAGAGCAGAGGGAACCCATCCTTGTGCCACTGATGTTACTTTCCCCTCAAAGGGGAAGTGGACTTAGGAGATGTTAGACATCCATAGAAAATAATGAATAGCTGTGTGCATATCAGAGACCAAATGTCCATCTTGCTGGTCTCCAACAATTATTTTGCATTGAGTGGGTCATGAACTTGTCATCCTGTAATTCATCATGTTTCTTGCGTGTCCCATAAGACTTTTTTTCTGAGGAAGTGTACTTGCAGGGATGAACAATCTGAGTGTTAAGACTAATACATCTAGGGAGCTACTTACTAAAACTTAATCTTGGTAACATCTGACAGTCAGTGGGGAAACATGGTATAGGCTGCCCGTGACAGGGTCTGTCAGACATGCTTTACATGCTTTTAAAACAGCAGTCTTCAGCATTTCACTGCAGATTCTCATTGGTTTGCCCAGTTCTTCTCTGACCTGGAAAGAGATGAATAACCAGCTTCCCAGGGGTTCCTTCTGCAGATTGTAATGGATTTATGACACATGTCCCTAACAGTTTTATTCTGCAGGTAATCATGCAGGGAAAGCAATTGTGCTCTAAGGAGTGCTAATTGAATTGTTTTCTGATGCCAGAAATGATTTTGCCTTTGACATTACTTGCCTCTAAAAGGTCTCTGGCATTTGGTTGCCTCAGACTTGAAGGCAGGTAAATTTTTGTTGACTCATCAGGATGTCCCATTTGTACTGGAATTGGATTTCAGTTGTATTGCAGGATGTGTGAAACATAATTGCTTTATGTCTGGTCATTGATTTCTGACTTTCTAGACTACACATGGTTCGTTTGATGCTGTTGGAGAGGCTGTTGCAGACCTTACCACAGCTGCGTAACGTTGGGGGAGTCCGTGCCATTCCTTATATGCAGGTACCTTACTGAGGGAAAAACTGAGAGAACCTGTTATTTGTTGGTTAACAAATACCTAACAATTTTTTCAACAAAGTTCTATGTGTACAGTTTCCACCTTCCTTACCTCACCAACCAAATTGTGTTACATCATCTTTTTTTGTTAGGTATTCAGACCATTCTTTAAACAAGTGGTTTTCAGACTTTTTTCCTTGGAACCCAGTTGAAAAAAATCACTTTTATGCCTGCAACCCAACATTTACATCTTTGAGCAAAACAATCTAGTCTTTTGGCAGCAGCAGCAGAGGGCACAGCAACCTGTTATCAGATGGTCTGCGACCCAGTACTGGATCCCAGCCCATGGTTTGAAAACCATTGCTTTATACTATTTTGTGTCATGGACAGTGTTCTGTCCACCAGTTTCTGCTAGATTAATGCTCTACAGATTTCTGCTTCACTTTAGGATTCCTTTTCTCTTACCAGTATAGCCACAGTCTTCTTGAATATCCTTAGCACCTTAAACTTGATTAGGTCTTTGCTGACAATATCAAATGTCACTAATAATCAGTGTAATGGTAAAAGCATCATTCACGGAAAAGAGAATTTGACTCTGGAATTCCTGTGTGGGGTTTCCTGTGGAAATAGTCAGTCTTTCTTGTTGTAATAACAGAGCCTGACTTTTACTGCCACGCCAATTTCTATGTTTCCAGGTTATTCTGATGCTAACAACAGACCTAGATGGAGATGATGAGAAGGACAAGGGTGCTCTAGATAACCTTCTGTCCCAACTCATCGCAGAACTGTGCATGGATAAGAAGGTATGGTGATGTGGGCAACAATCAAAGCTTGCTAGCACTTATGGCTTGAATCCCTTCCTATTAAGGGGGATTTGAGATAGAGTAACTGTCCAAGGAGCATTGGGTTTGTTTTAAATCAGGGAGGGGCAAAATTTTTGTCCTGAGAGCCATGTGTGCCCTATGGCCAGTCTCAGTGGGCCTTGGGGGCTTGGAGGGGGAATGCCCCCCCTGAAAAGGGGTGGAGCTCTTTTCATTCCCCCTCCCACCCAGCTTCAGCTACATCCAGAGCACTGCTGTCGCTCTCCCTGCTCCTCCCAGTCCAGTAGCAGCTTGCATCGGACCAGAGTGTTGTGCCACTGCTCCCCATGCCTACCCTACCAGGGCCAGAGCATTGTGCTTCCATGCCCCCACTCCTCTGCCTTCCCCGCTTCAGCTGAGCTGGAAGGGAGGGGCAGTGGCAGCTTGTGTCTCAACCCAGCGCTCTGGCCCTAGCGTGAGCTGCTTCTTTCTCTCCATCCCAGCTCTGCTGGAGCATGGAGGGCAAGGGAGTGGTGGCACAGTGGTCTGGCCCTGGTGCAAGCCACTACTGTACTAGGGGGGGAAAGGCAGACTGTGGCAGACTCTGGTCACGGCATGAGCCACTGCGGGGGAGAGGAGGGTGCTCAGTTTGCACTCAGATGGAAGGCATTCATGGGCTGGGTCCGCCCAATGGGGCTGTAGTTTGCCCACCATTGCTTTAAAGAGACTTGTGCAGATGTTTTATTTCACTTGCTTTACGTTTTGAGGTGGAAAATGGTTTTGGAGTACCACTCCCTCCTGAAAATGAACAAATTTTGTCTTTGAAAGTGCCACAGGACTCCTTGTTTGTTTTGCTGAGCTAGACTAACAGGGCTAACCCTTTGGAACTCCCCTCTGGTTAGTCTGGTATCATTAAATCAAGATGAAATGTAGTTACGAATTGTTACCCTTCTACTCAAACTCTTACAACTGATTTCATCAGTGATACAGAACATCTTATTTTATTGAGTATAACTGTATTCCCTGGGGATGGCAATGCCAGCAGCACTGGAGAGACTTACAGGATTAATATCAGTTGTTGCCAGGGCATCGTTTATAAACATGTTCCCAGGAGCACAGCATTGGAATCAGGGGTGATTTGGGCCAGTCTTGCCCTATATAAATCTCACAGACTTTGGCTCCACTCATCACAGTGAAGTTCTCACCACAAATTCTAGAGGGATGTTATCACCTGCTCAAGAAATTTCTGAAGACCTCCATAAAACAGTCATTGATGCCTATCGGTCAGGAAGAGGTTACAAAACCATTTGTAAAGCTCTTGGACTCCATTGCTGCACAATCAGAGGCATAATCTTGAAATGAAAATGATTCGGGACAACAGTGAATCTCCCCAAGAGTTTGTCAAAATCACTCCAAGAGCGCAGGATAAAATCGTCCAGGAAGTGACAGAACCCCAAAACAACATTCAGGGATCTGCAGGCCTCTCTCACCTTGGCTAAAATCAGTGTTCATGACTCCACCATCAGCAAAGCACTGGGTAAAAATGGGTTTCATAGGAGAGTAGCAAGGCAGAAGCCATTGCTCACTAAGAACATTGATGCTTGTCTCAAGTTTGCCAAAAAGTGCCTGAATGACCCTCCAGAATTCTGGAGGAATGTTCTATGGACAGGTGAGTCAAAAGTGGAATTTTTTGGTCTACATGGGTGCCATTACATCTGGCAGAAACCAAACATTGCATTCAATCATAAGAACCTCATGCTAGCTCTCAAGCATGGTGGTGGTAGTGTCATAATTTGGGATGCTTTGCTGTCTCAGGACCTGGATGACTTGCTGTCATTGAAGAGAGCCTGATATTCTCCCATAGAATTCTCTGATACAAAGCAGAATTCAGGTGATCTGTCTGTCAGCTGAAACTGAAGTGTAACTAAGTTGTGCAGCAAGACAGTGATCCCAAACATACAAGCAAGTCTACAGGAGAATGAATCAAGAAGAACAAAATTCACTGTTTTGGATTGGCCAAGTCGAAGTCCAGACCCATACTGCACAGAAATGTTGTGGCAGGACCTGAAATGAGCAGTTTGTGCTTGAAAACCCTCAGATGTTACTGAGTTGAGTGAGTTCACCATGGAGGAATGGGCCAGAATTCCTACACAGCAATGTGAGAGGTTGATCACCAATTTCAGGAAGCACTTGGTTGCTGGTATTGCAGCTAAAGATGGTGCAACCAGTTACTGAATCTAAGGGGGCGATTACTTTTTCACACTGGCACATCGCATGTTGTATGACTTTCTTTATGAAATAAATAAAACAAGAACCAAACTTCAGTGGTGTGTGTTCCCTCTGACCCCCTTTATACATCACTAGGCCCCACACGAAGCTCTGATAATTCAGTGGCAAAGATATGCAAAAATTCAGAAAATCTAAAAGACGGCTAATACTTTTCAGAAAATTCGAAAGGGGGAGAATGCTTTTTCACAGAACTGTAGCTGTACAGCTATGTAAAGTGACTGATATCTCTCTCTGCAGGATGTGTCTAAGAAGAATGAACGTTCTGCCCTGAATGAAGTGCACTTGGTGGTAATGAGGCTGCTTAGTGTATTCATGTCCAGGACCAAGTCAGGATCTAAATCTTCCATTTGTGAGGTACAGTCTTCCACCTTTAAACTTTCTTTGCAAGAGAGCTACACCTTACCAAGTTTGTCCTTCACCATGCAGAGGATGGCTAGGGGTTCCTCTTGGGCACTGATATTCTGGAATGAAGGATGACTAGAGGTGCTTTGGAGTAACCTTGCTAGAAGTCTACATTGCTGCCACAATTTGGGTAACATCAAAAAGATCCCTGCTGAAGTTGGAGGGGAAACCAGATAAGCTTGTCCCATTGGCAGTTGCCATTTTAGATTTCATTGCTGATTTGGAGTAAAAGCAGCTAATGTGTTTTTTAAAATGGCCTTGCAAAATGTACTTAAACTACCTTGGTGCTGAAGGAGTTAAAAGGGATTTGTAATGTGATTATTGGAAAGCAATGTGCTGCTGTGTCAATGTAAAAGTCGCTAAGAGGATTCCCTAGATATTTGTTGCTAAAAGGTATAGTAATAAGGCATAAAAACAGTATGTGTGGTGGGAAGCAGATTAATAAAAGCATAGAGGTTAAAAATTTAGTCTGAACTGCATCAAATTTTAATGAGCTTATGAGCTGTGGGGTTTGTTTGGATTTACAGGGCTGCTTTAATAGTTTTATTTACAGTAGCTTTTTTTCTAGCCTTTGTTATTCACTTGAGCTTCCCATAGAAATCAAAGCTCATCATTTGCAGGATGCAGGTGGAGTAATGCCTGGGTGGGGCAGTGCCTCTGAGCAGCATCTGCAAGCAGTGGCTCTTCAGGAGCTCATCCCCAGCTGGCCAAGTCCCAGATAAACAAAAGGAAATCTCCATTTTAACCTCCCCCCACCCCTTAAAAAACCCTAGTCTTCTAATCCACAGCTCAGTGGCCTCTGGCACATGTGTCGAGGGAAGATTAGACTTAGGAGGAGATTGTATTTGTTTTTCTTTACTAAGCACTTGCTCAAAAGAGTCTCTGCAAATATTTCAGTTCATTTTATTTTTTTAATAAAACCTCCAAACAAACCCTAAACAAGAAACTTTGCTGTAAAGTTTCAGCAAAATCTGCCCTCTTACCCATAACATCTGCAAATGCCTGTTTGTGCTAGTGACTTCGTTGGTTTCACTCAAACTGCCAGTTCTCAGGAGTGGAGTAATCTTTCTTTCCCCACCCTTCCTTGTAGTCCTCTTCCCTCATTTCTAGCGCCACTGCTGCTGCATTGCTGAGCTCTGGAGCAGTTGATTACTGTCTGCATGTTCTGAAGTCTCTGCTGGAATACTGGAAAAGCCAGCAGAATGATGAGGAGCCCGTTGCCACTAGCCAGCTCCTGAAACCCCACACTACCTCTTCTCCACCTGACATGGGCCCCTTCTTTCTCCGACAGTATGTGAAGGTGAGTTCCGCACCATGCCATCGTCATAACTCTTCCTTGCTAAACTGCTATGCATTTGTCTAGCCTCTGGCCTGCTGCTGTGTCTCCATCGATTTAAAATTCACTCTCTTGAGTTCTAGTGTCCGTCCTGATATCTAGCTCTACTTGATAGTCTCTGACACTAAAGTCATGTTGGTTATTGTACCTTTGGAGCTGTTTTTGTTGTTTGTGTGGAAATGTTAATGTTCATGAAAAGATGCTACTGTGTGGGGTGACTTCTTTCGTTTGGCAGGCAAGGATTGACAAACCATTGCTGTTTACCATGGCAAGGATGCCTTGGAGTTGTTGGTGCAATCGTAGTCATGATTTACAAGCTAAGTCCTAGGCTTGTTCAGCCACTATGAAGTCGTCTTTGACACCAGTGGAAGTTGACAATACCTTGATTTATGTAGAGGTGCAATGCAATGGAAGTCCTATTAAATGATAGAATGCTTCCTTGTTTGAAGGATAAAATGTTAAAATTCTTAAGGGCAGGAAGACCTGTTGCGCCATATCCACTGCAGTTTATTACATGCACCATAGGGCTTTCCTGTTTTGCGTTCGTCTGCTAGTCAAGGGTTTTCATTCTAGCTGTGAAGGTGCTATTGAGAATAAATGGAATTAGCAAGAAGGATGATTACAGTTTTAGGAAAAAAAGTAATTTCTGTCCCTCCAACTACCATGCTTGAAAGCTGGCAGTGTACGGTGCTCATGCTTCATATTCTTAGCTAACTTTGTTTCTTCACTTCAGGGTCATGCTGCAGATGTTTTTGAGGCCTATACTCAGCTTCTGACAGAGATGGTCCTGCGATTACCCTATCAAATCAAGAAAATTGCTGACACAAACTCCCGAATCCCACCACCCATCTTTGATCATTCTTGGTTCTACTTTTTGTCTGAGGTAGGTGAAGAACTTCTGGCACTCTTAGGATTGGGATGCAGGATTTATGGAGGAAAGGAAAGGAAATAAATAATGGTATGCTCCCTGGGTGAGCTCTAACTTACTTGCGTGTCACTGATCTGAGATCCTCCTTCTGCTCCCCCAGGTAGAAGAGCTAATGTCTCAGTATTATGTCTCTCCTTTTCAGACAGATGTCTTTGGAGGAGCATGCTCCAAGGATAGTTTTTCTCTTGCTATCCATAATTCAGCACTTTTTGTGCATCTGTAATTCAGTGCTTTCTGCTGGTGGTGGGGTAGTGTGAGATGTCTTGCTTTACTGACGTCCTTTAGAAAAAATGGACTTGTGGTGTGCATTTTTTTCAACTGGTAAGGTAAGCTTTGTTGGTTTCCCCATGCACCTGTATTTTGTCTGGTAGCAGCACAGTCTCCTATCTGTGTCATAACTAATAGTGCAGCTGTTAATTCAGGACAAAGATTCCTTCAGTAGGTCTTGGTCAGCCTTTAAACTGAGCTCATAGGTAGCTTGGATAACTATGCTATGGAATGACCTTGCAGGATATCATTTTGTAACAACTACCCTCAGTATTACATAGCATTGCTGCATAACTTCTCTTCTGCCCAAGATTTGTTGCACTGATGGTCCCAGTACCTTGAGACTGAGAAGCTGCTTAATATATTTCCATTTCCTCTTTACCTGTGACACACCCTGAGATTTTGTGACAGCTGTGATGGCATTGGTCAATTACTATTGATTCCACAATGTTCATGTTGGATGCTTTGTGCTTTGTCTAGTACCTGATGATCCAGCAGACTCCATTTGTACGCCGCCAAGTCCGCAAACTCTTGCTCTTCATCTGTGGATCAAAAGAAAAGTACCGCCAGCTCCGAGATCTGCACACATTGGACTCTCACGTTCGTGGTATCAAAAAACTCCTGGAGGAACAGGGGATTTATCTTCGAGCAAGTGTGGTCACTGCAAGTTCAGGCTCTGCCCTACAGTATGATACGCTGATCAGTCTGGTGAGGAGAATTGTGTTTCAGTGGCTAAAATGTATCTGTGTATATATATAGAGAGAGAGATATGCAACATGTAAAAAAGGTAAAAGTAGAAGAGTGATTTGCTGCTTAATTCCATGTTACTCTGCATTTCAGATGGAACACTTGAAGGCTTGTGCAGAGATCGCCACACAGCGAACAGTGAACTGGCAGAAATTCTGCATTAAAGATGACTGTGAGTTGTCTCACTGCCTGCATTTTGGGGAACAAGTGGGTCAATTGTATGCTTAGGTTTGATCCAGAGCTTCTCAGTTCTTTGCTGAAAGAGAGTTTGTGTCAACATTCAGTGCAGGGGAACTGGAAGAGGGTAGAGAAGAGTTTGGAGTTACCCAGGATTTATTTTAACAATAATTATCAGTGCTCAGTGGTAGCTTCTGTTCTGTGGCTAGAGAATGTACGAAGAAATGAAGTAGGTAGTGCTGTAGTTAGTGGATGGATCACTGAACTGGGAAATCAGAGACTTGTTCTATTTCTGGCATTGCCACTGACCTGCTGTGTGATCTGTGGCAAACCTCCCACTCATCCTAACTCTGCGTATCCACTCGGATCCTATCACCTTTGCTCTAATCGGGTAAATGGGCTTCTGCCATTTTTCAGAATAATCTTTTAGCGTGCTCTTAACTTTATGCAGTCTTAAATTTTTCTCTCTCCTTTCTCCACAGCTGTTCTCTATTTTCTTCTGCAAGTCAGTTTCCTGGTAGATGAGGGAGTGTCCCCAGTTCTTCTGCAGTTGCTGTCTTGCGCTTTGTGTGGTAGTAAAGTGCTATCTGCAGCTTCATCCTCTGGATCATCTAGCACCTCTTCTACATCAGCTCCAGCAGCATCAGGCACTGGGCAGCCAGCGACACAGAGCAAATCTTCCACCAAAAAGAGCAAGAAAGAAGAAAAAGAGAGAGAGCGAGAAGGTGTGCTGCATGTTGTTAGTCTATTTGTAACATTTTCCTCTTTTTCAGGGCTTCTGGGAATAGAAATGCTCTTCTCCCCAGCTTTGAGACTTGCATGGCTCTTGGCAAGAGCCACAGGTGTGCAGAGCAGAAGAAACACTTAAGGATACATGGCTGGTTTTGCTGTAGTTTGCATGTTAATTGGAATGGGTCAGGAATGGGACCCAGACTTTCTGGGAAGCTCTCGGGCTCTTAATAAATTGGCTGGGTCTCTAATTTGTAATGTGGATCGTAATAGCTGCTGTATGCCATATGTGCTAGCATCACTGTTCCTGCCATGCAAGCTCCCTAACTGGCCCTTGTGAGAGTTGAGGCAGCTACTAGGTCAGCACATTCAACTCTTAAGCAATAGCTCCTGTGTGTTGGCACTCAAACTCTCTCCCCCAGTCAAGGTCAGCATATGATTTGGGTGTCCTCTGTTAGAGTTGACCCCTCAGCTCCCAGCTTATGTGCATGGGAAGGTCTGTTTAAAATTTCCAGTAAGCATTGAATCACAGCTCCAGCTACCCCAGCTCTCCACAGTGTAGCACTCCAGTGCTCTGCATCACATTATTACCTGTGAACCTCCCGCTCCATGGCTCCCTTGTGGTAGAGAGAGCTCTTGGGAGATCCATTCTGGCAGCAGGGAAAGCTGCTGGTATGGATTTTTCTGAGTATAGAGTGCATTTCTAAAACCCCTGGACAAGACTTTCAGACATTCTCTGCTTTCATTAGTCACAGATGCTAGATTCCGTTTTCCAGAATAAAAGATAGAGAGCAATGTCATTCAGAACTAGTCCCAACTAACAAACTTTTTACTGTCCATGAACACATGTAGATCACACAGTTGCCAGTGAGGGGTGTTTTCGTCTTTCCTGCCATTCCATCTGTGAAACAGCTGCCACACCTGTGGTGCATTCTATTCCTCTTGTTTTCTGTGCTCTTTTGACTTGTGCTGTTTGCTGTTCTCCAGGTGAGAGTTCTGGCAGCCAGGAAGACCAGCTGTGCACAGCTCTGGTGAACCAGCTGAATAAGTTTGCTGATAAGGAAACCCTTATTCAGTTCCTGCGCTGCTTCTTGCTGGAGTCCAACTCTTCCTCTGTGCGATGGCAGGCACATTGCCTGGCGCTGCACATCTACAGGTGAGTGCTAAAGGGTCTGTACAAAGCCACAGTTGTTCTTGTAGATGGCTGTATTGTAACAGGCGAAATTCTGTGGTATGAATTACAGTGCACAAACTTGTCAGTCAGTGCTTTCTAGCATTTATTTGAGTTCTGTGAGTGTTCAGTGCTATGCAAAATGAGTCCTGTCCAAGGGAGATAAAAAACTGATGGGCAGGTGACAAAGTGCTTATTTGTCTGGAATCTTGGGGCTCAGTTGCCCATTCAGCAGGTGTTTTGAGGCCTTTGTGCTGATAGCACGATCTTGAAAACCTGTTTCCACCATTTTTACAGTTCACTGCGCTGTAACCCCTACAGAATGTTTTGTTTCTGCTGTGTGGAGTCAGGGCTTTGTTTGTTTCTGTATAACTTGAAGTTTGTGAGACACACACTCTTTCCTCTAAAGAAGTGCAGATTAACATTGTTATCAAGAGATGTACATGGTCATTTACACACAGGGCAAAATTCATTGGGCTATACTCCATCATCTTCTAGAGCTAGTTTTCATGGGACCATTTAGCAGCATGCTAGACTTAGTTCATTGGAGTGAAGAGGTGTGATCAAGAAACGTAGATTATCTTGTTGTGTTATCAGACTTCATTAGATATGTTTAAATAGCCTATGTTTCCAAACTGGGTAAATCTTATAAGAGCTTGGCATGAAAAGTGCTATTTAACCTCTGTAAATTGGTTTGATTTGTTATCTGTCTATCAGGAACTCTAACAAGTCTCAGCAAGAGCTGCTGTTAGATCTTATGTGGTCAATATGGCCAGAACTCCCAGCCTATGGACGGAAGGCTGCCCAGTTTGTAGATCTCTTGGGATACTTCTCTCTGAAAACACAGCAAACTGAGAAAAAGGTATGGCGTCACTCTGGATCCACCAGAGCAAGTGCCTCTCTATCGCTTTTTTTTTTTTTTTTTTTTGTAAAGGTGTATCCATTTTCAGGGGTAACTTCAGTAATAGATCTGGTCATATTTTCTGTTGAAACATTCTTGGTGGAAAACTTACATGTTAAAATTTGTATTTAAATTTTATCTTAATTTTTTAAAAAATTTTTCTTAAATACTACAAAAAGAACATTTTCTCAATAAAAATCTGTAAAACTTTTAAGAAATGTCTTACGAAAACCCCCTTTGTTTTCATAATTTTTCACGAGAATGTCTTTTCCCAGCCACTTCTTGTTCATAGATTTTGATCTGCTTCACCCCTGAGTAGTACTTTATAGTCATTAGTATTTAATTAAAAGAAAAGCAAAGAGTATAGTTTCTCTGGGGCCCATGGTATTGTGAGATGTGCTGGTAATTGTGCATTTATATGCACAATAGGTTAGAGTATTCCACAAAGACTTAACACTAATCTCATTTGTTAACCAAAGATTGCATCATAGCTACAGTGTAAGTCTAATTTTAGCATTAATGAATGTCTGCTTCTTGTGGATATATAATAGACTATGCATCTGGGGATTTAAAAGGTCTTAAAGAGAAGGCTGTATTTTTGTGTGGTGTTGCAGTTGCAAATTTGATTTAAATTTTGAGGTGCAGAAAAGATGTCATTTATTTGACTTCTTTCTCACCAACTGAAGTTCATCAGATAAAAGATGTTACTTCCCTCCCCTTGTCTCACTTGTTTAACTGTTTCAGTTGAAGGAATACTCCCAAAAGGCTGTTGAGATCCTCCGGACCCAAAACCACATCCTCACCAACCATCCTAATTCCAATATTTACAAGTGAGTTGTTCTGTATTTTCTCCATTACATTATAAGAACATTTCAACTGCTCGCCACAGGGGAATGTAAACTTCCTTTGTTACATTAGCAGTGGGGGTAGGTCCTCAGGTGAAAGAACACCCTTTTTGCAGCTGGTCTTAACAAAACAGTCACACTAAAACTGTTCTGCCTGTCTGAATGACTTGTGTTTAAAGCAGAGTGAACAATAAAGTGCAGCTATTTTAAATGTTTTCTCTACATAGCACGCTATCTGGCCTGGTGGAATTTGATGGCTATTACTTGGAGAGCGATCCTTGTCTAGTCTGCAACAATCCAGAAGTGCCATTCTGTGTAAGTGATCAGTGCTGTCTGCTCTTCAGATTGTAGAGATCCCAGTCCTTGTAGATGTTTAACTTGCAGTGTTTTCCCATTCATTGGGATCCAGTTGTGTTGGCTGAGGATTTTAATAGGATTTTGTTTCTCTTCCCAGTACATCAAACTATCCTCTATTAAGGTGGACACACGGTATACCACTACCCAGCAGGTGGTGAAACTGATTGGCAGCCACACCATCAGCAAAGTGACCGTGAAAATAGGAGATCTGAAAAGGACCAAAATGGTCCGGACTATCAACCTCTATTACAACAACAGGACTGTGCAGGCCATAGTGGAGCTGAAAAACAAGTATGTATTTTTCTGATTTGGCAGTGATGCAGGATTTTTTTCTTGGCTAAAATACAAGTTTATTATGGTGCTGATAATTTCATGGCATAGGCTATGACACTTTACTGAAGTATAGGAATTCATTTCGCTCTCCAGCTCCTTACCTACAGCACACTGATGAATGAGTGCATATGATGGAACTCATGTCCCTTTTGGAGGATAGGGAGAAGAGAATTAATACAATGACTTTGGCAGTAAAACTCCTGTAGCCATTTTATTCCAGAGTCTATTGGCATTAAAATTGCTGTACTGGGGGCAGTACAATGTGGGCTGGGGATAACAAATAATGGTTAAAATCCTGTTCATTACTGAAGAGTTAGATAGTGTTCTAGTGAAGAAGCTGCCTATGCACTGAGCAGGTGATTATTGTAAGGGACACAGAAAGGAAGGTACCTACTGTATACTAACTAACCCTATGCTGTCACTGGGATTTTTTAATTAAAAATACCTTCATTGATCCAAATGATTTCTGGAGGAATCTGGGATAGCTGGCTCATTCACCTCTGTCTAACGTAATCTTCTTTAGTACAGCATATAAAATAGCTCTTAAAATGCTGACATTAGCCCAGTCCAGGCATCATGATGTGTCTTACAAACCATTGTTGCGTAATTGTGTCTTTGAGCTGACCTACAGGGAATCATCTGTTAGTTTCTCTGTGCTGAAAGTCTCTATTTTTTGATCGAGCTCAGGAACACAAAATGCATAGATACCCTGGTCTGGTTTAGCTACCCTTGCATGTCTCCAATCTACTAACCCTTTTGTTGTTACATCCATATACAGATACATTCTTATCACATCAATAAGTTGCTAACGCTGTAATCATTTTTTAATGAGCAGGTATGAAGCACTGTAAATGTAGACCTCTGAATTTAATGCCTTAGCTTTTGCTGAGATGAACAGGTTCAAGTCATGTCCTTGGTTGTGTATCTGGCTTCTGGTGTTAATGTTACCTCTGAGCGCATTATCCATCTCTGCCTCAGTTGCACCACTGAATGGGATTCCCCCCTGCCCGTTCCCACCCACAAAGTACCAAAAAGACAGTGCAGATTCTAGGTTTTTGAAACCTAGAGTCTGGTTTGTGCCTGCGAAAGTTGTGTTTACAGATAATCTACCTGTTTTTTTGAAGATCAATATTAAAACTGCTGACTTCTTCTGGAAGCCAGTATTTTGAATGTCTTCATCCCTGCAAAGGTATCAAAGCCAACAATTTTAGTCATTAGTAGAACTAAAAATAGAATCCAGATCCCCGACTTCCATATTCTGTTATAACCACTACAAAATGCTCCTTTTTAACATGTTAACTCAGTCTAGCCCATTTCTGCTTATACTTATTTTGTCCTTACTTACTGAGACATTCTCATCAGACTCAAATCTTTTTGGCTTAGGAATCAGTCTATTCCTGTTGCTTATTTGAAGTTCTAATCTTCAGTGACATCACAAGTGGCTGCCTAAAAGGAAATTATGATGTCACAAAGAGAGGATTGTAGCTTGAGGTTGGAAATGAGATAGGAGCAGATATAAATCTTTAGAAATATCCTGTTTCCATGTTGATATCTTCACTAATAAAGAGGTGAAAATCCTAAAAAAAAAAAAAAAAAAAAAAAAAAAAGTGCAGAATTAGTTCTTTTCTATGAGGCATCAACAGCTCTTTAATCCTAAACAGTCTCTTGCTATAAAGAGGATAATAATTTAAAGTGTATTTCTGGCTGAATATCATGCCAATGTAGAAGCTAAGAAAATGAATCCTAGAACTGCTCTCCTACATCTAGTTTAAAATAGATTTTCAGCTGAGACTGTTGTTTGGCTTGGGGGGGGGAGTTTACTGTTCTGTTAAATGAATGTTTCTTGCTCTTCTTCCCAGGCCTGCTCGTTGGCACAAAGCCAAAAAGGTACAGCTGACCCCAGGCCAGACAGAGGTGAAGATTGACTTGCCACTGCCCATTGTGGCTTCAAACTTGATGATTGAATTTGCAGATTTCTATGAAAACTACCAGGCTTCCACAGAAACCCTGCAATGCCCTCGGTGCAGTGCATCTGTCCCAGCCAACCCAGGAGTGTGTGGAAACTGTGGCGAGAACGTCTACCAGTGCCACAAGTGCAGGTGAGTGTCCATTTCTCTTGCCAGGGTCAGTAATTTGTAGGCCCTCTAGTGCTGTTTACCATGTCAGATGCTCTGTAAACAGCCTCTTGTTTAAACTACATGACTGTGCAGTTTTACCAATCAGAATCACATAGCCTACAAATATAAAACAGGCTTTCAGGGATATGACATGACGGTAGTCAAACAACAACCACCAAAAAACAACCGCTCTCAACACCTGAAAGAGCTACATTTTAAAAAGAGAAATTAGATCGCAAAAAGCGCTCAGAAACTACAAAATGCCAATATTAAGGTTGCTAACGGAACCTTGATTTGGGGCCTTTCTTCATATGCATTACAATGATGGTTCCCAACCTCTTCTCTGCTGAGACACACCTTGATGCCTTTGATTATTTTGAAGCATATCACCGTATAGTCTCCAAATGAACTTGTGAATATTCATGACCCAATTCAGAACTCTTCAAGTAGTTTTTCAAAAAAGTCCATATCACACCTGCTCATGCCTGACTGCACACCTATGTGCCAGGGCACATTGGCTTGGAAAAGCTGCCTTCTGGTGCAGTCTAATGTTAACATACTGGTTTTCATCAGATGACCATTACCTCAGTCAGTTCATGGGATGTGTTGTGCTCTTTGAAATGATAAGCTACTCAATATTTTGTTTTATTCTCATTATTGAGCAAAGGTATATTTGCCGCTGCTGCTCAAATTCTGCTCTAGCTGCAGAATTAATAATTTCTTTCTCCTTCAAGCTCCCCCATTGGGTTCTCAGTCTTTGTCCTATATGCCCTTCTCCCAATGTCTCTGTCTCAATCTGCTTCACCAGCCACTCTGTATTATCTTAATGCTAAAGGATCCAAGGTGCTTTGCAAATTCTCTAGAGGGATCCTGTTGGTAGATATCATCATCAGTAATCTAGACGATGGTGTAGAGAGTGCACTTATAAAGTTTGCCGCTAGGAGGGGTTGTAAGTACTTTGGAGGATAGAATAACAATTCAAAATGATTTGAACAAACTCATGAAAGCCTGAGGTAAACATAATACAATTCAAAAAAGACAAATGCAAAGTACTCCACTGAGGAACGAACAATCAGTTGCAAATATACAAAATGGGCAATGATTGCCTAGGAGGAGTACTGCGGAAAGGGATCTGGGTGTCGTAGTGGGCAACAACTTAAATATGAGTCAACAGTACAATACTGTTGCAAAAAAAAAAAAAGCAAACACCATTCTGGGATGTATTAACAGGAGTATTGTAAGTAAAGCACAGGAAGTAATTCTTCAACTCTATTCTACCCTGATTAGGCTTCAAATGGTGTATTGTGTCAGTTCTGGGTGCCTTGTTTCAGGAAAGATGTGGACAAATTGGAGAGAGTCCAGAGAAGATCAACACACATGATTAGAGGTCTTGGACACTTGACTTGTGAGGGAAGACTGAAAGAGCTCAGTTTGTTTAGTCTAGAAAAGAAGAGCCTCAGAGGGAAAACAACAGTTTTCAAGTACCTAAAAGGTTGTCACGAGGAGAGAGAAAATTGTTTTCCTTAACTGCCAATGATAGGACAAGAAGCAATCAACTTAAATTACAGCAAGGAGGTTAGACATCAGGAAAAAATTCCTAGCTGTCAAGGTAATTAACCAGTGGAATAAGTTGCCTAGGCAGGTTGTGGAATCTCCATCACTGGAAGTGTTTTAAGAACAGGTTAGACAAGCACCTGTCAGAGATAATTTAAGAGGGTACTTGGTCCTGGCATGAGTACAGGGGATTGGACTTGATGACCTCTCATGGTCCCTTCCAGTTTCTATGATTCTGTGATAGTCTGAAATGCCTCTGTTAACAGTAGAGAAATATGAGAGACATAACAGTGCAAGGCCAAGCTATGCTAACTTACAGAAGGACATCAGTTCTGTTGTTAAAACAGTGTGCTTCAGGTATTTGTGCAGTTACCAGCGAGTGTTGTGGCAGTTAAGGTGTTTTAATGCTCACCTATCTCATTTGTGCACCAAGAAGTTAAAACCTTCCCTAGTGTCATTCAGACACCCCCTCCTCCCCAGTTTGTTTGGGTTTTTTGTTTTTGTTTTTAGAAAGCTCTGTTGGACCCTTTAATTCTTCTGGTTTGCTTTTCAGATCCATTAATTATGATGAGAAGGATCCTTTCCTCTGCAATGCCTGTGGGTTCTGTAAATATGCTCGCTTTGACTTCATGCTGTATGCTAAGCCTTGCTGTGCTGTGGATCCAATAGAAAATGAGGAGGATCGGAAGAAGGTGAGACTGGAACTAATAGTGTCCTAACAAAATGCAACGTCTCTTGGATAAGCCAGCAGTCTAGGAACATCTGAAGTAGCATTCCGGCTGGAAGTGTTACGGAGACAGTGAGCTTGGTGCCTAGAGGAGAGGGAAACACTGTATGTCATTCCCTGTAAGCTAATGCAGGGGGGAGTGGCATTGATTGCTGAGGTTAAATCCTTCAGCACTGAGCATTGTACAGGATCTCCTTCCCATCTCGATTGCTGTGAAGCATAGTGGCTTACTTTGAGGTGTCTTGGAGCATCAGGTGGGCAACTCCTTTTAAAAAAAAAAAAAAAAAAAAAAGTACCCAGTAACTTTCCTTCTCTTAGCAAAGCAGCCTCTAGTATTGGGGTCTCAAGCATACAGCTCTGAAAGCTGTTTCCTGCAGCCCACAATGACACTATTGTTACCAATATTTGCAATATCGTTGTATGAAAAGGTTTCAGTAGTGAGGCCCTTGGGCTAAGGTACTAGTCTTCCTGCAGCCCTCGTGGTGATTTGGGTTTGAGACCCCTGCTCTAGTAGCTCTTCACCTCCATGTATTTAGGTCTTGTGGTGAGAGTGGTTTTTGATTACAGTATTATTATTATTTGTTTTTATTAGGGTGGTGCATAGGAGTCTCAGTCATGGGCCAGGCCCTATTGTGCCAGGTGCTGTGCAAGTATGAACAAAAGGACAGTCCCTGCCTCAATGCACTTGCAATATAATCATAAAACAAGAAACAATGGCTTGATATAGATAGAGAATACACATTGGTCATGGTAGGCAGTGGTAACACCAGTGTCACCCTGACTAATGTTAAGGTGTTTGTAGGTATCATGGCAAAGGAGAGTTTAAGGGGGTTTCTGAAGGGTGATAGTGAAGTAACTTCACAGGTGTTTATACAGAGTTCTTCCCAACTTTGGTGGTCAAAGTAGAAGAAAGCACAAATAATCCTGGCTCTATACTGTCTTCCAGATGCACAGATCAAGTTACTCTAATGAGATGATGTGTGCTTAGTCTCTGGCTTGTGGCCATAACGACTTGCAGGAGCCCATACACTGTCAGTAACAGACCCAGAAAGGCAGAAATGATGGCAGAATCAACAGCTGTTTCTGCTGGAGAGTGTAGTACTATTGAAAGGTGAAATGGTTTGGTCTGAATGCAAGATGTATCAACCTTTTTTTCCTTCTTTCTTTCTTTGAAGGCAGTAACAAATATCAACACTCTTCTGGACAAAGCCGACAGAGTATATCATCAGCTGATGGGACACCGACCACAGCTGGAAAACCTGCTGTGTAAAGTAAATGAGGCTGCTCCAGAAAAGCCACAGGTAATGTGGGGTAGACAAATCCCAATATAATGCACAACTAGTGTTAGCTAAGACCTTAATAAGACACTGGCATACTAGGAAGCAGTATTTTCTCAGTCAAGATTGCCATGTAAGGGAAAGAAGTAAATGTGCTTTTGCTAGTGTCATGATAGTTCAGTGAATCCATAGACTTTACTCCTAGGCTGCTTTTACCTAACCCATCCTCTTCTATAACTGAAACTGTCATTCTGCTTCCATACTCCAAGCTTTCATGAAACAGTTTGCCAAGCCAGTTGAGGGTCAGTAGACTAGCTAGTAGTGCAGTATGTGGTCTACAGGTACATGAGTCTCTGGTATTTTCCAGAAGGTGTAATTGTGGGTATTTAGCTTTGCCTGTTCTGGAGAATCTTCCCTGACCTTATCAGTATATTAAGTTACTGTAGAGAATGGCAAAAGGGCCTCTCAAGCAGGTTTCTAGAGTAGAAAGCTTGATATTTGTTCAGCTCTCTTGTGACTACCTGCTGCTGTAAACTTCCTGGCTGTTTTTCCCTGCACCCTGTGTTTCAGGATGACTCTGGTAGCAGTGGCGGGATCAGCTCCACCTCAGCTAGTGTGAACAGGTACATACTGCAGCTAGCACAAGAGTACTGTGGTGACTGCAAGAATTCTTTTGATGAACTCTCCAAGATAATTCAGGTATGAATACTCATTTTGTTTTGAATCTGGGCAACTCCTTGTCCTAAATTGCTTTAAACAGTTTTTCAAAAATAAAAAGCAAGTTGTGGCTGTTCTCAGCTGACGACCTCTAGTAACAGTATGTGCTGCACGGTACTTCAGAAGAAATGTTGCAGTTAGATTGTCAGTAAACTCATGATGTACCTCTCCTTAAAAGCTATGCCTGCTGTTAGTTCACAGGCGGTGTAGACCAACCCCTTTCAAATAACATGTAGGGTGTAAAGGTGAGAGTGGTGTCTACTGCTTAGCAGAGGCACTTTGGGAGTTGGTCTAGGTTTCCTCAGTGACCTTGCTAGTTCTGCCATTGATGGATGGTGGTTTTGTCCAGGTCACTTCACTTCCCTGCTTTCCATATCTGTCAAATAGGGATAAATACTACCCATCTCATAGGTGTAGAGTGAGGATTATAAATTACTCTTTTTAAAGTATGTGGGGATTGTTGGGTTAAAAAAGTGCATATTAAATATATGGTTAGAATGACCATAATCTGAGACCTGGATGTGTTCAAAGATTGTGGTCAAGTGCTGCTTCTCCCTTTACTTCACTGTTTTGCATTTAATTCCATTGAAATATGACATGCAAAAATTAGTTTAGTAGCATCAAACTTCATTTGGATTAGGAAGGGGAAATCTCTTGCACAGTAATGTGTTCTCGTTTTATATGTTTGCAGAAAGTTTTTGCTTCTAGAAAGGAGCTCTTGGAATATGATCTCCAGCAGAGAGAGGCAGCAACCAAATCATCACGAACCACTGTCCAGCCCACGTTTACTGCCAGCCAATATCGTGCCTTATCTGTCTTAGGCTGTGGCCACACATCTTCAACAAAATGCTATGGCTGTGCTTCAGCTGTCACTGAACACTGCATAACACTACTCCGTGCTCTGGCAACCAATTCTGCTATCAGACACATTCTTGTGTCTCAGGGTCTTATCCGAGAGCTGTTTGACTACAACTTACGCCGCGGTGCAGCCACAATGCGGGAGGAGGTCCGTCAGCTAATGTGTCTTCTAACCAGGTTGGACTTAGCTCTGCATTTTGCTTAGAGTGGTTTATGTTTGTTAGTTCCAGTCCTAGTGAGGTAGATACATGAATGAAAAATCATTTGAAGTAGCCATTTAATTAATGACACTGAGACCTGCCATAGTTAACCCAGTTTCAGCCAAAGACCAGTTGACCTCTCCTACTGCAGTGTTAACTGAATCATTTTGAGCATGTATTAGCATTGCAAAGGACGTTGGGCTTGTGTATCAGGTCAAGGTTTTTCTTAAGCATTCCACTTCAAACAGACATCTGTTTACTTGCTGAGCTCTGGAAAACTCAGTGCTTGTGTGGTGTAGGTGGGTGTTCATACACAAACTCCTACATGTAATAAGATTGTTTGTTTCTAGTGGTTTCAGCAGTGGAATGGGAATTGGGTCTCCTGAACTCTAGTCCTCACATTTACAGTGACTTTCTGTAGGTCAGCATTTTCAAAAGTAGCCAAAGTTTTTGAGTGCTTTTTAGAAGGCATTTCAACGGGTGTTTTGGATGCTCAGCACTTAAGAAAATCAGTCCCAGAGTGTCTTGAGTTTTTGAATTCTAAACAAATTACTTTCGAAAATGGTATCTTACTGTGCCTGAGTTTCCTCTTCTGTATGAAATGCTACCTTTCTTTTCTAGGATGCTGAGATGTAAGGGTCTGTAATGTGCCCTGAGATTCTTAAATGGAAGTCACTGGGTAACTGTAGTTCTTGTAATATAGTGTTTCTGTTGACCAGCCAACTACCAAGGTTTTAAGAGACTACCAGACACGAGTTGATTTATCAAACTGTTATCTGATGTCAAAAAAGTGCTGGTTAGACAGGCTTGCTGTAAATTTTAGATGAGTTAGACTGAAATGAGAGATGCTCTGAATGTCTGAGGAGTGTTGGCAGTGTTTAATAGTATTTACTTTGCTTGTGGAATCAGAGACAATCCAGAGGCTACCCAACAAATGAATGACCTAATAATCGGGAAGGTTTCTGCAGCTCTGAAAGGACACTGGGCAAACCCTGATCTGGTGAGAAACTCCAACATTTATTTCTCTTTTCTTCTCTCTTTCTCCTTGTGGTCTTTTGAGTCTAGTAACTGATTTCTGTCCTCAATCAATCCATAGTCAAGAGGTCACTTCTGTCTTGGTAGGAACTATGTCACAGGCTAGAGTCAGCCATAATGTAATGTGATGGTGACGTATCTTCCCCACACAGCTCTGCTAATACATCTCAGTCCTCACTTGCACACAGCTCTGCTAACACATCTCAGTCCTCACTCGCAGCACTCCTGACTATTCCTGTTCTGGACCTCTCTCAAACAGGTTGCCAGTCATCTCAGATAGAGACTATGAATTGAGATCCCCAAAATTACTGCATCTCAAATTCTGGCATCCAGATATTAAAGAGGTAGCGAGGACTGTCACTGAGCCTTCTTAAAGCTTTGTGCATTTTTCTTTTGCAGGCTAGCAGCCTCCAGTATGAAATGTTGCTGCTAACAGATTCCATCTCTAAGGAAGACAGCTGCTGGGAGCTGCGACTTCGCTGTGGTAAGTTCAAACAATTAATGAGGAAGTTTAAATTCAAAATCTTGAGTTACGTGTCTGTGTATAAGTGGGGAAATTCCTGATATGTTGTAGTAATCCTAGCACAGGATCTGAGTTAGCAGTTGCAGTCAATAGAGGGGAAATCAGCTGAGGGCATTAAGTGGGGCAGTATGTACAACAGACAGGGCTAAGAGGAGAACATGGACTAAAGATGAAGGGAAGTAGGATCTTTTTTTCCTACCAGAATTTTTCTCCCCATGAAAATGTGGTAGATTGACTGACTCAGAAATAAGAGATATTGCTTTCTGTTAAAGACTTTTGATTTGCGTGTACAGCAATACCAAGGACTTCCTAACTTTGCTGTATACTTGTCAATAGCATTAATCCCTGTGTCTTCCTTTCAGCTCTCAGCCTCTTCTTGATGGCAGTGAACATTAAAACTCCTGTAGTTGTTGAGAACATCACCTTAATGTGCCTACGAATTCTACAAAAACTGATCAAGCCACCTGCTCCAACCAGCAAGAAAAACAAGGTACCTCCCTTGACACTTTGGACTGAGCCAAGAGACAATTGGCTGACTGAAATCTAAGACGCAGTGGTATTTCTCGGGGTGGAGGGCGGGGGTATACCATGTGTATTTTAGAAGCGTAAGACTCCAGGAGTTTGGAATTGAGCAATGGGGAGGAGAGTATAGCTAAGGCTCTCCCAAGTTTCCCCAGCACAGCTCTACGATGCATAGGAAGAGGGCACTCAAGGCTATGTATTACTTTACGCAGGTTCTTACATGACTTTTACTAGCTTTTTTGAAGTAAGCACAGTGACTGATTTCTATCTTAACTGAAAATTTGTAAATGTAGGGCTGTAACAAGGTTTGAGAAATATTGATGAACTGCTCTGTGTGATCCAGTCACAATTGGAGCATGTTTCTCTCTCTCGATGGAGGCATCTGACTTTGTCTGACATAGATTTGTGAATATCACAGCAATGACAACCTTTCAGAATAAAGCATCACAATTTAAATAAGTCATCAGTCTCATGGAAATAAAGCGGGGGGAGGTATGCTGTTAGCACAGTATCATTTGCAAATGAAATAGTGGTTTAATCCTATATTATTGAAACTAGTGTTCTGGTTATGAAGAACCCAAACTTTGTTAGTCTTGGTGCTTCTCAGGCATGCCGTAAGATTCTGCCACAGGAATAGTTTGTCTCAGGGGAACAAAATTTGCTTTTTGAGGTTGCTCCACACCTGAGGCTGTCTCTTTGCTTTCTAGGACATCCCCGTTGATGCTCTCACCACTGTGAAACCTTACAGCAATGAGATCCATGCACAGGCTCAGCTGTGGCTCAAGAGGGACCCCAAAGCATCATATGAGGCCTGGAAAAAATGCCTCCCTGCTAGAGGTAGAGTCCTGTCCTTTTATGTATCTTTTCTAACTGGAGTGAAATCAGCCAAAGAACACATGTAAGATTGTGTGGTGGCACAGTTAGGGGTTGTTAAGCTGCTGCTTGTATCCTATCGCAACTGATGTGATCTCTGTACTTCTACTTTGACTGTAGCACTGAGCCACTAAGCCTGTGGCTTGGCCCCTATGGCCAAGAGAATTCTTGGAATAAAATCAGATATTGGAAATAGTGTGGTCTAATGATGGTGCATACAGGGCTTGGAGCTCAGAGCTACTGGAGTTCTGCTTCAGGCTCTGCCACTCACTCAGTTTGTGGCCTGGAGCATGGCAATTAACCTCTCTGTTAGGATGATCAGAGAGCAAGTAGAAAAAATTGGGACAGGGTCAAGAGTAATAGGTATTTATAAGTGACGAAGTCCTGTATATCAGGACTGCTGCTACTCTGTGCCTGTATTTTGTAGAATGGGTTCATACTAATTCCTTTATAGGGCTGTTGTGATTAATAATTGCCTGTACATCGTTGATTCTGAAAGCTCCATCCCTCAGTAATGCAAGTTTCAAAATTTCAAGGTTCATGTGGGGAGCAATTCCCAGTTTACTAGTGTGATCATTAGTGTACAATATGGTTACAGTAATATACAAACCTCACCTAGTGTATGAATCTTCTTTACTCTCACTTGGACAACTCATGCCTCTTCATTGATTTGACTATAAAGTGCCATGGACACATCTGGTACTATAGAAATAACACAGTAAAGGCAACTTGGGTGAATAGCAACAAAGGGCCAGCCCTCTGCTTGGGTGTCAGAACATTGCTGTAGCATGAGAGGAATTGGAGGTCTGGACTCCCTCAGGTGAGACATAACAAAGCTGCAAAGGCAGTGGGTGTAGTTTCTGGGATATCAGGAGGGAAGTACTCCAAGAATCCTCACAGCCAATGATAGAGCAGTGCTAATGAGCTCACAAGGAAGTTGCGTTGTTCTTCTCAGCCAGAAGGAAGATTGGCCCAGCATAGGATCGAAAATGTCAGTGGAAGGGAGCACAGGAACATTCCTAGGGCTGCTAGAAGGATTTGGAGGGTTCCATCATGAAAAAGAGAATGACCAGAAATTCTCTGAGTCCTATGCCACTTCTAAAGACTAACAAATTGATCCATCACATGACCTTTCATGGGAGAAAATCCCTTTTCCTCCGATATCTGACAAAGTGGGGATTTTCTCCCACAAAAACTCATGCGATAAATCAATTTGTTAGTTTGAAAGTGTCACAGCACTCCTAGTTTAGTTTTGCTGAACTAGACTAATACAGCTACATCTTAAAGGAGATTCTCTAATTTCACAAAAGCAGGGTGCTGTGCTCATAAAGGAAAGGAACTCTTTATGCTCCTCTACACAAGGTGGAGTGTTCATAGAAAGTGGCAGCTGATGGTTCCTTTAAGCTGTGTTGATATTTTAGGTATAGAAGCCAACGGAAAATCTCCCAGCAGAACTGAGCTTCGTCAGCTCTACTTATCGGAAAAGTATGTTTGGAAATGGAAACAGTTCATGAGCCGACATGGGAAGAGAACCTGCCCTCTGGATCTCAAACTAGGACATAATAACTGGTTGAGACAGGTAAACATCCTTGAGGCATACAGCACACAGCCCAATAATTGTCATGTGTGTTGACTTTCCCTCAATAACTGGTGTGGTTTTATCTCAGATCTACAGCTGGTTATTGGTAGTCTCTTATCGTATATTTGTTTTGCAAGCAAACCATGAGATGTGTGATTTGGAGGCAGTGTGGCCACTTCCGTCTTTATGGTTAGCTGGAGGAAAAGGGTGTTGCCCTTTTAATGGCTCCTTTCACAGCAGATGGGAAATAGTGGGAAAGTTTTCAGAAATGCGCAGGAAGCATTTGGAGTGGGGGCAAGACAGGTTCCCTGCCCTTCCTGTTTTTGAGGTGGTGCTTATATCCTATGCATACCTGTAAGGGCCCTACTGACTGACTCTTGGAGTCAGAGCCTTCTCTGACTAGGTCCATAATAATGCCATTTAAAAACATAACTCCCAGCTTTCTGGCTTCTTTTACAAGTCTTTCAACCTTTGAGTGACCTTCCAATCCCCACTGACTTTTTCTTGTGTAATCACTACATTTTGGTTGCCATTTGTTTCAAGTGTCCTGAGCAGAACCCAGCACTGTTACTTATTCAGCTGCATAGGCTGGCACTGAACAGTGTGGGCTAGTTCCTTTCCTTTGTTAGTTCTGGGTGGCTTAACATTCTGCCTGCAGTGATCTCACACCTTCACCACATTTTGGAACAAGAAGGGTTCAAATCAAACCTAAAGGCTTATGTGCACAAATGTTTTGTTCATGACACACTTCAGTGTAAATCCACTCTATACTAGCCTGCTGCACATTGTGTCCATGTGGATGCTGCTGCCATGCACCAGAAGATCTCTAATCTGATATAACCTGCTTTGAAACAGGTTAGATTTGTATAGCTCAGCTTTCTGCCATGTAATTGTTCATCATGTCTTGTGAAGAATCCCTAGGTCTCAGCATGGCAGTGCAGAGCACTACTGCTAGGCCACCAGGTTGATTTCCTTTTTGTGACTCATCAGTTTACCTATCCACATCCAGTGATATCTTGTGTTTTAATTCCCCATCTTAGGTACTATTTACTCCTGCAACCCAAGCTGCCAGACAGGCTGCATGCACTATTGTGGAAGCTCTAGCTACCATCCCCAGCCGGAAGCAGCAGGTCCTCGATCTCCTTACCAGGTATCTCACAATATGCTTAGCTTTGTAGTGCCAGAGTGAATCACAATAGTTCTATTTCTCTGTGATCCGCAAGAGATGTTGCCCATCAATCCTTTAAGAATTCTCAACACAACCCTATACTACAGCTCTTCTGGGCATTTACTTCTTTGCAGAAGTAACATTTAACACTAATAAAATGGGTATTGGGGAGAAGCACAAATAGGGGAAGGCAGGTTCCTGGAACTCTGCTCCTGCATTGTTTACTATCTTTTGCAATTACAAGATGAACTGTGCCTGAGACCTCTTTCAGCTTATTTTAAGTGCTGGCAGGCTTTGCTTCCTCATCCTCTCTCTGGGTGGAAGGCCATTGCACATTCCGTGATAATGCGACGAGCTCAACTGTGTAGGACACCTGTAAGCCGTTTCATTCCTAGGGTCTGTGAGCAGAAAGCTGATTAAAATGATTCTGAACAATTTTCAAAACAAAGTAATATTTTTACATTCCTTCAGAGGTACAGTGTGCAGAGGGGGGGAAAAAAGGCAAGGGTTCTTGTGGTACTTAAAGACTAACAGATTCATTTATCGCGTGACCTTTCTTGGGAGAAAATCCCACTTCGTCAGATTTTCTCCCACAAAGGCTCATGCGATAAATAAATCTGCTAGTCTTTAAGTGCCACAAGACTCCTTGCTTTTTTTACTTTAACAGACTAACACAGCTGCCCCTTTGGAAGTGTGCATAGAGTAATGGGTGAAACCAATCAAAGGGTCTTAGGCCATGATCAATCCTTGGCAAGTTCTCCTCAGCTAATCCAAATCTTTGAGAGACACAGGTTGACTGCTCACAGCATGCTCTCTCTGTCTGCATGTTCTTTTGTCGTCGTCTACTGACACTCCCTGGGTGTAGCCTCTCTGTCCACTCAATGACTAACCTTTTCTGTCCTCTAATGGTTAGTGTTCCCTTTGATCTCTCTCTTCCCAGCCTTGTATCACCAGGGTTGCAGCTGAGGAGTTGCTCCTTCACAGCTGTAAACCTGGCCATTGTTTAGAGAATGATGCTCCTTAGATCATTATTTTGTCATTCTTATTCAGTTCCTTTAGTAAGTGCCGGTTTAGTAAGGTTGCGGTTAGGGAGGTCGAGGCTGGATATTAGAGAGAACTTTTTTACTAGGCGAGTGGTGAAGCACTGGAATGAGCTGCTGAGGGAGGTGGTGGAGTCTCCATCTTTGGAGGTGTTTAAGGCCCGGCTGGACAAAACCATGACTTGAGATGGTTTAGTGGGAGTGGTCCTGCCTCTGGCAGGGGGTTGGACTAGATGACCTATGAGCTCCCTTCCAACCCTATGTTTCTATGATTCTATCAGAAGCACGCAGGAACATGCACCATATTTAGCTTGGTTGCCACATAGTCCTGATGTTCTGAGTGTTTCTTGTCACTGGTAAGCAGTTAACTTCTGTTTCCCTGTGTTAGCTACTTGGATGAGCTGAGCGTTGCTGGAGAGTGTGCTGCTGAATATCTGGCTTTGTATCAGAAGCTCATCAAGCCTGCTCACTGGAAAGTCTACCTGGCAGCAAGAGGCGTTCTGCCCTATGTTGGCAACCTTATCACAAAGGTACAGATTTATAAGAAGGAAGCCAAACAAATAGTGGTAGGAAGCTGGTACCCACTTTGTAGCTTCCCTCAAGCCTTGCCAGTGTCAGTTTCCTACACTCTGAGAGCTGCACCCATTTGCTTTCATACAGGATTCTGAATTTTAGTTTCCTCCCCATGGTAGTAATTTTATGAAGTTGGCATTTGTGAGCTGACTTCTATCACTGCGAGCAGAAATGCCTATAGTTACCTTATCCAGTTGCTCTGTGCTTCAGTGTGAGCTGGCCATTTCCCTTTGAGTACTTTGCAGGTGGCTGTGCCAGTGAGTAAAAATGTCTTGTACTTGGCAGCAGCTCTGTGCCAAAACACCATGTCCTGGCTGCCTGACTGAATGGGCTCAGAGAGCAAATAGTTAGCACAGAGCATTAAAATTAGGTCTGCTCCAGTTCCTGAGCTGTGTGAAGGGCATGTTTTTGTTACAACAATCTTCCAGTTCTTGGGTTTCAGCAGCCCCAGATACTCGAATTTATTGTAGTGAAATTCAGTCCTATCCATAGTAAATCCTACTGGAACCTGAGGAGGCTGAAAAGTGTTACAGGTATAGCTACATGCAGTACACGTGCTGTGCAATGGAACGTACCAGGTGCATCCTGACACTGCCTTTGTTATAATGAACAAGACCAACACAGCATCTGCTATGGTTCCCAACAGAGAGATGGTAAACAGAAATGAGACGAGCCAGTGGCAGAGCAGTTCAGACATCAGTGGACCAATTTTCTTCTTCCTTTCAGTTCTGGCTTTTACAAAGCCCCAGTCCTCTTCAGTGTCCATTAGAAACAGTGTTTCTGCTTCGAGTCTCTGGAGCACTGATCGACCAGTCATTCATGGCACCAGTAGTTTGCACTGCTGCTTTGTCATGTAGATTTTTTTTTTATTATTATTTTTAGGAAATAGCTCGTTTACTTGCCCTGGAGGAGGCCACACTCAGCACTGACCTGCAGCAGGGATATGCCTTGAAGAGTCTCACAGGTACCTAGTTGCACCCCTATAGAAATAGGCACATGTTAGGATCCATAGCATAGATCACTGCATTCCAACAGCACATTGCATTGTTTCAAACTGTGTCCCACTGTTAAGTCATTCACCTGCCTGTCATCAGAGGTGGTTTAAACATAGGAGGTAAGGCAGGTAGCCAAGAGGAAAGAACCACTGTGGAATGGTGTAACACACAAGCCATGACCATCCCAAAAATAGGCCAGAATTTTCAGCCTAATTCTTTTTATTTATATAGGGGTATGTTGGGTAAGTAACAAACAACACCAGGCGTCACTTCAGGGCATTTCATTTTCTCATTCCCTGTGCAGTATAGTTCTCATTTGCTGGCTGTGTGTAATTCATAACTAACAAAGTAAACAGAGACCCCAGAATCCTGAATCGCTTCTGTTTTCCTAGGGCTTCTCTCTTCCTTTGTGGAAGTAGAATCCATTAAACGACACTTCAAGAGTCGTCTGGTTGGCACAGTCCTGAATGGCTATCTCTGCCTGAGGAAGCTGGTAGTGCAGAGAACAAAGCTGATTGATGAGACCCAGGACATGCTGCTGGAGATGCTAGAGGATATGACAACAGGTAGAGCCAATTGGGTTCCAGGAGTCCTGATTGTAGATCATCTGAGAAGATGACACCCTGTAGTATAGCCCCACAAAGGAAGAGTTTCAAGGACCATGAAAGGGATTTTCATGACCTTGGCCACCACATCGCATTGGTTTTAAAGCACATGGTGCAACATTTCAAAACTGGCACGATACTTATTAGCCATGGGGCGATGAAAACTAACTTAGATCAGTGGCTCTTTCACCCGCTTCCCTTCATCGTGTAATAAACTTTGCAAGCAGAACCTCTTGCCATTTGTGGCCACAGGGGAGGTTTAAAGAAAATGTCTGGTCAAGACCTTTATTACGTGCCAGGAATTCCATGCTTTGTTATGAAAGGATCATTTTCCTGTGGCACTACCATGCAAAGAGGTTTCCTGGTAACTATAACGATTTCCCACGCTATAGTAAACTGATACTTTTCAGAAGAGAATTTGACTTCAAGTGTGCTACTCACCGCAAGAGGAGGTGGTCTATATGATGGGTTAAAAGGATTCCTGCTAGAAGAAAATTTGACACATTACTAGACTAATATAAAGTGCTCCTTTCTCTTTGCAGGCACAGAATCTGAAACAAAGGCATTTATGGCAGTCTGTATTGAAACCGCTAAACGCTACAGCCTTGATGACTACAGGACCCCTGTCTTCATCTTTGAGAGACTTTGCAGTATTATCTATCCTGTAAGTGAACAGACATCTGCAGTCATTTACAAATCTTGTATGCGTCCTCAGAATGAAGCAAGCATGTTAAAATAGACATCGTAGTTGTATACACTTCAGCAGAACAGATCCCATAACCATGCTGTCTCCGCTGATTTTGGTTTGATATTAACCAATGTAAAATTGTACTAATATGCTGTTCCAGTTCTGGGACCGCATACGAGTGCATGATACCTGTGCCATTACTGAGCAACTGAGAAGCCTGAGACTTGGCTTTAGTGTGTGGTGAGGAATTTGCTTACAGAAGGTGATCTGGTATTATCTGGTCTCCTCCAAGGTCTGTAGGTCAATGTACAGCAGGATGAGCTAGTTATTTTACTATCTTAGTGAAAACCCTTGTACCTAACAGGAGGATGAGAGAGGTGTTAAAGGAAATCACCTGCTCTCCCTTTGCTTTTGCTCTTAAGGAAGAAAATGAAGTGACTGAGTTCTTTGTAACACTGGAGAAAGATCCCCAGCAGGAAGACTTCTTGCAGGGCAGGATGCCAGGGAATCCCTACAGCAGTAATGAGCCTGGCATTGGGCCGCTCATGAGAGACATCAAGAACAAAATCTGTCAGGATTGCGACCTGGTGGCTTTATTGGAGGATGACAGTGGAATGGAGGTAAGAATGCATAATTGCTGACCCATGTGCTGGGAAACATGGTGACAGATTTCTGATCAGTCTGTTGAGCAGCATCAGTGATACAGTGTGAGCTTGTGCTCAGGTTTCTTTTTCTCCCCTTGTAGCTTCTGGTGAATAATAAGATCATCAGTTTAGACTTGCCCGTGGCTGAGGTCTACAAGAAGGTCTGGTGCCCCACCAATGAGGTATGTGTCTGTGGCCCCATTCTCTGTGTTTTAAAACAATACCAGAGGGAATCACTTCTTGCCTAGTTGCCCAGGATTGCTCCATACACTCATCTGGGGCCTGGGCAGCACTTCTGTTACTCATCCCTGCGATACTGATGGCTTATAATTCTGTGAAAGCAGGACTGAATCAAGACTGTGGGTTCTTTTCCCATTACAAAAGGTAATTTGACTTCAGGCTTCCCATGGTTTGAAACCAAACAACTGCTCTGATTTGCTGTTACTGTATGACCTGATCCTATGTTTTACACCCCCTTGCCTTTATTTTTCATTCCATTCTGTAAGTTCACCCATCTTCGAAGCGTCTGACGAAGTGGGATTTTCTCCCATGAAAGCTCATGCAAAAAATAAACATTAGTCTTAAAGTGCCACCCAACTCCTTGTGTGGGTCTTTTTTTTTTTTTTGCTGGACTAGACTAATATGGCTATCCCTTTGGAAATTTATAAGTGCGTACCACTGACTCAGCTAAGAATATTATCTTGTGTTGCACTTAGGCATCTACCAGTATCTAAGCTGGCTTCTCAGACAAGGACTCATCTTACTCTCCCTTTATGAATCAATTGAATTTTATGTCACTGCCTTTTAGGATCACTTTGCACTCCCATCTTCACATGGCAGCCTGATATACATACAGCCTGGGGTGCCAGTTTGTTCCAGCATTCTGCATGTCTTAATGCTTAAAATGTTTGTATGGAAAAAGTATCTGATATAAATAGTATTTTGCAGTAATGCCTTTCATTTAAGGATCTCCAGAAATTTAAGACTGTAATCCTCAGGAATGTGTCTTGGAGGTCATGGCAGGAATTGTCCTATTTTACAGCTACAGAAAAAGACAGTGAGTATAAGTAACTTACCTAAGCTGTCACAGCAAGGCAGAATTGTTCTGGGTTCTATGTCCACTCTGCAGTCAGCCTGCAGTGATGCCTTAGGCGCCTGTCAAGAGGTGTCAGCCTTGTTTGTAAGAGCTTAGTTTAGTGTATGGCACTAAGAAAAATTTCCAGAGGGATAGCCGTGTTAGTCTAGTCTGGCAAAAAATAAATAAATAAATAAACAAGGAGTCATGTGGTACTATAAATCTGTTAGTCTTCAAGTGCCACACGACTTCTTGGTATTTTTTGCTGGCACTAAAAAGTCAGTGTAGATTTTTGCATGCTGAAAATGGATGATTTGGTGCTCTAACTAATAGCACTGGACATTATTATGGCCGACTGGACTTTTTTAATCTGACTTTTATATTTCTTGTTTATGCACAGTTTCCTTTTTGCATTTTGCTTCCCTCAGACAAGAAGACTTGACTGGTCATTTTCACACTCTTGTTTCTAGTCAGGAACTCAATGTTTCAGTTCATATTGCTACTGGGGTGGATCCAAATAACTCCTGTTTTCTTCGAGATAATAATATTGCCTAGCTCATGCATAGTCTAGAGCTCTTCGGGGGGGGGGGGCACCACTGATCAATTCTATATTGTAAAATCAAGCCTGAAGCTTAAAGTATTATACAGTTGTTGGAAGTGCTGTTGGTGTGAGATGTTCTTCTACAGCCGATATGTTGCTTTCCCAGGGTGTACTCTGCTGAATATGAAAGGGTGACTTTGTTCTGCATTACTGTCGCTTACAGCTTTCATCTGTCTTCCTTTGTGTGCATCACTCCAAAGGACTTCTGGAGCTCCATCTTGAGTTCCCTAGAAAATAGACAGGCTCACAAGAAGCTAACCTCAGGCCTGTTTTTGTTTCCCTTGTCTCTCTCACTAGCTTTTTTTGTTCATCTGCCATTTTACCAGGGCCCCTGTGGTGTTAATTGCTGGTCTTCAGCATGGCCTTTGAGCAGATCTTCCCCCAGGGCTTTCCCTGTGCTTATGTATTTGCTGTGACATTAAGCACTGCTTATTCCACATTAGGCTTAGTGTGCTTTCTGACAGGTTTTTTCTCTCAAAGTCTCCTGTTTGCAAAGCTAGGATTTCTTTTCTGCTTTGCATTCAAACCTATCATGTTAAACTGAAAAGTTCACTGATGCACACAACCGGTGTTTCTGGCTCGAAATGCATCCTGCAAGCCTACGTCCTTCCTATAGGAAGCGGACAGCTAGTTCTTTACTTATTTGAACTCCTAATAGTCTTTCTTACAGCTCATCAAAATACCATATACTTTTCTCTCCTTCATTTCTATCACTGGGGACTTGTCTGTTTAAAAGCACCATTGAAATTAGCCTCTTTTCCTACTTGATCAGTTGGGCAGCACAGCATTCAGTTTACTTCCCAGTCTTTTCCAGGATTATGCTGTGGAATCAGGCAAGAAGAGAAAGTAGGTGACAGAGCAGGTACCTTCTCTGTGGACATACATGAGTCCAGCTTTCACTGATGTAATACCACAGTGTAGCCTATAACTAAAAGAATCTGTCATAAACAGAGGTGATATAAGGAAAGCTGTTACATAGGCACCTAGCTTGGTGTAATGGGCTGTGTTAGGAAACAGACTAAACTAAATGATGGTTTAGTGAGATTTTGTCAGAATGTAACTTGCTTTTTTAGAGTGTCTCTTAAAAAAAAAAAAAAAAAAAAAAAAAAAAAGTAAAGAAATGAGCAGTTACAGGAATTCCCCTTTATTACCTTCTACTTTGGGTGAAAGGGAATTGAGGCTTAAATATCTGTTATGCCCTCTAAAGAGAACATAATAGGGCTACTGAGCATTTCAGAGACACTGGCATGGCAAACATAACACATGTATCATTCTTCTCTCCAGGGGGAGCCAATGAGGATCATTTACCGCATGCGAGGGTTACTAGGCGATGCAACTGAAGAATTCATAGAGTCACTAGACTCTACTACAGGTAAGGCATTTGCACCTTAGAGATTGGAATTATATTTGGAGTGAGGGATTCACTACAGAAGTGCGGCACTATTGACTTGACAGCGCTGAGTATCTGTGACTTAAATATTTCTTTTGCTATATGTACATGCTGTATCAAGAGCAAATGATTAAATACCTTAACTTGTAATGTCAGTGTAGATCAAAGGTCTTCAAACTATGGGGTGCACTCCCTTGGGGAGTATGGAGGAACATTGTGGGGTGCATGGTAGAGCCCCAGCCAGTCCACACAGGGGGCAAAGAGGGAGCGCAAACTAGCCTCACTCTGCCTGGAGTTCTGTTCTGGTACTGCCCTCACCGCCTTCCTCCCAGCCGTAGTTGTAGCTGCTGGCCTGGATGTGGCACCCAGCCTTCTGGCCACCACTGTAGACCCCACTCCACTCCTAGCTGTGACCTCAACTGTATCCCTCTCCCAGTCCCAGCTGGAGGGAATAAAGGGAGCATGATGTAACAAGTTTGGGGGTCACTGATGTAGCTATTTAGGTAGCCCTCCTCACTGTAGTATCTCAGCACTTCATAAACATGATTGGATTTATCCTCACAACCCCTCTCTGAATTAGGGACATATCGTCCCCATTTTATACAGGTACAGTGAGATTAAGCTATTTGCCCAAGACCTCATAGGAAACATGTGGCGCAGTTAGGAATCAGACTTGGTTCTGTGTCTAGTCCGTTGCTATAATGACAAGACCACCTTTCTTCTGACTTCACACACATTGGAGAAAGTTTATGTTGACCATTAATTCTTAATTTAGTTAGTACATCAGAGCTTGTGGCCAGCACCACTGTGGAATTTAATGTCATGTTAGCTATGGAAGGAGCTTATGTGTCAGTCGTTCTCGAATAGTCTTGCTGATGGTAACTTTTCTCAGATTTAACCCAGCTGCTTAACTTTGACCCTTACTGGCATTGCCAAATATACCTCAATCAACATTTTTACTTCAATTCCTCACTCCTTATTGGCAGCTGTATAGTCCTGTTGATGGAGCTGCCTCCTTTCTGTCAAAGTCTGTCTTTCCTGTAGATGAAGAGGAGGATGAGGAAGAGGTTTATAAGATGGCAGGTGTGATGGCACAGTGTGGAGGCCTGGAGTGCATGCTGAACCGGCTGACTGGAATCAAGGATTTCAAACAAGGCCGTCACCTCTTGACAGTGAGTATGAGTTGTCCCAGCCCATGGCAAAGGATGATGTGGCAGAACAAATGCATAAGTAGTCAGGAAAGCTCCCACTTTTAGAATAGCTGCCTACCAACAGCTGTCCTGTACTGTGGCTATTGTATTAGAGCAGAATTTGAATTAATACATGTCCAGTAAAATTATAGTAGTTTTTCCTCCTTTCTTGTCATCCACTTTTAGTCCTCTTGTTAACACTTCTTCAGAAAAAGCCTTTCAAGTCTATGAGAGTTGAAAACACTAAGCAGTTTCCAGGATCAGGCCCCAGATTGTTACCATGATTATTTTATGCATTAGAATATCTTACTGGAAATCATAATCTTGTAATGTTTCTGAAGATTTCACATCTTGTGCCTTCCAAGAGGTTTTGGAAAGTTAACTAGATTATTGGGAACTTTTGATGTTCGGGCACATTCTGCCAGTTCTTTCAGGGATATCTTGCCGATCTCATTCTCTGTTTCTTTGCAGGTGCTGCTAAAACTGTTCAGCTACTGTGTGAAAGTAAAAGTAAACCGTCAGCAGCTGGTCAAACCTGAGATGAACACTTTGAATGTCATGCTGGGAACTCTGAATTTGGTAATGAAAAATGCTAGCCTGTGATGTACTTTGATAATAACTTCTGTGCCCAGAGCCATCAGTGTAGCCTGATAATGGCATTAAGAACACAAATTCTGAATCAGTATAGAGATTTGGGAGTTTAACCTTGTCTTTTGGTGATTAGAGGTATTTATCTGGCAAATAACACTCCAGATAACAAAACTTTTTATATCCACATCCTTGCTGAGATCACATTCAGTGCCCTTCCTCAATAATGAACAAGATCCTCCACAAATTTACCAAGACTTCTGAAAATTTTAATCCATTCAGCTGTACTTAAACTACCCAAAATTTCAGTCATACCTGCCTCATAGCAACCAAAAGTGAGTTTAAATAACTTCTCAGATCTGGATCTAAGTTAAGGACCATCAGCCCTGTTTTCCTTCTGTCCTCTATTAGTCATTAGCGATAGCAGCAAATCATCTTTTTCTAGCTGATCGTGTTAAGGTCAGTGCTGTAACAATTTATGTCATCATCTTGGCAGGCCCTGGTGGCTGAGCAGGAGAGCAAGGACAGTGGGGGAGCAGCTGTAGCAGAGCAGGTGCTGAGTATCATGGAGATCATATTGGATGAGTCTAATGCAGAACCGCTGAGTGAGGACAAGGTGAGTGTTTATGCTGGATGTCACAGAGGGGGGAATACTGGCTGGAATCCAAGACTTGTCAATGTCTTAAGGGGGTACAGGCCTTCAAGGAATATATATGAGTGCTGAATCAGGAAACCAAGCCCTGCTGTTACCTAACAGTACTTGGCATATTCAGTCTTGGTGAAGATTATGTTGAGGACAAGAGGTGGAAGAGTGACACTGAACCAAAACCATTGCAAGATTCCTACCAAACTCTTTTGTACTCTAGAGATGTTTGGTTCAGAGGAAGTGGGTCATCCGACATGTAAAGAAATGACTGCTTTGTCTTTTAGAATGCATTTATATGGATTCTGAAACCACATTTGGTTTTCTGAATAACTGGCAATATGAAGTTTGTAGTTACACAAGAAACAATGAGAAATGAGGCTTGTCTCCTTTCCATGAGAAAACCATTATCCCAGTGGATCTTTTGGAACTTCTAATGCTTGAGTTTGGACCTCCTTTGAGCTAAGGTTAGATTGTTTTGACCCAAGAACATGTTAACAATTTGCAGGAAGCCAGTTATTGATACTGTTCCATTAGGCACCTGGGAACATGCTAAAAGTAGTTTCCCTATCACTATGAGTCTTTTACTGTTACTGTCTTTGTTCTTTACCACACTGTCTTACTGAAATCCAGAACTTGTGATCTCCTTCAGATAGGGAACAGTCAGCAAACCCCAGAATCTGAGGATTTTCCTGAAATCTATAGATAATACTGAACATAAATCATTCTCCTCTTTGCAGGGTAACCTCCTCCTTACTGGCGACAAGGATCAGCTCGTAATGCTGCTGGATCAGATTAATAGCACCTTTGTCCGCTCCAATCCCAGTGTTTTGCAAGGCCTGTTACGCATCATCCCTTATTTGTCCTTTGGGGAAATGGAGAAAATGCAGATCCTGGTTGATCGATTCAAGCCCTACTGTAACTTTGACAAGTACGTTTTATAATTTCAGCAAAGAGCACCAATTAAACTAGAATTCTTAATACATTAGCAGCTTTTTCCCTTGATGTTCATGATAGTCTAACAGGAGAGGAGTCTGCTCGAAAGAAAGATACTCTGGAGAGCTTATCTGCACTGATGTAATGTATGTGTTTATTAACCTGCAGAGTAAACCATTATATGTGCTAGGGCTTAGGAGAGAGAAATCCTATTGCTCTTTCCTCTCTTTACTCAGGTACGATGAGGAGCACAGTGGCGATGATAAAGTTTTCCTGGACTGTTTTTGTAAAATAGCAGCTGGCATAAAGAATAATAGCAATGGCCATCAGCTGAAAGATCTCATCCTCCAGAAGGGGATTACACAGAATGCACTCGACTATATGAAAAAGCATATCCCGAGCGCAAAGAAGTAAGGGCCCCATTGTCTTGTGTGAGATAATCCGCTGTATCTTTATTTCATGGTCTCCCCATGGAATGGTCTTCCAAAGAGAGGGGTAGGACTTCCATCCCTGGAAATATTAGGCTTTTCCTGGTGAACAGACTCTTGAGAGGACAGCCCTTCAGTGGCTGGCAAGTGTGGATTAGATCACCTAAAGTCTCTTCCAGCTCTGTCTGATTACTCAGATACACCGACTTGCTTCATTTCCTGGCTGCATTGTATCCATCGCTCTAAGAGCATTTACACCAACAGTCATCTCCTAGGCCTAAAACAAAACCTGAAGCTAACAAATGAATGAGGAGCTAGCTATTAAGGTGTGCAGCATGGAGGAGGGAGTGTGAACATCATTTATTACCGTTTTAAGGTTTTGTTTAAATAAACTGCTAAAATTTAAACTAAGTATTTGCGCTCAGGCAGGTCCATCCTTTTGTTTCTAGGTTTAATGTGGGGGTGGGGAGAGGGCAGGGAGGATGGAAGTGTGGCCATCTTTCCTAGTAGCCCATATAAAGCAAGCTGGCTGTTGCCTGGAAGGTGGATACCTTTTCAGTGCTGGCAATTTATCTTTTAGCTGCTCTGTTTTTACCTTCTCTGTATAGTTTGGATGCAGACATATGGAAGAAGTTTTTATCTCGTCCGGCACTTCCTTTCATCCTGAGGCTCCTTCGAGGTCTTGCCACACAGCATCCTGCAACACAGGTAAGGAAATAGGGTCCTAGAAAATGGACCAGGAGGCAGGTGATTGGTTTACTACTGAGAGCCTGTATAGTAGCTATAGTTAGATCAGTCTTCTCATAATACTTTCTGTGGGTAAGTTTGGAGAGCAGTATTCTCCTACACAGTTGATCAGTTAGTCTGTAAAGAATTATTGGAGTAACTATATCCATTCTGGTGAGGTACTGTCTGGTTCTGAGTGTCTCATACACCAGTTCCTTTGAAGTGGAAGGTAGAGCCATAGACTGTCAGTGTGGTGGGTTTTCCATGGCCTAGGTCGTGTTTTACTGGACTTCATTTTCGTAACTTGTATAACAAATGCCTTTTAACTTTTGGTTACGCTTAGCGTATGCAATTTTAGGGCATGAGATGGGTGTGTTGTGGGAGACTGAAACATCAGTTTTGAGCACCTGTGCCATTTTCAGTGAACTACTCACATTAAAACACTTTTGTAGTGGCCCAGAGTACCAGTTAGTCAAGCAGTGACTGCTGCAGACTGGGTTAAATGGAATAGTTCAGGTCTTGCTTGCATCTTTTTCCTTAAAAAGCTGCTGTATTTTTATCTCCAACAGGTGCTAATAGGTACAGATTCCATTACGAACCTGCATAAATTGGAACAAGTGTCCAGTGATGAAGGTATTGGGACGTTAGCCGAGAACCTTCTGGAGGCACTAAGAGAACATCCAGATGTGAACAAGAAGATAGATGCAGCACGAAAGGAGACCCGTGCAGAGAAGAAGCGCATGGCTATGGCAATGAGGCAAAAAGCCTTGGGCACTCTGGGAATGACGGTAATGCCCGTCCACTGTAATGGATTCCAGTGGTCAATAGTGAACATAGTATTCCTGTCTTAGACTCAGAAGTGACCAGTCTGGTTATCTAGTCTGATCTCCTGCACAGTGCAGGCTAAAACCTCACCCACCCACTCCAGCTATAAGCCGCTAACCTACAACTGAGTTACTTAAGTCCTCAAATCATGATATAAAGACTTTAAGATACAGAGAATTCACTGGCAGATGAAAAAAGCCACAGAATAATTGCAAGACAAACCTTGAGTAATCAGAGCTTTAGCCACATGGTCTTTGCATGGCTTTTGGAAGAGTGAAAGTCATTTAGCTGTACCAGGGTGGAAATCCTTTAACCCTCTGGTGCTAACAGTGTAGGAGCTCTGGCTTTGGCAATGTTATACCTGCCATAATCTATTCACCCTAATCTTTTCCCCTAGTGTTCAACTTATAACAACTTTCTATGCACTGGTGTTTGTCTTGTGTAATATAGAAGACTACAAGAAATCTCTGGGGTCCTGAAATATTATAATTCTGGTTTACTGTTGATTGGTGACACTCAGTATCAAGAGGGGCTTCCTAATTCTGTTTGGATGCCTGTTACAGCTGTACAGTGTGAGCCACATTCTGTGCCGTAATGGTTTTTCTCGTTCCAGTAACTAAGACGCTGTGAGACTTAGCAAATATAAATTCCTCCCTAGTTTTATTCCCCTAATATTTTTGACTTGTCCTATCTTTCAGACAAATGAGAAGGGCCAGGTGGTGACAAAGACGGCACTCCTTAAACAGATGGAAGAACTGATAGAAGAGCCAGGACTGACCTGCTGTATTTGTAGGGAAGGGTATAAGTTCCAGGTAAAGCAGAACACCAGCAAGAATGTTCTAATATGATGTAGGGAAAATCACCAGTGCACTACTAGTGTTTGACAAAGATGTGGTGCTGTGACACAGCAGGGCCAGGTGATGTTAGGTTTTGTTCCTGGGATCAGTAGTTCTGTGCTGTGCTTTGGAAGTGAGAACATTGGTGTTCATTAAATCCCTTCTCTGGTTTCCCCTCACCATCCACATCAAACAGAGCTGGCTGTACCTATACAGCCTAACTCCTTTGTGTCTAGTTCTGAAGGAAAAGCAGATAAGTTTCTTCTTCAAGTCATACCCCCGTGGATGATCCAGTGTAGCTGTCTGTGTCCATACACTTCTAATCAGAGAACTTCAGTAACAGTGTCTGTTGAGCCTATACATAATGCTGTCTCACCTCATACTGTGCCAAGAGGCAAACCAGTGCTCTCCTATGAGTCATGTCCCCACGGGTGGTCCATGATTGGTGAGTGGCTTGTCCTCATGCTATGGGTTGGAGAATTTTCCAGCAGTGACTGTTGGGCCTTGTGTGCACAGCGCCTGTTTTACAGTTGTTTTTGGCACCATTGTGCACTTGTGTGGCCTGAAACCCCCCTCTCCCCTTCAACTCCTCCTTAACCGCTCATGGCTATGGATGGAGAGCACTCTCTTCAAGAGACATGATTACCTAAGAAACTTTTTGACTCTTCTTCCCCTTTTCACCATGAATTTCAGCCCTAATACTTACCCAAACAAAATTGTCCTTCCCTTAAAAAAAAAAAAAAAGAGAGAGAGAGAGAGAGAGAGAAAATTAATTGACCTGTACCTCCAACCATGCCCGGTTCTTCAGGTTTCAAACAATGCAAGAAATGTCACGACACAATGCTTGTGTCGGATAGGCACTCTGACTGTATTAAATGCCTAGGTGAGGAGCACATTAGCCACAAATGCTCCTACTGTAAAAACATGAGTGCCAGAGCCTGCCGTGACCAGGATCTGTGACTAGCCTCCGACCCGGGTCAGGGAAAAACATCTTCAGACCATTCTCTGGGGGCAAAGAAAAACCTAACCCCTCCATCAAAATTGGAGAAGAGGACGAGATCTCCCACCCCCTCACAGAAAGTTGAGCACCAGAAGGAGGCTCCAGCTCCCTCCAGTGCACAAACTGAGAGAGCCACCGAACACTCTTTATCTGTTGTGAAGCTGAGACATAGAAACAAGCCAGCTCCACACCACTTGCTTCCAAAGCACACTAAATCAACAGTTCCAGTGGCACCGGACACAGCTCCAACCTTAGCTCAACAATCCGTTCCTGCTCCCACTCCATCGTCTACACCACATTTGGATCTGATACCATCCATAATACCAGAACTGACCACATCCTCAGAACTTTATATATCCTTGCTGCCCGCGCTATCGATATCAGCATGGGACACGTCAACCACAGCTCTGCCATCAGCACCAGAGACGACACTGTCTCAGAGAATACCTCAAGAGAGGTCGCAAAATAGGAAATATCTCGACCACAACAGGGAGCACTGACATCCATTCAGAGCCACAGAGCATGCCCCTTTGCAGTATTCTAGACAGGGATCAGTATCCCCATCCCCTTTTCAAGTGACAGTGAGGTGGAAATGTCACAGGCAGTTTTCTCCCTCCAGCCTAGATCCCCAAAACATCTAATGCCAGGGCAACATAGAACAACAGATGCTTCTGTCTTATCCATGGTATCCTCCACCCTGGTATGGGCCCCAGAGACCCATCACAAACTCCTGCAAATGAGAACATCAGTACGTATTGCTCTTCCAATGAATGAAGCACTCTTGGAGCCAGCAAATAACATCTTGAAGACACCAACATCTATCACACCAACTTCCAAAAGAGCTGATAAGAAATACTGTATACCAATTAAGGATTCCAGATATCTTTTTTCACTCATCCCCCACCAAATTCACTTATGGTTGAGGTGGCAAATCAAAGACGTAGGCAACAACTCAAGAGATCCATTCTGCATGAAAGAGAGGATAAAGAGATGCAATTGCTGGGTAGGAAAGTATACACTTCCACCACCATGCAACTCGGGATCTCAAACTATTTGGCCCTTCTTGCAAACTACGACCACAGCAAATATTTGAAATAAGCAAGTTTTATTAAATTTATACCATACAAGAAAAGATCTCAATTCCATGCCATAATAAAAGGGCAATTAACATCCAGAATGAGCCTGCAAGCCATTTTGGACATTGCCGATACCTCTGCACATCTCATGGTGACAGGAGTTGTCATGCGCTATTCTTCCTGTTTCCTCTCCACTGATCTTCCAAAGCCCTTTTGGCCACGGTTGAAGATCTCTCATTTGACAGGAAGAACCTGTTTGCAGAGAAAACAGGCAAGGTTATGCATACCTCTAAATATTCTAGGGCGACACTCCCTAGTTTAGAATTTACACAGCAACACCCAAATGTCACTCTCTTCGCTATCAACCTCACAATCCCAGATATCCATCCCACTATCAACTACAATATCAGTATTGTCAACAGTGCCACAGACAAAGATGGCAGCGCAGGAGACAACCTGTGAAACAGAACACCACATTTCAAAACACAAACACGTAACCATAGTTTTGAAGTTTTGGTTGGGAGCCAGCCAAACATCATTATTACAGACACATCTCTAACCCTGAGCTACAACTATTGCCTTTGGCCCTTCTGCCATGTGTGGCAATGTATCACCACTGACAAATGGGTTCTAGAAATAGTAAGATTTGGTTACACCATTCCAATCATAACGCTACTAAAATCCCGCTACCCATCCCAGTCCCTCTTCAGGGATGCATGTCATGTACAACTCCTTCAGAAGGAAGCAGAACACTGCCACTCTATAGAAACTATAAAAAGTATCCTTCCGATACAGGAGAAAAGGTTTTTGCTCACCATACTTTCTAACACAAAAGAAGCCGAGCAGTTGGAAACCAATACTCGACCTCAGATGTCTGAACAAATTCATAAAACCACAGAAGTTCAGAATGGTAGTGCTTTCCACAGTAATTCCAGCTCTGGAACAAAATAATTGGTTCATGGCTCTTGACCTTCAGGATGCCTACTTTCATGTTTCTATATACCCTTCACACAGGAGATAACTACATTTCATGTTTGAACACAAGCACGACCAATATGCTGTCCTCCTCCTCAGCCTCTTAACAGCACCCAGAGTCTTCTCCAAGGTCCTTGATGTGGTAGCAGCTCATCTACGAAGACAGGGTATATCCATATACCCATACCTGGATGATTACTTACTAAACTCACCCAAACAGGCACAAACCAGACAAGCAGTTATCACAGTGTCACTGTGCTATGTGCTTGGCCTAGTGATAAACCTAAAGAAGTCCACATTACATCCAACTCAACTAATAGAATTCATAGGGGCTCATTTGGATTCCATACAAGCTAGAGGCTTCCTGCACAACCACAAAATCAGCTCATTACAGATCCTCATAAAAACAGTTCAAGCCTCACCAACAGTAAGGGTATCAATGCCTACAATTACTAGGCCACATGGCTTCAACTGTGTTTGTAGTCAAACACGCAAGACTCGGGATGAGACCTCTACAACTGTACTTAGCAAGAATATACAAACCACAAAAGCATACAGTTCACAAGTGCATCACAGTGTCTCAAGAAGTCAAATGCTTCCTGAACTGGTGTCTCAATTGACAGAACTTGGAAGGGGGAGTACCATTCTTTCAACATCCGCCTTCCACAATGATAACTGCAGATGCATCCCTCGCTGGTTGGGGAGCACCTACACGTGGAGGCCGACACATGGCCCAGGCGAAATGGTCTTGATGAGAATCACTACTGCACATAATCTGCTAGAACTTTGAGCTGTTCGAAATGCATGCACATACATCAGGAAGTAATATATTACACAAGCATGTAAAAATCATGATGGACAACACTGAATGCATGTTCTGATCTATACAAACAGGTAAGCAGGTACTTGATCTGAATCTTCGTACAGAACCTGTATAAAACTGGGAGTGGTGCATAAGAAATGATGTCATGATATCAGCAGCATACCTACCCAGAATACACAGCACACTTTGTGGACATTCTGAGCAGGTCATTGTCATGCGATTATGAATGGGAACTCCATTCTCACACCGCAATTTCAATATTTCCCAGCAGGGATTCCTGTGCATAGATCTCTTTGCCACATCCCACAATTGCAAATGCTGCAGGTTCTGCTCCAGATCAGGGATCAGGACAGGATCTCTAGGGGATACCTTTATCACTCACTGGTTATTCCAACATCATTATGCCTTCCCTCCCATTCCTCTCAGTCACAGGTCCCTCATAAGGGTACAACAAGACAACTTGAGAGTCATCATGTTAGCCCCGGCATGGCCAAGATAACCATGGTTCATGCTGCTAAGGCAATTGTCTGTCAAACCAACTCTTACTCTGCCTGTTCATCATGATCTTACACAGAACAACTGAAAAACTGCACATCCAAACCTAAAGAACTTAAACCTGACTGCATGGTTCTTACGTGGTTCCAATGAGAGCCACTCCTGTGCTCAGAACCAGTAAAATGCATTCTACTGAATAGCAGGAAACCATCAATAAGGGAGACTTACCTTCAGAAGTGGAAGAGGTTTGTGATAGGGTGTTCCTATAAGGGTATTTGTCTGAATTCTGCAATAATACTAGTCACTCCTAAAAGACAGGACTCATGCTAAGGTCGCTGAGAGTCCACTTGGCTTCCATTGTTGTCTTTCACAACCTCACAGATAATCTCAATATTTTCACATCACATTATCAGATGTTTTCTAATGGGAATAAGAAACTTATACCTGGAGATGTGTTCACGGGCTCCCACATGGGACTAAACTCTGGTCCTTAAAACATTGAGCAACCTGCCATCTGAGCCATTGAAACTTTGGTCCCTTAGCCACCTTTCCATGAAAGTATCCTTTCTGACAGCAATAACCTCAGCCTGCAGAGTCAGCAAATTAGCAGCTCTCGTGGCTGATCCTCCTTACACAATATTCAACAAGGCAAAAGTTACACTTAGACCTCATCAAAAATTTCTACCTAAGATGATAACACTTTCACATGAACCAATCCATTCACTTACCTGTTTTCTGTCCTGAGCTACACTCCAGTCCATGTGATGTGATCCTTCATGTCCTGGACATCCGATGCACTTTAGCCTTTTACCTAGAAAGAATGAAAACATTTAGGGTAGCGCAGAGACTCATTGTGTCTCTAGCGGACACAGAGAAGGGCATGCCAATCTCTAAGCAAAGACTTTCAAAGTGGATTGCTAAGTGTATAGGCACTTGCTATGATATATCAGACCTTCCAAGACCAGAAACCATAAGGTCATACTCAACTAGAGCTGTCTCCATGACATCAATAATTCTCAACAACATTCCAGTCTGATATATGCAGGGTGGTGATGTGGTCTTCTGTGTGTACTTTTTATGAAACACTATGCAATCCATCGAGCTATGAGATCTGATGCTGCAGTGGGCCTATGAATTCTATCTACAGTCTGAATTAACTCCTCAGAAATCCCTCCTTCCAACTAGAGGGCACAGCTTGGGAGTCACCAGTCATGGAGCACCTCTAGGGACATGACTTGTAGGAGAAAAGTTGCTCACCTTCGGTCTAGTAACTCGAGTTTTCTGAGATGCGTGTCCCCATGGGTGCACCACGTCCCTGCCTCCTCCCCTCTTTCTTCAGAGTTAGCATAGCCGCTTCCAGAGAGAGAAGGTGTGGGGGGGTTTGGGCCGTGCAAGCGCAAAAAGGCACCCACAAGACAGGCGCTGTGCACACATGCAGCCCAACAGTCACTGCTGGAAAATTCTCTGATCTGTGATGCAGGGGCATGCCACTCGCCAATTGTGGAGCACCACTGGGGACACACATCACGGAGAACTCCAGTTACTACACCAAAAGTGAGCAACTTTTCTTTATGAGCTAACCATCTAGAGCCCTTCCTTCTCACCTGCCGCTGGTCTTTAGACGCTCTTTAGCAAATAACTAACTCTCCTTTTCAGCTTTAGAAATCTATTAGCCTTCTGGAACTTCTTTTTGTCCATATCTTAAAAAAAAAAAAAAAAGAAGAAGAATTAGAAAGAAAAGACTTTGTTCTTGTGTTAACCCAGATGAGGGGGATCCTGCTGGATAAGGGCGTACTTGGCTCTAGATGCAACAAGGTGATCCTGGTCACGGACAAGCATTGCAGGGCATTCGCTGACTCGGTGAGAGCCACGTCCAACAAAAGTATTCCCTCTGCCAACAACTCTGACTGTGATCCTGCAAGGGCAGAGTGCTCTGCCAGAAAATCGTCTTTATGGAGGTGGGTCTCTGACCAAAGTACTCCAGTGAGCTTGAGTCTTCCGTTCAACCTTTGGCTTCGAAGGATGATTGGCCAAGGACTCCTCTCAGAGTTGAAAAAGAGCTCCAGGTCCCCTCAAATTGAGCCCAGGGATAGCTGAAAGTGATCACCATCTTACTCAGCACAGACATCTGGCACCAAAACCTCACGGTGACAGTCAGTATCTGGTACTATTGATAGGCCCATGTTCCCTTTGGCCATGGGCACCGTATCTTCAATACAGAGAAACAAGGGCAGATGCCCTAAGACATTCTGAGTACACAAGCTGTTGTTAGTATCACCAGTACCAGTGGCCCATCAAGGTGTCTCCCCCTCCCCACCCCCCCCAGCACTAGCAGAAGTCCATCAGGCTGATCACCAGACTGTGTTAGATGATCCTGACTCTGCTCCTTGGTGCTAAGATCATGGAACCAAACTGTGGCCAACTAAGGAGTATTTCCCTACAATAATACCATGCATCTCCAATGTCAAGTGAAGAATTGGACTGAGGGTCAGATGGGGTTTCGCTATACTCCACACAAACTCCATGTGAGACCCATATCAGCAGGATTCAGGAATGCACCACTAGATGGTATCTTGGCACAGTCATGTGAAGGCAGCTTCATGAGGTCCTATGCCATTACAGTGGCCCCCTCCAGGTGGTGCACCGACAGCCTGCTTTGGGGACAGCAAGCATTGCCCGAGAACCTCGCGCACAAGTTCCCTAACCTATGACATCGTGGGCCTCAGAACCATAAGAAGTGGAGGAGCAAGAGGCGGACACAGGAGCAGTTCACAACCAAGGCCATGTCATCTTTTCCCAACAAAGCAGTTGTACCATTGTCACCTTCCATGGTGGATGACTTCCACGTGTTCCAAGAGATGGCAAAGAGTGGCAGATGCCTTCCCCATACCATTAGAGAAGGTTAAAGATAGGCACCACCAGCTTATAGACATCCTCTAGGCTTCATCTACCTACAAAATCACCCTTCTGATCTACAAGGCCATCCTAGGGCTAGCTAAGTCATCATAGCAAACTGACCTTGAGGGTCCTGATGTACAAGTGGGTGAGGAATAAAAAATTATCTCCATGAAGGAATTAAAATTTCTATTTGTGCACCTAATTCTTTTGTGGTTGGCTGTTTCCAGGCCTACAACACCTATCTAGGACAATAACCTATGACAGAGGCTGGAAATGCCTTTATCTCTTTGGTGAGAAGGAATATTCCTCAGCCACCTTATACTTTTGAATTGCCAGCTACCACGTGCTCATAGGAAAGTACATCTCCACAAACTACAAAACATTACAAGACTTTATTGGTAACTTGTTGGGGACTTCCAGGATTCCTTCAAGGCTTTCATCCATGAGGGGCACTAATGGGAAAACAGCTTTGCATTTGGCCCTTGATGCTGCCAGCATGACTGCCAAGACCATCTCCACAGCTGTTAAGATGAAATTGGCATCATGGCTCCATCTCTTGGTGGAGGACCTCCCCTTTGAGGGTGTGAAACTATTCCTCTTGAAGATCGATGCTTTGCTCTGCTCATGGGAGTAGTCCAGGTCACTGGGAATCTGTATAGTAGGTCAAAAGAGACTATCTCTCAGTACCTTCAGAGACTTAATTTATGCCACTTCCCATTACATCATAACAATGTGCTTTAGAGGAAAAAGGTTATGTTGACCCAACCACCTGTCCCAAAGCACTACTTTTAACAGACAGGTGGAGGCTCTGGAAGACCACTCCTCATCACTGTCTGTGACCATGCCACAATTTGGCCTCATTCTGCAGTGCTGGGGAGTGCATAACCTCAGAAAGATATGTCCTAGAAGTCATTAGATCCAGTTGTCCAATTTACTTTACCTCCACGTTCCCTCTACGACACCCTCCCCCCTTCCTCTTCAGGGACTCTTCCCACAAGCATCTACTGTGGCAGGGGGCAAGACTGCCTCTAACACCTCCTAGGCCAGGGATCTCAACATTGTGGCCAATAGGCCGCATGCAGCCCCTAAAGTTATTTCTTGGGGCCTGCAAAATACTTAGGATTTCTTTAAATTTTGCATTATCAATTATTTAAGTGTTTGTTTACTTGCTCTTTGTCTTCCAGATGATACCTTCATCTTGAATGGAAGTAATTCTTTCTTACTCTTGGCATATATATGTTACTCTTTATTTTTTCATTTTGACTATACGTTGTACCGTTGTATGAGAAGGTTTCAGTGGTGTGGCCCTTGGGCTAACATACTAGTCTTCATGCAGCCCTCGCAGTGATTTGAGTTTGAGACCCCTCTCCTAGGCCAGGGTTTTGCTCTCTCTACTTTCTGGTATCCAAAAGGAACAGACGTTGGAGTTCCATCTTGGATCTCAGAGCTTTCAACAAGTTCATTGAAGCTCAGTTCAGGATGGTCACATTATTGATGATCATTGCATCACTGGAACAGGGCAACTGGTTTTTGGCCCTTGAGCTACAAGATGCCTAATTCCAAATTTCATTATGGCTGACTTACATATTTTTCCTTAGATTCACCCTGGAGCATAACCACTACCAATACAGATTCCTCCTCTTTGGTCTTTCACTGGGCCCAAGAGTATTTTCCAAAGTTTTTTTTAACAGTGGCCGCTGATCTACCCTTACCTGGATGATTGTCTTATCAAAGCCTGGTCACTTCAGGAGTTTCATCGAGCCACTAAGGACATGCTGCACTTGTTCGTGGAACTGGGCTTCCAGATTCATTCTCAGAAGTCAACCATTATTGTCAGTGTAATGCCTAGACTTTATAGGTGCCAACTTAGATGTACTACAGGCCAAAGACTTGCTACTTAAGGTAGGTTTCTCTCTTTAGTGTAGCGCAGTGCAGTTCTCAAGTGCCAGTCAGAATCTGCTTCTGGTTCCTGGAGCGTACAGCAGCCAGTATGGCCATGATTCCACACACCAGACTGCACATATGATGCCTACAGCTGTGGTTTGGCTTGGTTTTACAGACCAAGCAGAGACTGTCTAAAGAAATCCCACTCACTGCCCATGAGGTTCAAGAACTCCTTGGACTGGTGGAAGAACCCAGCCAAAGCAAGCAAAGGGATCTATCTTCTGGCACCAATGTGTCCTTCATAGGATGGGGTGTACATTTAAAGGACCTCACCATGTGATGTAAATGCTCACCTCTGGAAATATCCTTGCATGTCAGTCTCTTTGAGCTGAGAGTAGTCAAGAACACCCACACACACTTTCTTCTGCTGATGACAGGATCGCAGGTAAAGATCATGACAGACAGCATGGTCTGCATGTACTATATCAGCTGCTGGGGGGAGCCAGATCACTCTGTCTTTGGACAGAGGCAATGAAACTGTGGAACTGATGCATCTCTCACAATGTCATCTTGTCCAAAGCCTATCTCCCATAAATACAAAATGCAGTGGGAGATGAACCCATCAGTGCTTCATGATTCATTCACATGGTGGGGAGCATCGTCCACAGAACCGTTCATCACTTATCAGAACAAGAAGTGTCTGTGACGCTGTTCCAGGGTGGGGATCAAACAGCTCTCTCTGAGTGATGCATTTCACCTCCCATGGGACAAGGACCTTCTTGACACCTTCCTTTTGTTTCTTTTCCTGTTGAAGATACTGTAGAAGATAGAAGTATGGAGCTTTAGTAATTCTGATTGGTCCATCTTTACTGAGATGCATCTGGTACCCTTACCTGATGCAACTTGCACACCAGTTTCCCTTCTGGCCACTCCTCACCTTCTCTCTCAGGACAAAAGGGTGTGACAAAACCTCCCAAGTTGGGGATTCTTCACCTCAAAGCATAGCTTCTGCTTGGTTGCAGCACCTAGAGGTGTTTAAAAATGTATAAGAGCTTCTACTGCATGGTAGAAAGTCTTCTACATGGCACACTTGCAGAAATGGTCCAGGTTTCAGGTTTGATGCACATCCCACCAAATCTGTCCAGTGTCAGCAACTCTTCCACATATTCTGGAATATACACTGACCTTTAAAAATTGGGGTTATCTCTGAGCTCTCTCAGGGTCCACATAGCAGTTATTGCATTTCAACAGCCCGTGGAAGGTACTCAGTACTATTGCACCCAACCACTAAGAGGGTCCTTAAGGGCATAATAAACCTCTTCACTCATTTCTCAACTTCCCATCCCCTTGGGGGACCTAAACCAAGTATTGAAAGGGCTGGCTAGGCTCCATTTCACATCCATGGCCACCCATTCGATAGCATACTTACAGATGAAAGCAGTTTCTATCATTGATTAGAAGAATAGAGAAAATAGCAGCTCTGATAGTCTGTCCTCGTACACAGTATTCATCCTTGACAAGGTTACATTTAGAATGCATCCAGTGTTAGTCCCTAATGTGACCTCCTCGTCTCATATGAATCAGTCTGTTCGCTTTCTCACCTTCTAGTGCCAGACCCCCTGTGACAACAGGGAGGCCATGCTGTATACCCTTGACATTAGGTGAACCCTTGCATTCTACCTCAGTAGGTCAAAGGCCTTCAGGCAGTTCCCTAGAGACACTGTCTCTCTATGGCAGAAAGACCTAAGGGCTCAGCAATATCAGCCCAAAGATTCTCCAAACGGGTCTTGAACTTCATCAGACAGTGCTACCAGATTTACAGCATGACCCCTACAGCCTCAATCCATACACATTCCATGAGATCAATCTCATCCTCAGTCACCTTCTTTAAGAATCTCCTTGTCTCAGAGATCTGCAGAGCAGCAACATGGACATTGGCCCACACTTTTACAGAGCATTATTCAATCACCAAGGTCTCTGCCTCTGATGCCATCCATCTTTGGCTCCACGGTTCTATGATCTGTGACTAATCCAACTCCACAGTTCCCACCTTCCAAGTGGTGGATACTGCTTGGATGTCACCTACAGTGGAGAACCCATAGGGACATTACTTGGGGGAAAAAAAGAAATTACTCTCCTTGGGCAATAACAATGGTTCTTTGAGATGTGTCCCCCTGTGGTTGCTCCACTGCATTCCTTCCACTTTGGATTTGTTGCTGTGACTCTGCAGTAGAGAAGGAACAGAGAACAGTTAGCCTGCACATGATGGCTAGCCTCATGGTGCAGCACAAGGAGAAGACAGTACATGGGGGGGCCCAGGGGACACTGCTACCAGAGTTCTCCCATCATCAGCACAGGGACTTAAGCACACATAAAATGGAGCACTCCATAGGCAATGTTCCCTCAGATTTTTAATAGGCTGTGTGTGCAAAAAATTTCTTCTGTGCAAATTTTCAAAACTAGTGTCCAAATTTGTGCACACTCCAGTGAGTGTGGTGAAACTTTTGAGTGCAACAGAGCACGTGTGTATGATGCAAATAATATCTAAATTGTATTTTGAAATGGTGATGGAAATTATTTTATAAATTACAAAACCTTATTTGAAACATGCTACTTGAAACCACCTTGTTAAAGTAGTGTAAAAATATTAGCACTGTTGTATTTTTTTGTGCATGCTTTACTTTGTTGTGTGTGCAGGTTTCATAACCTGTGTGTGCGCACACACGCGCACAGCTTAGAGGGGACATAGTCCATAGGGAGATGCATCTAAAAGAATTGTTGTTGCTGCACAGAATGAATAATTTCTTGTTTTCAATAAGGCATTAGACTCCTGAGGATCTCTTGTAGGGCCTGGCATTAGTAATGATCCCTACTACTCTGGTGCCTGGAAGGTAAATTACCAAAAAAAGGCTGGCCTTATCTTTGAAATCCAGGCTAAACCTTAGGGAGGGTTTTCACCTAGGCCATTCACTTATCTTGGTCTCTGTCTAAATAATGGATTTGAATTGCAGGCTTTTTTCTGTGGTTTAGTTCTACTTTCAGTAATAAAGTGCAGGTTAGCTGTTTCTGCCCTTATGAAGAGAAGTGTAGGGCCAACAGGATGTAATCTGCACCCATTTCTTCTGCGAAAAGCATGTTTGGCTAGGATGCTTCAATCTCCAATTGTTAATGTAGTCATAACTTCTTAATTATTTCCATGATTCTCCCCTCCCTCCCCCAGCTGGGAAGTGTGGATTGGTGAGTGGGTGCTTGGGGAAAGCTCGTTTGACCCTAATACCCTCCTACAGATGGGATCCACTTAACTCTTGAATGCATGGCAAAGTAGTAACTGCTTGCATGTGCAAATATTGAATAATCTCTCAAAGGCTTGGTTTCTTACAGCCTACAAAGGTTCTGGGTATTTACACTTTCACCAAGCGGGTTGCACTGGAAGAATTTGAGAACAAGCCCCGAAAGCAGCAGGGGTACAGCACGGTCTCCCATTTCAACATTGTCCATTACGACTGTCATCTTGCAGCTGTGAGGTAAGATCTGCTCAGTCTCTTGGCCATGGTGCTTTGTATATGCATTTAATGTTCCTTAAACCTCCACCACAATGCAACTCAGCAGGAACATGCTCATCAAGAGATCATTGTTCTGTCATCCATCTAACACCTGCTGTCCTCCATCTTTAGCATGGCTTCATTAATGTGAATTTCCAAAGGGATAGCTGTGTTAATCTAGTCCAGCAAAAAAAAAAAACCAAGGAGTCGTGTGGCACTTTAAGACTAACAGATTTATTTTTTGCATGAGCTTTCATGGGAGAAAATCCCACTTCGTCTCATTAATGTGGTAATTGACAGCATTAACTGGAATCGGTGTAAGACACTGTGAAGCTGGAAGGCAGTCTTTATAAAGGGTGTTTACGGAACTAAGCAGCTGTGAAGTACCACCCATTTTCGTTTGCTGCTTAGAGTAATGGGAGGCAGCATAGTCAGCACTGGGTAGGAGCTCTGAGATCTGGGTTCTTGTTCCCCACTCAGCCATTGGTCTGCTGGATGATCTTGGGTGAGTTGTGTTTTCTTTCTGTGTCTCATTTTTCCATCTGTAAAATGGGGGAAGACAGATCTCCTTTGTAAACTGCTTTGAACTCTGAATGAAGAATAGTGTACAACAGGAATTGATAAAATCAGGGTGCCATGGTGCCCAGAAATTGTACCCTGGTGCCTAGCTGTGCTTTGGGTACTCCAGGGGGCAGAAGGTCCCTTGCACCCCACCCCTCAAACAAAAGCTGTTGGCGCCTTCAGTGGTATGTGGATTTTTTAGGCTGTGGTGGGGCTTCTTCACCCCTGACCACCACCACCGCCAGTGTTCTCAGCAGCTGGAGTCTTCTGTGTCCAGGTGGCTGCCGCCAGTGTCCACAATGGCCAGGACTTCTCTGCCTAGGTGGAGGTTATTCTATGAGGCAAGGGGGTGGCAGTGGTGGCATTTTGGAAGTGGCAGGGCCCCTCTGAAGTATCACACAGCTGGTTGCCCCAGTTTTAAGGGTGGTGCATTTGTCAAGGCCTGGTATATAATATCTGGTGGGGATGATATTAATATTAGACACAAGCTTAAATAATTGTAACTTATCTGTGTATAACCCCTGTTGTTACAGATTGGCTCGTGGCCGGGAAGAATGGGAGAGTGCAGCTCTACAAAACGCCAACACCAAATGCAATGGTCTTCTACCAGTATGGGGTCCTCATGTACCTGAGTCTGCTTTTGCAACTTGCTTGGCAAGGTGAATATAGAATATTACTCTTAACAGTGGTTTGTATTCAAAGTAGGTGAGATGAGGGACTACCGTAAGGCATGCACATGTTAACAAGTTTCTGACTGTAAGCCCAAAATGTTTCCTGCATAAAAAACTAGGTGCCATTTGCTGATCACCAGAATCTACACCATCTCCTGCCTAACAGTGACGTTCCAAAGTAAAGTACACTTGTAACATACCATGCTGCCATGTTCAGACAGGCAGGACAAAATCATGAAGAATAAATTTCAAAACGGATAGCCGTGTTAGTCTAGTCCAGCAAAAAAACAACAAGGAGTTGTGTGGCATTACAGAAGGTAATTTGACTTCAGGCTTCCCATGGTTTGAGCCTGTAAACTGCTCTGATTTGCTGTTACTTTATGACCTGATCCTATGTTTTACCCACCCCCCCCCTTGGATTTAGTTTCATTCCTTTCTGTAAGTTCACCCATCTTCGAAGCATCTGAGGAAGTGGGATCTTCTCCCACAAAAGCTCATGCAAAAAATAAATCGGTTAGTCTTAAAGTGCCACACAACTCCTTGTTGTTTTTATGAAGAATAAATCCACTGGTAATTTGGCCCAAATCTAATAATCATCAGGTAGCTTACTGAACCTTCCAGTTAGGAAGTCCTAACTGCTGGCATTGCAGGGTTGGTATCTGTCTCTGCTAAGAAATGAACTCCTTGCCACTAGAGATTTTTGCATCTCTCCCCAAAGGAAAGTGGTAGTGGTAGCTGTGGAGAGGTGCATGCAGCTGTCACTGAATGATTGAGCATTGATTGACCTTCGTGTTCTGACTCACTCTTGAGGCTTCGTTTGAATCTCCACTACACATTGTATTTTTAAGGAAGTTTAATATTTGTAATTGGGTTGAATTGCTAGCAATGCAAAATGAAGGGCTGATAAAATAGTTCAGTCTTCATGCTGATGAAATTCTTGTTCTGATGGTGGTTTATAGGAATAAACCTGACTGACAAGAAGTCAGTGGCGTAGCTTGCCACACATCTGTCAGATGGCATTTAATGACTTCCACTCAGTGCTGGATTCTGATCATTGACCTGGAGTGGAAGAAGTCTCAGCCTATCTCATTACCAGTTCCCTAAGCCATCTAGTCCTGTCCTTTGCATTATAATATTGTGTTGGATATTAGAATCAGTCTTACCTCCTCGTCCACATCAGCTAAAAAGCCATGTCCCAGGGCCATGCAGTGGGAAAGCAGTGCTGATGCTTATGCTCAGGAAACATGCTTTGGACTAGATTTGCCCAAGAAAGAAGAAAGTGCTCCCTTTTCTTTGATGTTAATCCAAGGTGATGGTATTTGCATTTAATCTCCTGCTTCTTTCCTTGGTGCTCTTCCTTGCTATGCTTGCACAAATTTTGAGCTCTGACTTGCTTGCAGTGTGAGAGGAGAGCTTTGAGCTCCATTCCCGCAGGAGTGATAGATATCTATGTGCAGTATAATCTGTTGTTGTTTTTTCCCAGACACAACACATACCTTCAGGAGTGCACAGGGCAGCGGGAACCTACCTATCAGCTGAATGTCCATGATATTAAGCTACTATTTCTCCGTTTCGCTATGGAGCAGTCATTCAGTGTGGACACTGGAGGAGGAGGAAGGGAGAGCAACATACACCTCATTCCATATATAATTCACACGGTGCTTTATGTCCTTAACACGTCAGTATCTTTGTGTTTTTCCTTGCGTCAGGGACACTTTCTCTCCTACATGAGGTTTCCAAATGATACGTGGATGAACAGCTGCCAGTGGAGTCTCTGCTGGGGTACAGCTGTGGGTGTGGAAGCTTAACAAGCTTGTTGGTAACAGAGGAAGGTGGCAGGAGGAAGGAGATGAATCTCTAGCAGCAGTGGTACAGGTCTGGAGTATGAAATGGTGAACAGTTTCATTTCGAGTTGATACTGGAGAAGTGAACAGAAGTAGTCTTGGCCCTAACCTCATATGCAGGATTCATTAGTGCTACAGTGCATATGTTATCTGGATTACAAAGGAGATGATGGGAAAAGTTGGGAACCGCATACAAGTTTTAAAAGGAAATTAATTAAATCCTTGGTGCAGATGGTTACATTTATGTGCATCACAGAAAACACAACTGCTTGTGACCATGTAATCAGGAGCCTGATATAACACAAGCAAATTCTATTCTGTGTGCAATAATCATCTGTGTAGAAAGACTTGAAGGGCGTTCAGGTTATCAGAAGTTAAAGGGACATTGTCAGGATGTCATGGGGAGGGGGGTGGTTGTGACCCAATGATTCTCACCTGTTCATGAAGAATTTAATTCTGCTTCATTTCTTACTGCTTCCCTTCTTTTTACCTCTCATCTTGGGTAATAAACTAATCTGTTTTGCCTCCAAGTTCTCTAGCACTAGCACTGTGTTCAAGCTACTGATACTTAAATGACATGTTTGTGTCTACAAGGACTGCTCCGTGGGTATTTAAAAACAAAATAGAAGTATTTCTGTTAATGTTTTTGTGAAGGCTTATTTTTACAGAATCTAAATACTAGGCCCTATTTGAACTGATAGTCTAACCACACACACATGTAGACAGTCAATAGTCTGAAGTGCGTATAAGCAAATGGGCTTGATGTAATATTACAATACAAAGTATGATGCCCAAAAGTAAAGCCCATGGTTGTCCTATTTCAGTAACAAAGAACAAAGGAGATAATAGTAATTAAATGAGGTATCTTAGAAATCAGGTGTTATAATCTGTGCCGTGTATTCCAGGATCACTCCAAATCTAATGCAATGAAATTGCAGTCTGTCTATCCCCCTGGAATAGTCAACACTTTGACAGTGCACATTTTGTATATTGCTTTTAATCCTTTTCTCCAGACACCATGGTATTTTTCTCCAATTCCCTTTTGAGACAAATTAAGCTAATCATACCATTTTATTAGTCTGTTCAGCAGCATCTGAGAGCCTCACTGTGAGTTTTTTATAAGAGCATGTTATCTAGCTTGCTGAATGTTTCTCTTCAAAGCAGCATTTAACAGTACTGCAGTTCCTCGAGTTGCTGACTGACCTAAGATCAGCTATAGAATGCAGCCACTGAGAAATGCACATACAATTGGCAAACTGCAGATGATTCCTGTAGATACTGGAGATACTGATTTATCCCTTGCTTGATTGTTGAGGGTTGTTACTAATTTCAAAATGCCAGATAATACCTAGCTAGCAGGCAGCTTCAGTCTTATCTGTCAGTACACTGAGAGTGGAAAACGAATGAGTTTGATATAAATAAAGCATATCTTTGTTCCTGGGTTACAATTTCCAGAGGTGGTTTCTGGGGTTAGCCTGTATCTTACCTTTGATTGCTGTTGGGGTGGATAAATAGCACAAGCTGTTACAAAGATCTTGTTGTGGAAAAAAATATATATGCCTTAAGTGCTTTGGGCTGCCTGTGAGATTGGTTAACTTTTCTGGATGCAGTGTCTGGATTTTGATTCTCCCATCCAAAAAAGGGTGTGTGGGGAGGTGAATTCTATAATAAACATTGCCGTCTAGTAGTCGGAGACATGCCGCCAGTCTGGTCCTGACCCTAGCTGGGCAGCAGCCTGATCCGGCCCTGATTGCGGTGTAGGCTGGATCAGGCCGAGGAGGGCTGGACCAGCATTGGGGGCTCTGGGCCCTGAAACATATGTGGCCATTGATGCCCTGGCATGGGGGGAGAGAGATGTGGGTTGCATTGGGAACCTTTCTGCTGCTTTGTACTGCTGGAGGGAAAAGCTAGTCTGCTACTATTACACGTGTGTTTCAAAATCTGAGACAAAGGACACATTTTGGGGGAAACTGAACTCTGTAGAAAATGAAATGGTTGGTTGGTTGGTTGGTTATACGTAAAGTATGCTTTACAAAACACTGAGTTACATGTTACAAAGCACACTTCCTGAGCTAGGTGTTCACTCTTCGTTTGTGTTCCAGAACCCGAGCAACTTCTAGAGAAGAAAAGAACCTTCAGAGTTTTTTGGAGCAACCCAAGGAGAAATGGGTGGAGAGTGCCTTTGAGGTGGATGGGCCCCATTACTACACAGTTCTGGCACTGCACATCTTGGCCCCAGAGAAGTGGAAAGCCATGCGGATTGAGATCCTCAGGAGGCTGCTGGTTATTTCACATGCTCGTGTGGTGTCACCAGGGGGGGCCAGCAGGTCAGTAATCTTCACAGCTTTTGTCACCCAGTTTTCAGGAGCTGTCTGATGAACTTACTGGTGTTACCTTCCCAGTAGTTAGAGCTGCATAGCAACATATCTGACACTAAACAAAGAAATGTTTGTTTTTTCAGAATAGTCAGGGTTATCTGCGTCTGTATTTAAATGCACATGGATGGAGGCAGACACATATAATTACATGTATTCATTGTAATGCACTTATGCACATAGAATTTATTCTGCTGTCCTTCCATATGGTCAGAATTGATCAAATTAGTATACACAGATTTTTCCCAGAGAGATTTAATAATAAAACCTGCTTTTGCATGTTGCTCTCAATCCCAGAAACCTTACCTGTTGGTGGAGTAACTTCAGTGAGGGGAGAATCAAGTAGATGAGAACTAGGAAATTAGTCAATGAGACAGCATAGTTGTTTCATGCAATGGTGCTGGGTAATTAGTGTGGGGTACTGAGGCAGTAACATTTGCCTGTGTTATCAGAGAAAATCTCACAATGCTGTGAAAGAATTAAAAGAAGGTTTAAACCAACCCATGAGGGCACTGCAGGTGGGGGGGGGGGGAATAATTCCTAAAGGTAAATGTACTGCAGGTAAGTGTACTGTGATTAGTACACTATGTTTGTGAGTGAGTATAATAAATTATTAGAAATAGCTGCATTTTAATACCCCTTGATATATTAGTTTGACTCCCATCAACCATAAGCTACGTTAAAAATGTTTAAAATGGCTTTCTTACATGGTGGGCCACAAAAGTTTTTGATGATGATGTAGTGGTCTGCATAAAGGAAAAGACTGGGAACCTCTGGTTTAAACTCCCAAGAACTCATCTTTTAGTTCCTTCTCTTCTAACAAGAGCAGTTCAGTTTAGCTTGTTGAATGGCACTTACCAGCTGTAGTTCACTTACCAGACACAGTCCAAATCTTTCAGGTGGGGTATCCTACAGGATGACTAAACAGAACATGGAAGATCATGTCAGTGAAATATTGATGTAGTCCTGTGAAGTTTAAAAGGCTCAAACATTGACCTAACTTCTGATCTGAAAGCACACAACAAAAGCAAATGCTGCTTCCTTTAAAAAAAATAAAAACCATAATATTTAGCAATCAAGCATTTGAGCAAGTCTATGATGACAAAAGATTGTCCCTGCTTGATGAAGAAAAGCTATTTCCACAAGTGGGGACTGAGGGAATTCAAATAGCATTTTCCAGAGGTGTCATTCAAAATAATATCTCATGGTTAAGAATAAAATTATTGTATCTGGGGCAATGTCATTTAAGAACTTATCAGTCATTCTTCCCAATAGTTTCTCCAATAATTACAGGCCTGGTAAGTCATTTAGTTGCAAGAGTATGCGACACTGCATACATCTCCGTTTCTGATGTATTTTAATAGCATCAAAGTGGTCTCTCAGCCTTTGAGGATGTTTGGCCATGGTATTGATTTTTGTTTCTTCTTTTCATGGTAGACCTGCCATTGACTCATGTCTACTATCCATTTGCACTCTGCTCTAGAATGTTTGAAAAGTGGATTTACTATAGGAGAGGTTCTCTGACGTGCCATGTTCAGCACAGTCACCTTCCAGCTAAGACACTGGGGCTGCAGACTTTTGCACAATCTACAAAAGAGCCTAGAAAAATCAAAGCCCATCATGAGTTGATATGGGAGTTTCATTGGTTTGATGCTGGTGATGTCCTGTGAAAATTGGGTTTTTCCCTTTCCCAGTGTATTCAGTGCAGTTATCAAACATTCCTGACAATATAGCCAGTGCAAGCATCTTGAAGTGGGAATAACAAGTATTGTTCATCCACCTATTTTGCCCCAAGCCTCAATGACTGTATAGTTTTCAGGGCTTATTCAAGAGCTCTCTCTCCCCCACCTATTAGGCTGAGAGAGAATTTCAGGGGTTCAACTGACTATACCCAGCCTCTCAGACAAATATAAGGACTTTTTGCTTGACAGTCCTAGCTGATCTCAGCTGTTGGGATGGAATCTGGAGAGGGTGGCTACTAATGCACTGAAATTGATTTAAAAGTCAAAACCAGCACCTTAAATTTTATGCTAAACCTAACTGGAAGCCAGTGCAGTTTCTGGAGCATAGCGTATGTATTGGCACAGCACAATAAGCAGGCTGCTGCAGTCTGCATTGCTGAAGTTCTTGGCTACTTTTTAAGAGTAACGCCATACAGAGCACAACTGAGGAATCCAACCTGAACATGGCAAAGGCATGGGTTACTAAGAAACATGGAATCTCCTTTCCAAGTGAAGGTGGGGGGAAAGCACTTTCCTGCTGCAGTTGTCTGTACATCTAGCACAGGTTCCACTCTGTAGATTGCAGTCCTTAGTGACAAAGGTGTATGCACCATCAGTTCCAATATGAGCAAATATGACCCATGGAGCCACCTCTAGCTGGTTGTTTCCTCCAGCTGCCCAGCATCATTTATGTCGTCTTCCAATTGCATTTATCAGATGCAGGGAAAATCAGTTGGCTTAACTATGTGATGGTTGATGATGGAATGCACCCCATTGTGTCTCGCTGTCACCTCTAGTGAGCTTAAAACGGAATAAACAAGGAGTCATGTGGCACTTTAAGACTAACAGATTTATTTTTCACATGAGCTTTCGTGGGAGAAAATCCCACTTCCTCAGATGCTTCGAAGATGGGTGAATTTACATTTGAGGAAGTGGGATTTTCTCCCATGAAAGCTCATGCGAAAAAAATCTTAGTCTTAAAGTGCCACACGACTCCTTGCTTATTTTGCTGGACTAGACTAACATGGCTATCCCTTTGTAAATTTGTAAAACAGAAACCCACCATATCCTGCATGGAAATGTTCTCAAGTTCATTAAGATATTGCCCAACAATACTCTCTATATCATTACCATCCAAGAGCTACAAGGGTCACAATTTAATTGCCAATGGCAGTGGAGAGGACCTGATCCTCAGTGGAGATGAGCAACTGAAACTCCTGTTGACACCCCTAGTTGAAGCTCAGAGGTAGCTGGTAAAGCTGAAAGAATCAGTATGGACAGTGAGGTGCTTCTGAAAATGTTAGCCTTGGTCCAGAGTGAGGAAAAGATTCAACGAGTGGGTATAGTGTGTTAAGTTATGACTGAACCAAGAGTTTTAGCGAGAGAAGTCCTGTAAACATATGGTTCAGAGTGTGGATTCTTTGTGAAGTTAGCAAGCTGGAGGAGAATCTTTTGGAATTTTTTTCATGTTCCTAACCTTTGTAGAATATTCATGAGAGAAGTGAGGCTTCCAAAGTGCTAATGTCTGTCTTGTGGCTGGAAATCCATGCATAGCTGATGAGCCTGAACCAGCTTACGTTAATGCAAATATAGCAGCTATTGTATTGAGTAGCCATTCCAGATGGCAGCTACGTACATTTAACCCACGGGGTCTTTCAGTTTTCAATTAAAGAAACAGAGTCCAATTAATGAAAACCATTCACATAAAAAGAAATTCTGTCTCAACACTATTTGGAAATCTAGAATTAGCCCCACTCTGAGTTGCTCTTCTTCCCATGGAAATTTAGTCACCTTTACTAATTGGTTTTCCTTTAAATAATTAAGCCTAGCCACACAAGCAGGCTCCCACCTACAAAGCCACATTTTGTAGGGAGAGGGAAGGTGTCTTTGGCAGACGTGATTTATAAAACAATCTCCAGGTATGAAGAAAGACCCACATATTTGGTGGATTTTAGCTGTGTGTACACAATTTGAGGATGCCCATTTGACCCTTTCTGATCCAGGCTGTGGTGGATGAACTCATAAATCTGTTCATACAGGGAATGAGGTCTCCAAACTTTAAAGTGACAAACAGGAGGCAGTATGTGATGAGGGAATGTAGATGTACCTATAAAAACAACACTAGAAAATTCCAAATCATTAGGGTTGTGAACAAGACATCCCTCCTTATGCGAGGTTGTGGGTGATTAGCTGAAATTTGGGTTCTGGGAAACTTTAGCTAAGAAGATCCCTGAATTTCTCCCCTTCTTGATGTTACATAGCACTTCTCCAGCTACTAGAGTGTTGAAGCAAATTTGGGTTATGTCTTCATTGCTGGCAGCACCACCAGCAGTGCAGGATTGATTTTGTAGGTATGACTGAGCAACAGTGAAGACTCACTCAACTGAACCTGGAACTCAACTCTGTTAATCCACGCTAACAAGCAGCATAGCACCGCATTGACAGGAGAGCATTTTCTGTCATTGTGGCACAGCGGAGACACAGTGATAAGTAGGCATTAGGAATTTGGTGAGATATATGCAAGTTACTATCAATGTTCCCTATAACTGCTCATAGACTGTGTGCGCAATTTCTTTGTGTGGACAAAAACATTTCTTTGTGAGCACCAGTGTGCGCACTTTATTTTGTTGTGTGCGCAGGTTTCATGACCCGTGTGCCACGCGCACAGCTTAGAGGGATCGGTGGTTACTATATGTAGCTTATGCATCTCTGGTTGACTGCTGCAAAAATCCACAGCCGATGTAGACCAGGCCCTAGAAGGACAATACTAGAGTCAGTCTTACCAGAGCTGGAAATTTCCACATTCAGTGGTGGGTTCTTCTCTTTTGGGGGGTCCAAGGAACAGTATGTGATCTGACAGTAATGGAAATACTTCTCTGAAGTTTTTCAGCAACATTTTACTACTGAGCATACCCTTGCAGGCTATATGTTTGTTTCACAAATAGCTAAACAGACACAATATGGATTCCATTTGAACCCTCTACTTGGCAGCCTCCAAAGGCTTCCAGATGGCCATCCATCAGCCAAAGCATTATTCTTAATGTTCAGTGTTTTTGAAGGACTCTGCTCAAGTCCCAAATATCTGAATGACTTTCTAAAAGTAATACTTAAGATGGTAAACTATGTAAATAGACATTTTTTCTGTGCTCCTTTGACAGCCTTTCATATACAATCCTTTTCTTTCTTTCCCTCTGCATAGTCAGTCAGCTCCACCTATTCTTAAGATGCCTGAATCTTTCACAGAGTGACAAGGAGTATAAAACTACAGAACTTGGCGGAGGATTCAGGAATAACTGTGGAACTGTAAATAAATTTAATGCATTGAAAAAATTTTAATTAAAAGTTTCCAATTGTGTCACTCTAATGGGCTGAAAACTGACTGCGCTCAGGGCCCTCTAGTGTTAATATACAGCTCTTTAAAAGCCTTGTTTATGAGTTTTGGAAAGGTGGCAGATACTCCAGTCAAAACTAAAGTTGAGGGTCAGGCTTTTTATCTAAAAAGTTAAGGGATGTAACCACTTGTGAGAGGGTTCAAACCCAGGTACCATAATTATTAATTGTATCAGAACCTTTGTGTAAGAGTTGCTGGACAAGGGTGCTGAGCATTGAACTGGAAACTTCTTAGTTCTTTTTCCAGCTCTGTCACTAACTTGCTCTGTGGCCTTTGGTGAGGGTTTTCTCCTTTGTGCCTGTTTTCCCTTTGGTAAAATGGAGTGTTGTTGGCTAGCCTGCCTCAGAGTCTAATTACACATTGTAAAGCAATTTATAAGTGCTACGAATCTCAGTGCATGGTAGTCTAAGCCTAGACTAGCATGGTAACACAAATGTTTATTCCACATGCTCAAGCACAGAACAGTGCTTAGTCACAAAAGCATTTTGCATGTGTATTATTGATAGATTTTTGGCCATTAGAGCATTGGAGCTATTCATCAAGTGAGTTACAAAGGAGCATAAAGTGATTAACTCAGAGCTTGATTTCATTTTCTTCCAAGACTGACAGATAAAGCAGTGAAGGAATATTCAGCATATCGCTCTGGCCTTCTGTTCTGGGCCCTTGTAGATCTAATTTACAACATGTTCAAGGTAAGATCTGTCTGGAATCAAGGCTGTTGGTTTGTGTGGGTGATTTTTGTTTTTTTAATAGATGCTGTTAGAATCAATATGATGTGTCTGCTCTGTTCTTTTGACTGGTAGGCAAGACTTGAAATCCTTGTAAATTTCAGACTCTGCTTGCTCATAAGAACGGGAGAGATAGTAAGATATGTCTACTTGTGATCATCTGAGCCGGGGGTTGGTAACCTTTGCCAACCTCTGTTGTGGCTCCTCCTCCCTGACCCTCAGCTGGGAGGCCCCCTCCAACAACAACAACAACAACAACAACAAAAAAAAGTGGCCACCTCCTGAAAATTTGGCAGTGGCCATGGCTGGACTGCCCACCCCCACCACCAAAAGCTGCAGTGGGAGTCTTCTTCAGGGGGGTAGTGGGGCATGCTACTGAAAGCTGCTCCAGGTGGTTTCTTTCAGCAGCAGCTGCAAGGGGTGTCCCCACGCACACTTTGCTGTGCAGCTTCTTTTGGTGGTGTGCCTGGGGGTGGACCCCCAGCTGCTGCCTAAAGAGGCTGCTCCAAGTGCCGTGTCTGGGAACACCCCACCCAGCTGTCACTGAAAGAAGCCACCCCAGGTAGCTTTTGGCAACAAGAGCATCAATTTTAGTTGCACACACACACACCCCCCAGCCTTACTACTTCAGATGGACTTCTGATTTACAGATTGCCTCGCTCTCTCCTTGTTTGTTTGTTTTTCTCTCTTCTGTTCATGCATTGTTTCAGACAGTTTCAATTCTACACTAAAGCAAATGGTTAGAATAGATGTTACAGGGGTAGGAAGAAAATCCTGGCCTTGGATCTGACTTAGTGTCTGACTCTGCTCAGAAGGAAAAAAGAGGGATTAATAAGACCCACTCTTCTTTTGCAGGGTATAAAAGCAAAGCCCATTTACCATATAGCTCTCCCCAAAGAGAGCAAACATTTAGTTAAGGTGAGGTGGAGAAGGAAAACACTTGGGAGCTCTTTAAAACTCTCTTTACAAGAGGAATAGAAGTCTGACTACTAGACACCTTTTGTATTTGGGCATGGGTACAGGAAGCAGGAAATCTGAGCCAAATAGAATGAACTACCATTTTTAACATGGGGCATCAGGTTTTTAGAACTGTCTGTTTTCTAAAGCTTGTGTGCAGTCTTGATGTAGCCACTTTTGTTCCATGATTGACAGACAAAGTGGGTAGGGGAATATGTTCTGTTGGATCGACTCCTGTTAGTGAAATAAACAGGTTTTTGAGCTATTCAGAGCTCTTCTTTAGATGTGGTGAAGATAGTCAGTGTCACAGGTCTGTTCGACCTTGTGTTAAGCTGTGATGCTCTGAGGAACTTTCCTAGACCCGAAGTAGTAGTCCACATAGCTTGAGAGCGTGTCTCTGTCACCAACAGATGTTTGTCCAATAAAAGAGACCTACTTTGTTTCTAGTTTTTAAAGTGTTTGTTGTTCTACAGGTTAAAACAAAGTATTTTGTCCCTTTTATCCTCCTTGTAGAAGGTGCCCACCAGTAACACAGAGGGAGGCTGGTCCTACTCTCTGGCTGAGTTTATACGGCACAATGATATGCCAATACATGAAGCTGCAGACAAGGCCCTGAAGACTTTCCAGGAGGAGTTCATGCCAGTAGAAACCTTTTCTGAATTTTTGGATGTGGCTGGTCAGTATTAACTTTACCTTCTGAAGTTGAAGCAGCAAACTTTTTGGTCTGAGTACCACATTGGGGTCTAGATGGGAAAGGGGGGAGGGAGCTGAGCATTCACTAAGGTGCCACTGGGCCCACTAGGCAGGAGAGGGGCAGTGACCATGGTCCAGGCTGGCCAGAACATCGCTGCTACACCGGGGGGGGCACCATGCTCAACCCAGGCCCAGCTGGAAGGCCAGATGGAAGTCTCCTGTGGGCCATAGTTTGCCCATCTCTGTTCTAAAGGCTGTTTTCATGCAACTTGTGACTGTCAGTTGCTTGACAGCACTGCTGACACTTGCTTATGGAAATATGAGGGTTAGAAAGGGCACTGAAATCTACCAGTGAAGAATGCTGTAGAATACGTATGGGATAAGAGGTGCTGCTGCTGCTTCCTCATCCAAATTTATATGGGACAAAATTACTATAACAGACTGCAGTTTCACAAGAGGATCATGGAGGAATTACAGGAACAGATGAAGTTCTAAGCAATAATGTTCCTGTTTTCATTTAAACATCCCAAATAATGAGGACCAGAGGAGATGTAAAACATAAGCCAAAGGAGTGGAATTGTTTATTTAACTAGAGTGGTCTTCAACAGAAGACACCTATTGTATTTCAGGTCTTACCCTTCTGTATGAATAGGGGCATCTTGCTGCTGTTTAACTTGGGTTATGAATTGTGGGATCCTCTCCAATTTTTGTAAATTGATAATTCATGCAAAAACTGTTAGTATTTGATAATGTACCAGCTTTTGTCAGAGCCATTGCCCCGGGAAATCAGAGAAACTCACCCACTCAGGAGCTACTCTTAATTACTTTATCCCCCCAGCTCCTATCCTTGCTAATAATTAGAGCTGCTGTTATGCTCATCATGCAGTCTCCTAGCAGAAGATGCCACTATCTTTTTATAGCTTTTTGACTGAATTGTCCATGCTAGAGATGCTCCCCTCTCTTCTGCAGTAGATTCCAAATGTATGTGCCAGTATTTCCTATGTCACTTCTTAAGTTTGTTTTGAACCAACTAACTACACCTAAAATGAGGCCTTGGCAGAAATCACTAGTTCAGACATCAGTGCCTGGTATAGCTGCACCAGTACCAAATCGTAGTGTATGTTGCAATTTGTCCTCTAAACTGCAGTGGTGCAAATTGCAGCTTTGCTTGTCTGCATTAGCTGTTGGTACTGACTGGTCTGTCCAGGCCTTACAAGTCTGTGACACAACTTAATCGACATGGTGCTGCTCTTTTTAGATATCCAGCTGGCGTATATTTGCATTGAAACAGTACTTTGAGTGACTGCTCTGTGACAGGGCCAGCAATGATGTAGCTTACCAGCATTCTGAATCTAGCTCTAGAGTCTGGGTGCCCTGATTGTAAAAGATGCCAGGTGATTCAGAAGGGCGTACAGCTCCTGACTAACTTACATATGCTTTTTTTTCCCCCCCCCAGGACTCTTATCAGAAATCAATGACCCTGACAGCTTCCTCAAGGACCTTTTGAACTCAATCCCCTGAACACAGAGAAGCAACTTTCAAAGATCTGAAGTAGCTTGCCTTCCATTTCTTCGTGTTTCTCCTTCTTTCCCTTCCCAAAGGAGTTGCTGCATTTCTTTTTTCTTGTTTTATTTTCTACACTTTTTCCTTGGAGTGATTTGGAATTTAGACAACTTGTTTTATCTTGCATTTCAGTGCTTCTCTATATAATGCCTTGTGTATTCCAAGTGACTGAAGGAACTTGTACAGACTGAGGAATCCCAACCAGTCAATCGTAACACTCTTTAGTGTGCACCTCTTTGAAATTAAATAAATTAAACACAAAAGGTCAAGGTGGGTTTGACTAGTAATTTAACCAGCCAGCGGCAGCCTAAACATCAGGTTCCCTTTTGTTTTGTGTCTCAGAGCTCCTTTGTTACTGCAATTCCCTCAAGGTCAGACCTGTTACTCTCTTCAGCCCATTGTGTGGATGAAGAGTGCATAAGAACCAATAGAGTTGTAGTGGTTGAGGAAACAGTCTGTGTTGCAGTGTTTACTGATTCATTTTCATACATTATAAAACTTTTTTTTTTCCTGTGGGGTGTTAAAGGCCTATAGAATACAAGGGCAGCATGTTATGCTTGATTCCCTCATAGTTAGACTGAAGAGAGCCTAACTTTCACAGCTGCAGTGGTCTCTCTGTAATGCCTTTTGTGTGTTTCTCCTCACATTGAACCTGTTGGCATTTATTATTAAATGATTGACGCATGTTGTGTGTGCTAAGGATCCATTCACTCTAGGGCTGTCTTCAAAACAAGAATGCATAGTGAGTCGGAGAGGGAGGACTCATCTATACAAGGGGATGAAGTTAAAGGAAATGGGACACTCTTGCTATCAAATCCATTCCTTATAACTGATAAAGTTTTAGTTCCTTTGAGAACCATGTGGGGAATAGACAAAGTAGTTATGTCAGGATGGCTGCCAGTCCTTTTAATGATATCCAGCTTGCATTCTGTGGTGTGAACCCTAGCTTGAATCCAGGCATTTGTCTGTCTGAACACAGTCTTGGCTCCTCTCAGCAAGTTATGCATGCTGGTAACTTTGCCATCATCTCTGCTGTCATGTAACCAGCTGCAGTCTGGTTAACCTGGAATCCAATAAAGCTTTCCCCATCTTTCTGTCTCTGTATTAACTTGAATTTCATTAAATTGAGGTCAGTCTCATAACTTAGCACAGGGTGACTAGCAAACCAAAGTTCAGAGATTGAATAAATAAGTATACCATCTGATGCCATTATTAGCCTTCAGCCTGGACTGATGATAAGATGAGTGGAGAAACACTGTTCTCACCTATCTCCATGGGAAGTGTCTTTGGGTACGTAATCCAGTTCCAGTTGTCTGATTAGATTCTTTAGAGCATTTGGAGTCCAGACTAGCCATATGAATAGTGGGAATAATTTCCTAAAAATGGATTGGAGGGTGAAGTGTCTCATGAGACAACCAAGGGAAGTTTAAGTGGGATAAATTAACCATTATGTATACATCTGCTTTGTCTTGGAAGGCACAGAAAGCAAGGGTGAAGAGTGAAGTATTCTTAGGAAATCTCTCAGCATAGCTCCCTCTTAACAAGGCAACCTAATAGTTCTATGGTTGGGGAGGCTAAATCCAGGTGAGCACTAAACAGGAATAAAAAGCTCCTTTTCTTTTACAGAGCACTTGCTTACAAAGACATATTTTGTGGATTCAAGTCTGCTGTCACTTTCAAATCAACATATGGCACTGGTGGCCTAAAAATCTAATAGAATATGTTTAACCATTCAAAGGTAGGAGTACAACTCTGACACCAATGTCATAGAATCATAGGGTTAGAAGGGACCTTATGAGGTCATCTAGTCCAAACCCCTGCCAAAAAGCAGGACCACTCCCACTAAATTATTCCAGCTAGAGTTTTATCCAGCCGGGCCTTAAACATCTCCAAAGACAGAGATTCCACCACCTCCCTAGGTAACCCATTCCAATGCTTTACCACTCTCCTAGTAAGAAAGTTTTTCCTAATATCCAGCCTCGACCTCCCCAGCTGCAACTTGAAACCATTGCTCCTTGTTCTATCCTCTGTTACTACTGAGAACAGCCGAGCTCCATCCTCCTTGGAGCATCCCTTCAGGTAGTTGAAGGTTGCTATCAAATCCCCCCTCAGTCTTCTCTTCTGCAGGCTAAATAAGCCTAGCAAAAAAACAACAAGGAGTCATGTGGCACTTTGAGACTAACAGATTTATTTTTCGCATTTTTTTTGGAAATTGACAAGATGCACGGCGCTCAATACAGCCGTTAATGCAAAAAATAACTCTTAGTCTCAAAGTGCCATACGACTCCTGGTTGTTTTTTTGCTAGGCTAGACTAACACGGCTATCCCTTTCAAAATAAATAAGCCTAGTTCCTTCAGTCTTTCTTCATAGGGTTGTGCTCCAGCCCCTTGATCATTTTTGTTGCCCTCCACTGGACTCTTTCTAATTTGTCCACATCCTTTTTTGTAGTGGGGAGCCCAAAACTGGACACAGTATTCCAGATTTGGCCTCACTGGTCCCGAAGAGAGGGGAATGATCATATCCCTCGATCTGCTGGCAATGCTTCTTCTGATGCAGCCCAGTACGCCATTGGCCTTTTTGGCACTCTGCTGACTCATATCCAGCTTCCCATCCACCAGGACCCCCAGGTCCCTTTCTATAGTGCTGCTACTTAGCTGATCGCTCCCCAGCGTGTAGCAGTGCATGGGATTTTTCCGTCCCAAGTGCAGGACTTTGCACTTGACCTTGCTGAACCTCATGAGATTTCTATTGGCCCACTGCTCCAATTTGTCAAGGTCTTCCTGAATCTTCTCCCTGCCTTCCAGCATGTCTACCTTTCCCCCTAGCTTGGTGTCATCTGCAAACTTACTGAGTGTGCAATAAATCCCATCATCCAGATCATTAATGAAAATATTGAACAGAACTGGCCCCAGGACTGACCCCTGGGGCACACCACTCGTTACTGGTTGCCAACTAGACATGGAGCCATTGATTCCTACACGCTGAAATCGTTGATCTAGCCAGTTCTCTATCCACCTTACAGTCCACACATCCAAGTCATACTTCCTTAACTTGCTGATGAGAATGCTGTGGGAAACTGTATCAAAAGCCTTGCTAAAGTCGAGGTATATCACATCAACAGCTCTTCCCACATCCACAAATCCAGTCATCCCATCATAGAAGGCAATGAGGTTGGTCAGGCACGATTTACCCTTGGTGAATCTATGCTGACTGTTCCTGATCACACTATTTTTCTCCAAGTGTTTCAGGATGGATTCTTTGAGAATCTGCAATATGGCTCAGTACAGTTTGATGCATCCACATGTATCGTCATCAGGAGTCAGACACTACAAAAGTCCAGTTTCCGAAAGGAAAGGATCTTTTAAGCCAACACAATTAGTCATGAGAAGCCATTTTTGAGTGTGAAGTATAAAGCAGAGTCAGCTTGCATCAAGAACCCACCTCTGCACAGCTGTTTGTCTCAGCTTCTGCTTTCTATGATTCTTGTGTGACAGTCATGGCATCTAGGCGCAAAAATAAAATCAGCATTACTATTGCATTTAGACTGCTCACCTCACACAAAAAAGGAGCCTATTAGCTACACTCATGACTAAAATGTAAAGGATACAAAATGTTTGGCAATGACATGAAGGAGATAAATCACTTCTTGCCATCTTCCACGTCATGCTAAAACATTACATATAAAAAGTCATATGCTCTTGCATTCCTTTATTGCCCTTTAGTGATAAATAGACCCCCTGGCATATTTTCCTGCACTTTCCATCTGTAGCTGGACTAAGGTTTTATTTCTTTTGAGTCTTAGTTGCATAACGCTTGGCATATGTTCCCCTGAACAAAGTGTACTCTTCTTGTGGTTTAGCAAAGCTTGGGGGTAAATTCCCAGTGTAAACAGAGTTGGGGCTGTACCTGCTCATTATGTATTTTCACATGGCTCTGTGAGAAAAGCATCATTTTTCCTTCTCATCTGAGTGCAGTTAGCCCCGCTGGGTATCGCATCAGCATCTTAAAAACAGTCACTTTGGTGCCACTGTCAATAACAACAACAAGAAAAAAAATCTAAATGCATTACTGGCCCCTACCCACTTACACAGCACCTTTCTCTTGGTTTTACCTTCCACATAACAGTAATACTTGGGCTTAAAGGTTGACTTTGTCAATGTTGATATGTGATAGGTCTTGTCCACTGATTTAATTAAAGGTGTGTTTAAGATGTAATTAGACCTTTATTTCAGATTATATTGATGCAGCTTAAATAGATTTCTTAGCAATTTAATGTAAATTGCAATAAGCCACTCAACAAAAAAAAGTTATTTGTGTAGGGTTTTGTTCTATTTTAATTATATTTTGTTTTTACCAGGGCAACTTTTCCTTTGTATATAAATTACCATGTCCCAAAGGCAGGATTATGACTTGACAGCAGGCATAGAATCCAGTTTATGATGGGACATGTTGAAATGTGGGGAAGTCTACAAGTAAATTGATTCTTGGTCTCGTCCTACTTAAATATCTTGGAATGAACAGGGTATTGACCACATCTTCAGAGCATAATAAATTGGGAGGAACAGAACACCAGGGAGGATGTAAAAAGATCTTACAACATTTAGAAATAGGCAGGAAAAATTCTATGTAACGTGTAGAGAAGACTAAGTTGAAAGACTGTGATGCTAAAGGACTAATTTGCTTTCCACTGTCATCAAAGATGTGAGTTTGCAGTCCATGCTGGCAGTAGTAAACCCCAGTGTAATTTTAGTTACCCGGGCACCTGGGTTATGTAAGACAGGAGCCAGAGCCAACACTAGACATAAGCAGACTGAACAGTTGTTTAGGGCCCGGAGCGGCTCAAGGGGGACATCTATTAGTAGTATGGGGGGTGCAAAATATTCCTACTTAGACCTCCTAATGGGCTAGCATGGACACTAGCAGGGACATAAGAGTGGAACACCTTTAGAATAGAGTGTTCAGTTTTGGGGACCATGTTACAATACTGACAAATAAAAGAAAATTCAGATAAGAGTATTAGGGGGGTTGATGGAACTGACTTCTCCAAGCCCTTTTATTCTTGCCATGACTTGGGCAAGACATGATGCCTATACACATTAAAGGGTCCCAGGCACCAAGGGTAGAGAGGAGTTACTTAGGACAGAAGAAGGGGTACAACTAGGATTAACAGAATGAAACTAAGAGAATCTATTCTGAGTATGATGGAGAAAAAATCCCGATAGTGCAATCTAATCAAAGAGTTGTGAAGTGGTCTATGTTCCGTTGCTTGGGACTTCTACAATGACTGGACAATACACCAATAAATGTATAACAATGAACAAGGCTGACCTGGGGTGAACTGTGTGACCTATGAAATCTGCTTTATTTCTGCACCCGAAATGAGCATTTTCCCAAGACAAAGATATGAAATGATTCTAGTAGAACAAGCCAAACAGATTGCTTATTTAACATTTATAAATGGTGCCTCCTTGGGGAGAGAACAAAGATGCAATCCCTACTACAGATGCTTGCTTTAATGTTAATATTCTCTTCTTTCAAGCCTGCTTTACTGGGAAAGCCCCCTTAGACTGAATTCGTGCATTGCCTTTGCTGAAGTTGCAATTCTGGATTTTGCAATTACAGTGGATGATTCTGTGGTTAGCATAAAACAAAACCAGATGAACAGTCAAGACTCTGAAAGTCACTTCTGAAAAAACACAGGGTTGCCAGCTGCTGATGGAATGTGACTTTTGATTTCTTTGTCTTCACTAGCAGGTTTAAAAGGAGATCCCTTTTCATGCTCAGCAGTTTGAGAACTCTGAAAGCATTTTCCCTCCTCTCCACCTTTGCAGAGATGCAAAGTTGAGAGGTAATGGAGTTGATAATCCTATCGTGACAGCATTTCCATCAAGGATGCTGAAATCCATCAGCTCCCAAAGGCTCCCACAAAGTTTTAAACCCCTTTGTGAGTAATTGCTGATACATTTCCAGTAATGCTACTGTAGATGCACACAGTATATGGTTTGCTTAGCAATAGTTCCATTGGGATTTTAGCATAGCAGGGATTCCACTGGCCCAAATTCTTTCTTCTCGTATTAGTATTTACCTCTGCATTTTTCCAGATATTATAAACATCTTTGCTATTTCCGTCATGTCATCTCTAGTCCAGCAATACGAACTGCTGATGTTTTGCAAAGAAATTGCACCCTTGACTGCTTGGCCTTTCTTAAGCTGAAGTGTGGCTCCTTGTATTTCACAGTAGTTTTCTGACACTTATCCTGTAGAGCAGTCTGGTGTTACTCCTAGAGTCAGATAGGCAGATCTTTTCTCTAGATTCTGTTTGCTGAAATCCTTCTTTGTTTCTCTCTGTGGTACCTGCCCCTATTTTAGAAGACTTAATATTGTAATGACTGAAAACAGCACCTTACTGTCTTTGTATCTTCCATGTTTCCTTTTAGATATGTACATCCCACATATTTCTTCTCTGTTTTGTGTCACAGTCCAGTTGCCTAGAGTATTTTCAAACAAACAGTGGAACTGCTGCTGAGGAGCATAAACACCACAAACTTAAATACTGTACAAAGGTTCTGAGTTTCCAGTGAAATAAAGGCAAAGCTTAATTCATCTTTAGTAAGCCACACAAAGTGGATAGCTGATGGGTTTCAGGAGATCTGGGTTCAAATCCCAGCTGTGCCATACAACCTATCTTCATGTGGTTTGGCAGGTCTCTGGATCTGTGCCTCAATTCCCCAGTTGCAAAATGGCAAAGATAATCCTGCATTTCTCCATCTCATCTATTTAGAGTTTTGCTTTGTGCGTGCCCAGTACCTAGCACTGTGGGCTCTTTGGCTTGGGCTTTAGGCATTATCACAATACAAACAAAATTCCATTCATCCATAACTGTCATTGCTTCCTCCAGTTTTCCTGGCTACGGCTGGGTTTTTTTCAAAAGATGAGCCACTGCCTGGTGGCCCACCATCAAAAAGGGTAAGGAGATAAACATGAGCCGGCACCCATGGAGCCATGTTGAACACATCCTGTGCACTGGCCTAGCATGAATGTATTCATGTTGGCAGAAACCTCTCACCACAGTTTTGCTGGAGCATGTGAAGCAGTTTAACAGTACACCTTGTTCACAAGATCTACAAATGGTTACATAACGAAGGTGACTGGAGTACAGGCAGCTAATTCATTTAGGTTTTGGAAGAACGAGCAGTTAATTAAAACTTGGGGGAGATAGAGAGGAAACTAGCAGTTATTTGTTACAATTACAATATGGCTTGAAATGATGCAGTATCCTTGCAATGGCTGATTTGCCTTCATTCATGAACCAGCTGCTCTATCTGCTTCTGATTTTTGTTAATTACTTTGGGTGGGATTTTCAAAGGTGCCCAAGGAAGTCAGGCACCCAGTTTATTGAAATTCAAACTCCCGTGAGCTCCTTTTGGAAGGCTGGGATGTGGTTCTGAAAGTTTTTTGTTTGTTTTTATTTTGGTGGAGGGGGAAAAAAAACAGGCTGCCATTCTCCTCCTGCTGAAATAAACCATGGTTTGCTCTTCATTATTTCAAGCTCAGGCCTCATTTTTCCCTATCATGCTCTGAGTTCTCTTTGCTGGCCATACCTTTAATCCACTACCCATTCTGAATTAACTGAACCACTTCTCTGCCTCTTGCTCTTTATCCACAACTGAATGTTACTGTTGTCTTCCTTTGCAGAAAGTGACATTATCGACAATTGCTGGTCTGTCCATCTTCCCCCATCTAGATTCTTACATGGGTGCTTCTACCTCTCTTTGGTGAGGTCAGAGCCACAACGCTCTGTTTCAGCACCCCTCGCAATTAGCAGCACTTGGGGCTGGCATTACAAACACCGCTTTTAATAGAGCGGTTCTATTCAGCTGTTACGGCGCACCCAGGGCAAAACCCTTTGGCTCTGCTGTAGTTACAGCACTGGGTGAGGCCTGTATATATATCATATCAAAGTGTACAGTAGCTCTACATATGCTGTTCTGTGTCTCCCTCCATTACAACCTGCTCATGGTTATAAGGTCTATCATTTAATGATCCAAACTGCTACACTAAAAAATTCAGGCTTCTGGGAGTTCAGAGGGCCAGGGCCCTTCTTAGCCATGCTCTGACAACTCTGCAATCTCTGTGTGAGCATAAACCAACATAAATATGGATTCCCCCACAGCAGAGGTTTTCAGACCAAGGGTCAGGACCCAGTACTGGGTTTCAGACCCTCAGGTGCTGGGGCATGGCGCTCCCTGCTGCTGCCACCAAAAGACTGGAATGCATCACTGGAAGATGGAATTGTTGGGTCACAGACCCAAATGATTTTTTTTCAACTGGTTTCTGAGAAAAAAGTGTTTAAAATCTCTTCCCTACAGCATTTGCTTCCTTTCATCATCTGTTTGCCATTCCCATTGGTCTGCAGCAAGTTAAAATCCTCAATTATCCCTGTTAGGGCCTATTAAAGATTATGATCTCTTGCTTTTCCTAGAATGCTTCAACACACAGTTGGGGATGGTAACAAAGATTTGGCTTCTTGCCCTTCAGTTTCTCAATGTTTTCCTTTAAAATAATGTCTTGTCCACCACTTGTGCTTTACTGCTACTGTATGTTACACTGCAATATTGCCCAAAGACCCTGTATGGGAGCAGGGCACCATTGCACCACAGATTGACTGTACAAACCAATAAGGCAATAGATAATCCTGGTCCTGATAGTTTAGCACAATCCACCATCTTTCTCGTTTCCCTATCAGAAAACAATAAAATCATTCAACACTCAAACTTAGCCCTAGTCTATATTTGCCACACTTTTTGGCAGCAGTCAACGGGAGATATACAAGGTACGTAAAACACCTTGCATATCTCCTGATGACTTACTAAGTACTCCCTACAAACTACACTTAGCAGACCAGACATGCCTTCCAGTCAGCTTACTGCAACTCCAGTACGGTGCTGGAGTTGGTGGGGCAAATTCCAGATCTATTGAGCACGTCTACACAGACTGCTCCATTGAACCCAGAAGCTGGAGCTGACAGCAGTGTCAATATAGACTTAGCTCCCCAGTGACAGCCACCACCACCAGATGTTCTTGTTGAGATACAGATATCATCAGCATCTCCTCATAGGCAAATACAGCTAGTTCCCATATCTCATTAATTAGATTACAGACAGCGATATAAAGACAATTCTACACAGTCATGGAACCTGTCCTAAGAACATAAGAATGGCCCTACTAGGTCATAGCAATGGCCCATCTAACCCGACATCCTGTCTTCCAACAATGGCCAGTGAGAGATGATTCAGGGGGAATGAATAAAACAGATGAGTGATTGTCTAGTCCCAGCTTCTGAGGTTTAGGGATATCCAGGACATGGGCTTGCATCCCTGACCATCTTGGCTAATAGCCACTCAAGGACCTATCCTCCATGAGTTTATCTAATCTGTGTTTGAACTCATTTATACTTTTACCCTTTGCAGTAGTCACTGGCAACAAGTTCCACAGGCTGACTGTGTATTGTGTGAAGATTTACTTCCTTATTTTAATGTTAAACTTTCTGCCTGTTAATTTAACTAGGTGACCCCTGGTTTTTGTGTTATGTGAAGGGGTAAATAATACTTTCACCACACCATTCATGATTTTATAGCTCTCTAGCATATACTACCCCTTAGTAGCATATTACCTCTTTTCTAAGATAAATCTCTCCTTAAGGGAAGTTTTCTATACCCCCAATCACTTTTGTTGCCTTTCTCTGTAGTTTTTCCAGTTCAAATGTATCTTTTTTGAGATGGAGTAACCAGAACTGCACACACAAACTGTAAGTGTACCATGGATTTATACTATGACATGGTATTTATCTGTCATATTATCTCTCCCTTTTTGAATGGGTCTAAAATTAGCTCTCTTGACTGTTACTGCACATTGAGTAGATGTTTTCAGAGACCTAACAATGACTCCCAGTTTTCTTTATTTCTTGAGTAGTAACTGAATTTAGAACATGTACATATAGTTGGGATTATAGTTTCTGGTGTGCACTACTTTGCACTAATCAGCATTGAATTTCACCTGCCATTTTCAGAAATGTAGCCATTTTAGTCCGGTTCAAGAAAACAAACAAGGAGTCCTCTGGCACTTTTAAAGATTAACAGATTTATTTCATGAGCTTTTTATGGGTGTAATCCCACTTCACAGAATGCATGAAATGACATGCTTCCAGGTAAATAAACAAACACAGTAAAAGATAAGTCACAAGGTCAGTTCAGGCTTTTTTAGCAAACCAAATAAGTTGTTTTAAATCTACTATTTTGTCACTCAGTTTTGTGAGATTCCTTTGTAATGCTTCACAGTCAAGTTTGGACTTAACCACCTTGAGTAATTTTGTATCATCTACAACTTTTGCCACTGTTACACTCTTATCCAGATAATTCAGAATATGTTGAACACGGGTCTCTGTGTACCACTATTTACCTCTTTCCTTTATAAAAACTGAGCATTAGTTCTGCCTTTGTCTGTTAACAAGTTCCTGATCCACAAGAGGACCTTCCCAGGTATCCCATGACTACTTGACTAAGAGCATTTGGTGCAAGACCGTATCAAAGGCTTTCGGAAACTCCATGTACACTGTTTTGACTAGTTCTCCTTTATCCATGTGCTTGTTGACATGCAAAGAATTCTAATTGATTGGTGAGGTATTCATTATTTGTCTACACAAACGAAACTAATTCCTTCCCAGCACATCTCTCCCTCCCACATGATATTCCTCCTGGTAGAAGAGGAGAAAAAAAAACCCAAATATTTTTAGAGCATCTGATCTGGTCCTCATCAAACAGAGGAGCTGGTTTGAGTATGGCATAATACAGCCACTGGCTCTATAAATTTTCCTAAAGAGACCTAAGGTGCCTCAGCTAAAGGGTTGCATTCATTGCTACAAATGACAAATCATGGAACGTATGGTGTGTTGTTGAGTTCAGCCTTTACAGGTTGCCTCCAAATTCATACTTAAGGCAGAGATGTTTGATCAGAACATTGATCCAAAAAGCCACAGAATACAGAGAGGAGATTTCACCAGTTCTTTTCAAGCAAGTTCCATGTGTGTCTGGCAAGAACCTATTTAGAAAGTCACTTTCTCCAAAATGTTATCATGTTAATAGTGCATGCCTAATTCTAGCTCACAGAGTTACCTTGTCCTTTACATGCTTCCCTGTGCTGATATGTAGCCCAGTCTCATTACTGTGGAAAAGGCACTTTATTGCCATAAGCATGGAGGACTAACAGAACATGAAGGCAAAGAGAAAATGCACTATTTCACTTTTAAATAAGTGTTGATTTTTAAATAATCTTTTATAAAGTTGTACCTTGTGGACCATATCACTTTGTCTTGCTAAGAATGTACTGAGAAATGGAGCAATTTATCATCAACCCCTAAATCAAGTCGAACACACATTCTTATTGGAGTTCAGATTGGGCAGTGTTGACTTCTTGTGCAATAGGAACAGACCTCAGACCAGTGGTCCATATGGCCCATCATCATGCCTCAAAGAATGGCCAGGAGCAGATGCAAGAAGCTGAGTGATAGCTAATTTGGAAAATATCTTTTCTTACATGAAAAGTTTCCTCTTACCCCATCACTTGGTTTGTTTGTGTCCTTCATATGACAGTTTAGAATAACAAGAACCTCTCAGTAAGGTTTTGAAGAGACAGAACAAAAAATTCACATCTGTAAATGGGTTTAAAGAAAAAGCAATTCATCATGGTTTCCCTTTGAAGTCAAATGCCCTGTTCTTCTGCTTGCCCTTGTTTGTGGGCACATGCTCTGTTAGCTCATCCTTGCTTCAGGCGCTAATGTGCATTGCCTGCCACAATAAATTTCAATTACCTATCTGCCCACAGCTTGCTACACCTTGTTAATGTTACCAACTGGTAGCATCTTGCTTTGCAAGGCATGTTGGAAAATGCTTACAGCTCTAATGAGTAGATAGCCATGAGATTAAACACTGGGAAACACCCAGAGTCAAGATATAAAACACACGCACGCAAGAGTGATGTGTTGAAATGAGGAAACAACACTGTCGTGGAAGGGGGTCTGCAGAGAATCAATGTTTTGAGTCAAAGAGCTGGTGCTGCTGTTAGAGGCTCTAAATCTAATAACCTTGGGTCATGCTCCTGCACACTGCTCAGGTTACATATCAGGAACTGAAACAGACCCCTTTCTTTTATAGTCAAAAAGGTCATATCCTCACCAGTTGTAATAAACAAACAGCAGAACAATGTTGCTTGTTCTTGTTGAACAGAGTGAGGAAGTGCCTGCTAAATCCACCAAGCTTCCTTTCATTAAAGTGCAGGGCTCAATGCAAAGATCCCTCTCAATTTCCTAAAGGAAATCAGGGTGTTGGTATTAGAGGTTCACTAGCTAGATTAACATTTATAACAAAATGTTAAAAGTGTGGAAATTTCAGCACTTCTGTTGCTGTGATGATTCTGGCTTTTATTGCATGCAGATTGGAAAATAACATAGGAAGAATATACTCCCAACCAAACTGCATCCCTTGCTCCTGCTTGGTACCCAAACCTAGTGCATGGTTCATTCTTGAGTACTCCTTCCCTGAACCAAGCATCTAGGACTGTCCTGTGAGTTCTCTATCCTCTGGTGTTCTAGGCAAGCATTTAGGCAACTAGAACAGGCTTGGCTCTTTTTCCCTTCAAAACCTTCTCTTCCTTTCTGCAAATTTCCTGAGTGGCCCTGTCTTGCTTGCACGTGGCTGTACACACCCTGGTCCTAAAGCAGGACACATTTATGGATCCACTAGTGAGGGACCTGCATGTTGAGAAGAAGGTGTGAGAAGAAGAGTCCACATGAAGGGGAAGCAGATGGGAGGCTATATTATGTCATGGAAAACAGAAGCCGTCTTGAGAAAGTTCTATATCTTTACATAACTGTCATTGCCAATTGCATTGTTTCTGATAAAAGCCAAGCTGATTCTGAGATTTTAAAGTGATGCATAGAAAGGCTTGTTCTCCAATGCCTGCTTAGAATATAATTAAAAAAAAAAAAACTATAACTTTTCTCCTGTTCTCCTTTGCAAAGAACTATTAATTGCCTGCTGTTCACACAAAAGAGAAACCAAGACATTTACAAACACATCAACAGATCTCCATAGGGAAATAGCTGCCAAATAAAAAAGAGAGTGAGAGAGAGCATGAATTAAGGGAACTGGCTTAAGATTGAAGCACAAATTCCTCCCCTGAACCATGGGGTCAGATTCTGGTGGGAGCTGAGTCTGCTGCAGTCAACAATCTAAAAATGAGACAGTTCTGTAACTGGACGGACTCCCAATAAACAGATTACAAGTTCAAGTTAAAATTCGAACTTTGAGAAAAACTTGTCTTTTGGATCCACAGAGCCAGACTTCTTTCTCTCTCTGAGAAACTACCCTTCCTCCCTGCTTGGCTTGCCCATTAACATCAGCAGGCACTTATATATGTGAGGAGTTCTAGGTATGAAAGTCAAGTCCTTCAATGTGCTTCTAAAGGATGAATTTTACCATTACAATAGTTTTTTCTGTTTCTAAGCTGTGAGAACATGACCCCAAGCAAGTCAATGAAAGGGACACTTGCAGCTGCACGCAGAGAAGCTAGAGGTAAAAGAGACCAAATAGTTTAGTCTTCGGTTTTCCACAGAAAAGGCAGACACATATAAACCCAGCCAAATGATATCCTGTGTAAACAGCTCCCAATTAATGCAATCGTATTATCTGTTGCACCTAGAGGCGGGGGGGGGGGCTCTGTATGTAGTAAGAAAGAGTCCCTGGTTTTAGCCTAAACAGACAAGCCAAGTGGCCTCATTTTACAGATGTGGAACTGAGGCACAGAGAGTTCCAGGGGTCTCAAACTCATAGAATCATAGGGTTGGAAGGGACTTCATGAGGTCATCTAGTCCAAACCCCTGCCAAAAAAAGCAGGACCACTCCCACTAAATTATTCCAGCTAGAGTTTTATCCAGCCGGGCCTTAAACATCTCCAAAGACAGAGATTCCACCACCTCCCTAGGTAGCCCATTCCAGTGCTTTACTATCTTCCTAGTAAGAAAGTTTTTCCTAATATCCAGCCTCAACCTCCCCAGCTGCAACTTGAAACCATTGCTCCTTGTTCTGTCCTCTATTACTACTGAGAACAGCCGAGCTCCATCCTCCATGGAGCATCCCATCAGGTAGTTGAAGGTTCCTATCAAACCCCCCTCAGTCTGCTCTTCTGCAGGCTAAATAAGCCTAGTTCCTTCAGGCTTTCTTCATGGGGCTTGTGCTCCAGTCCTTTAATCATTTTGGTTGCCCTCCGCTGGACTCTTTCTAATTTGTCCATGTCCTTTTTGTAGTGGGGAGCCCAAAACTGGACACAGTATTCCCCATGCGGCCTCACCAGTGCTGAATAGAGGGGAATGATCACATCCCTCGATTTGCTGGCAATGCTTCTTCTGATGCAGCCCAGTATGCCAATGGCTTTTTTGGCAGCAAGAGCACACTGCTGACTCATATCCAGCTTCCCATCCACCAGGACCCCCAGGTTTCTTTCTATGGTGCGGCTACTTAGCTGATCACTCCCCAGCCTGTAGCAGTACATGGGGTTTTTCCATCCCAAGTGCAGGACTTTGCACTTGTCCTTGTTGAACCTCATGAGATTTCTATTGGCCCACTGCTCCAAATTGTCAAGGTCTTCCTGAATCTTCTCCTTGCCCGCCAGCGTGTGTACCGTTCCCCCCAGCTTGGTGTCATCTGCAAACTTACTGAGTGTGCAATAAATCCCATCATCCAGATCATTAATGAAAATATTGAACAAAACTGGCCCCAGGACCTACCCCTGGGGCACACCACTCGTTACTGGTTGCCAACTAGACATGGAGCCATTGATTCCTACATGCTGAAATAGTTGATCTAGCCAATTCTCTATCCACCTTACAGTCTACATATCCAACCCATACTACCTTAACTTGCTGACGGGAATGCTGTGGGAAACTGTATCAAAAGCCTTGCTAAAGTCGAGGTATATCACATCAACAGCTCTTCCTGCATCCACAAATCCAGTCATCTCATCATAGAAGGCGATGAGGTAGGTCAGACATGATTTACCCTTGGTGAATCCATGCTGACTGTTCCTGATCACTTATTTTCCTTCAAGTGTTTCAGGGTGGATTCTTTGAGAATCTGTTCCATGATTTTTCCAGGGATTGAGGTGAGGCTGACAGGTCTGTAATTCCCTGGATCCTCCTTTTTGCCTTTCTTGAAGATAGGCACTATATTTGCTTTTTTCCAATCCTCCAGCACCTCCCCTGTTCGCCACGAGTTTTCAAAGATAATGGCCAGCGGTACTGCTACCTCATCGGCCAACTCCCTCAGCACCCTTGGATGCAGGTCACATCCAGCTTCTTTAGGTAGTCCCTGACCTGACCTTCTGTCACCAAGGGCCTCTCTTTTCTCCAATCTGCCATGCCCAGTGTAGTGGGCTGGGAGCTGGCCCTCCCTGTGAAAACAGAAGTAAAAAAAGCATTGAGCACGTCAGCCTTTTCCTCATCCTTCATCACGAGGATACCTGCACTATTCAGTAAGGGACCTACACCTGCCTGCTCCTCTTCTTGTTATTGACATACTTGTAGAACCCCTTCCTGTTATCCTTCACATCCCTTGCTAGCTGCAACTCCAATTGTCCTTCGGCCTTTCTGATTTTATCCCTCCAGTCTTGAGCAATATCTTTATATGCCTCCTTAGTCATCTGTCCAAGCTTCCACTTCCTGTAAGCTTCCTTTTTATGCTTTAGCTCAGTGCAGAGTTCTCTGTTAAGCCACACTGGGCACCTTCCACATTTGCTGTGCTTTCTCCTTATCGGAATTGTATCTTCCTGTGCCCTTAGCAGGGTTTCCTTAAAATGCAGCCAGCTCTCTTGGACATCTTTCCCCTTCAGATCAGCCTCCCAAGGGATCCTGCCCATCAGTTCCCTGAGGGAGCCAAATTCTGTTTTTCTGAAGTCCAGTGTCTGCGTTTTGCTTCTTTCCTTTTTTCCATTAATCAGCATCTTGAACTCTAACATCTCATGGTCACTGCTGCCCAGGTTGCCATTAACTTCTATGTCCCCAGTCAATTCTTCTCTATTTGTGCGCAGCAGGTCAAGAGGTGCAAGGCCCCTAGTTGGTTCCTCCAGCGTTTGTACCAAGAAGTTGTCCTCAACACTCTCCAAAAACTTCCTGGATTGCCTGTACACTGCTGTATTGGCCTCCCAGCAGATGTCAGGGTAATTGAAGTCCCCCATGAGAACCAGGGCCTGTGATCTGGAAACTTCTGCCAGTTGTCCATAGAATGCCTCATCCACCTCCTCCTTCTGGTCTGGAGGTCTATAGCAGACACTCACCACGACATCCCCCTTGTTGCCCTCTCCTCTAAACTAAACCCACAGATCTTCAACTGGCTCGGTTCCACTTCCATAATGGAGCTCTGAGCAGTCATAGAGCTCTTTTACATATAGGGCTACTCCTCCCCCTCTTCTTCCCTGCCTGTCCTTCCTGCACAACTTATACCCATCCATGGCAGAGCTCCAGTCATGCAAGCTATCCCACCATGTCTCAAAGCACCATGAGGGCCGCATGAGGACTTGTCCGTTAGCCAGAGGGCCACACCACTGAAACCTTTTCATATGACAATATTGAGAATATTGGTAATGATAGTGTCATTGCGGGCCACAGGAAACAGCTTTAAGGGCAGCATTTGGCCCATGGGCTGTGTGTTTGAGACCCCTGGTTTAAGCAGTGGTTAAAGTATAATTTGTTGGATCCTGGAACCCTCCTAATCTCAGGGCCCTCTTCCTGTATTGTCCGGGGCCACTTCATGCATGTGCGGGCCCCAGACCAGGTAGGCATTTGCAACCACTTCTTGGTACCACATGTATCACCCAAATTCTCTTCTGCCTTTCAGGCAAATGTTCCCAGATGGACTGACAGTGAAAATACATTCTGAGGAGATACCAACACTAATAATGAGCCTTTGTGGTTCTATGGCACCTTCTATTTGGAATGGTTAAACTCCTTTATAGAAAGTGTCCAAGATACCTGAATAAACTAGGTTTCTAGAATGCTTTGATAGGAGAGATGCTGAGCTCTGCTGCTACAGAGGAAAGCCACTTCAGTGCTTTAGCAGCACATCATGCAAGCTACCCCAGCCCTCACACATTTCCAACAATTCTCCTGACGTACAACCCTGTTCTAGACCATGACTTTTATGGAGCACAGAGATCCTACGTTGCCAAGTTGTTGTGGCTTTATGAGAGATTTGACCAAACCCACTCAACTCATTTTTGGATGCAATATGGACTGCAATCTCTTGGTTAACGGTTACGGCATTAACCTGGGGCACTACCTAGTCCCAGCAGATCTGTGATGTGAGTGTTAACTGCTGCTTTCTCAATACTACCCTAAGATGCCTACTCAGGTAGCTGTGATTCTAGCATGATTGCTCTTACCATTGTGTCCAACAACTCCCCCCCCCCCGTACTCTTTTACCCCTGGAGAACATCGCACCATGGGACAGAGAAGCAAGTGCCCCTCTGGCTGGCGTACCATACGTTTGTTTTTTTTAAATTTTGCGTTAATTTTTATTATTGGTTGTATGCTAATGATGTTCCCCATGACTCTGCTACTTGTCAAAGATGAGGTTGGAAATGTCACCTGAAGACGGGATGTAGCTGGGAAGTGAAGGTGGCATATATTCCCCCTCTCCCCCATACACATGCTCACACCTTGCCTAGTGGCCATTATACATGTGAAGCATGCTAAAATGGGTGAGGACCAGGGACAGCAGGCTAGCCACTGTACCAGCAAGAGCTCTAATACCAGGGCCAGCACAGCAAGGTACAGGGGCACTGTCATAGGGCTGCTACAGAGGCCACATGGGCCTTGGAGTTGGGACACCTAGAGTCTATTCTTAATTCCCTCACTGAACTGAACCATTCCATGGCCGTGGGCAAGGCACTTCATGCCTCGGTACCTCAGTTTTCCCTCTGTAAAATGAGGATGATAATGACTCTGTGTGAAGGACTGTGAAGCTGTATGGATGGGAAGACCTCCGTCAGTTATCAAAGTACTAAACAGATGCAAATACTGATGTTTAAATCAACCCCTCCAGTCTCACAAGGAATGTAAAAATTCCTGGGTGTCATCTTGATTTGTGACTTCTAAAATGTTTTGTATTCTAATGTCTTATTAACATTTTACTAGAGAGGATAATCTGATGATCAGCAGTTTTATGCACATGCAACCAGTGTTTCTACAGGTCCCAAAGCCAAACAGGGAGTTATAATCTCTCCCCATCCCCCTCCAGTTCCATCATGTTTCTCCTAATTCATATGCCATCCTCTCCTCCTCGCCCTTGATGTGGCTCTGAGAACTTCACAGAGACGCCAACGTGATGTTAGCATGTTAAATAAGCATCAACTGCAAAAACATGCATTAACCTGAGGCACAGAATCTCCTGTCTGCTAAAAGATGTTCTTCCCATTTCTTTTTTGCTGGTGAGCCCTGGGGCTGAAGGGAGGAGAAGTTGTGAGTTATCCATCAGAAATGTTCCTTGTTTCCTAACTTTCCACTTACGCTGGGTGGGGAAGATGATACAGAATTCTTATATAACCCTGCTCCTAAACTGCTTCCCCACCACCCTCTGAGCATTAAGATATGTAAGGTAGTTTCCAGACTGCAAGAATGCAGATTTTCCATCACTACCTTAACGCCCATATATGGGACCCAATGTTTCTTCCCCATTGAAATTAAAGATAACCTGTACTCCTAAATCATACATGCTTGTTGAGTTTTTATTCAATCCCTCCCATGCAGCAACTCATAGCCAAAACCATCAGACCCACAGAGCAGGACTCATGGATCATAAATTCATAATCTGCCCTCACTTAACATTGTTGATGTTAGAAAAACTAGGAGTCAGAACCAATTTAGAATTACAGAGCCACATTCTGCTCTCGTGGACAGCAGGGGGACTCCAGAGTAATTTTACTGAAGTCAGCAGAGTTACTCTAGATTTACACCAAAATAAATAAGAGCAGAATTTGACCACCTCCCATTGACATTAACTTAGTAGAAGAGAATTCTGCGTGGTTGCATTTTGAGGGAAAGCTCATAGCCTGAACTAGTTGTCTCAATTAAAAAAATAATGTAAATGCTTGTACTCATTAAAAGATGCCAGCCTGACAGACTGAAGTCTCTCTCTAATCATAAAACCAGGAGGAGCACAGACAGTGCTATGGTGCACTTCTTCGATGCGCCATCTCTGCTGCGCTGCCTCAGTCCCTGCCTGGATGGATCACCATTGAGCCATTGAGTCCTAGAGATCTCTGATGAGAGTGATAATTGGAGTGGTTTCTTTGATGAGTGAACACCTGTCAACTAGAGCCTGAACTTACAGCAAGATCATTTCAGGTAGGCCATTGCTCACTACTAGACTGAACTTCAGTCTATGAGCAAGGACCAAGGCTCTATACCCAATAATAATTTCTGGGGCCATTACAAGCAAGGAGTCCTGTAGCACTTAAAGGTTAACAAATTTATTTATTGCATGAGCTTTCATGGGAAAAAAATCCCACTTTGTCAGATGCTTTGAAGATGGGGAAACTTTTAGTTTATTATCTAGATCCAGAGGGGCCCACAACTCTTTGCAATACACATAAAGATGGGTTTGCTGCCCAGCGTGTGCACAGTGAACATCTATCTAAAATTAGAACAGGAAGCAATGACCACACAAGGAGGAGTTGGAAAAGTGAACAGCTGGGATAGCATGATTCTATAGGTATCTGGTAGGCTAATGTGTCCAGGGAATAACTATAAAGACTCTATAAAATACTATGCTTTAAAGCATAGATGGGCAACCGGCAGCCCAGGTGCTACATCTGGCCTGGTGGAATATTTATTTGATCTGTCACAGGTACAACCCAGCTGACGGCAGCTGATCCAGCAGTACCGGGACTAGGGAGGAACAGAGAATGGGGCAGCCCAGGTGGAAGACACAGATTAGTGCCTTCTATGCCAAGAATCAATGGGCTGGAGTGGTGAACCCCAGGCCCAGTCCCACAGTTCAGAAGTGGTGAGTGGCGCCTCTGCCTCCAACCTCACTCCCAGGGCTCCTCTCTTACCCCAAGGGCAATATCCAACTTATCCCTTGTCACACCCTGGACCACCAGTGATTTTTGTGGCCTTCTACTAGCTAAAAGCTTTCCCATCTCTGCTATACAGTCTCCCTAAAGAAGTTAAAAAGTCATCCAGAATCCAGAACTCTCTAGTTAAAAGGTGATAATAACCACCACCAAAGGTCAAGCAGTTTTTAAAAATTAGGCTTTATATTTAAAGAAAGCTTGAAAGCTTGTAGGTTTTTCTTACCTTTTGTTAATTTCTGCCTGTTTTGCATCTTAGAAATATAAGAATCCCATCTCTGATCTTTCCTGTTTAGCTGAGGGACTTGTTGGGGCTCTCAGAGAATGTGTATTGTGTGCTTTTCCACATTAATCAAAATTGCTGTTAAACAAAGATGTCATTTCTGGAAGTTAGTTATTGCCGTTACATATGTTAGCAAAACCAAGCAAAAGCAGTTTTGAACTACAGTCTTTCTCCCTTTCAATTGCTCACCTTTCATCTTCTTGGCTCCCATGATGTCATCATTTCACTAGATCTCTAATCACCATAAGAGTCTTCCACCCTAGTCTGGATTCAGATTCCCTTCTGACAACTGAGACTTTGACATAAAATGGTAGATGGTTTCCATCTTGTTTTTAGCCACCACTGACTTTAATAAAAAAATGCTATGTCTCTAAAATGAAAGCACTGGATCTCAGAGGCAGTGACTTAAAGTAACCTTTTACCCTGGGCTGAGCATTGAACCCTGCAATCAGGGTCATTATTGCCTCTCAGAAGTAAAGCAGATCACTTGAAAGGCAAAGCTCACATAAAAAACTGGCGAATCCTTCAGCTCTCAAGAGTTATAAGGTGGACTAATTATTAAAGAAAAACAAACAAGGAGTCCTGTGGCACTTAAAGCCTAACAAATTTATTTTTTGCATGAGCTTTTGAGGGAGAAAATCCCACTTTGTCAGATGCTTTGAAGATTCACACCACAAGTGCTTTACCTTGCGTGGCATAGCTCCCCCACCAAAGATATTATGGCTTTTCTTGTAACCAAGAAAGGAGTGGCAGAATTTAATAAGAGGTGCAAAAGACCTCCATATAGACTTGTAAAGGTGACTTGTTAGTTTTTGGAACTGTAAGAACATATAAAAGAAACAATGAGGACAAAATTTTAGACTGGACGCAATCTGACAAAATTTTAGACTGGAAGCAATCTAATTTCCTTTGGTTCCTTTTCCTATAGCAAGTGCTAAGACTGGAAAATCCTTGCTTAGTGAGAACTGATGAGGAGCTCAGTGCTATATAGAACAAAGAAAAGACATGGCCCCTGCCCTGTATGTAGTCTATATACAAAGACAAAACTACAATAACAGACATGCTCCATACATACCACGCACCAGGAAATCAGGTGGGGAAAACACAGGACAGTACTGAGGGTTAGTGTAGGGTTTGTTAGGTCTGACAGGCTTTACTGAGTAGTTGTTTTCAGGAGAGGGCGAAAGCAAGGATACCAGATCAGAAGTGGAGTTCCAGGCACCCGAGGGACCCTGCAGGAGGAAGGCCATATAGACATGGTGCCCGTAGGCTGTGGCTTATCTATATTTTTGGCTCCCAATGGGTATGTCTACGCTATGGGCTTAAGTTGACTTAAGAAGGCTTACGTTGACTTAAGCAAAGCCCTGGCCACATTTGGAGATCATTAAGTCGACTTAATAACGCCTGCCCTTAAAGTCGACTTAACACAATGCAGCCATTAAAGTTGACTTAATAAAGTTAACTTAGTGGAGTGGGGTCATTTAAATCTATTTTATACGGTAGCTTAAGCCAGGGGCCCCATTTAAATTTGACTTTATTAAGTTGACTTTAAATGGGTCCCCCTAGTTTAAGTCGACTTTATAAAGTCGACTTAATGTAATGTGGCCTCACTAAGTCTACTTAATAAGGTCTACTTAAAGTCAACTTTAAGTGGACCTTAATAAGTTGATTTAATTGAGCCCTGCAGTGTAGACATAGCCAACATGAGCAATGGTAGAGGGTTATTACATAGGCCCACTGCATCAGCAGCATCCAGGATCAGTGTTTGTTATTCCATGCCCTGTTGTGGCTTCTGTGGAATTCAAGACATTGGTCACATTCATAGACTCATAGGATCATAGGGTTGGAAAGGATCTCCTGAGGCCATCTACTCCAACCCCCTCCTAAAAGCAGGACCACTCCTACTAAATCATCGCAGCCAGGGTTTTGTCTAACTGAGCCTAAAATGTTTCCAAAGATGGTGATTCCACCACCTCCCCAGGTAATCCATTCCAATACTTTACCACCCTCCTAGTGAGAAAGTTTTTCCTAATAGCCAAGCTTGACCACCCCAGCTGCAGCTTGAAGCCATTGATCCTTGTTCTGCCCTCTCTTACAATTGGGAACAGTCTGGCTCCCTCCTCTTTGGATCACCCCTTCAAGTAACTGAAGGTTACTATCAAATCGCCCTTAGTCTTCTCTTCTGCAGACCAAATAAGCCTAGTTCCTTCAGACTCCTTGTAAGTTATGTGCCTCAACTCCCTAATCATTTTCATTGCCCTCCACGGGACTGTTTCTAATTTGTCAACATCCTTTCTGTAGTGTGGAGCCCAAAACGTGACACAGTATTCCAGATGTGGCCTCACCAGTGCCAAACAGAGGGGAATAATCATATGCCTCAGTCTGCTGGCAACACTCCTACTGATGCAGCCCAACATGCCACTGGTCTTTTTGGCAACAAGAGCACCCTGTTGACTCATATTCAGCTGTCCATCCACCATAACCCCCAGGTCCTTTTCTACAGTGCTGCTACTTAGCTGATCAGTCCCTAACCTGTAGCGATACATGAGATTTTTCTGTCCTAAATGCAGGACTTCGCACTTGTCCTTGTTGAACCTCATGAGATTTCTTTTGGCTCAATGCTCCAATTTGTCTAGGTCTCCCTGAATCCTACCCTATCCCATTCTCTCTGTGGCCTTTTGTTCAGGTCTCAGACTCTTCGTTAGCATGCTTGGACATACCTCATACACAGTCTACTTTCAAATCTTAAGACACAGTCAGAATGGTGTTTCCCACATGGGAGATGCATTAACCCCTTGTTTCTCTGTATATATGTGTGAGCTTTTCTTTTTCTTTCTAATTTGCAGGTAAGTCTAGCAAAAAGAACTGGCCCATTTCAAAGGAGCATTTTGATTGTAAACATAAATTGCTTTAAGTTTTTCAGATCAATGCAAATAAAAACTAGAAGTCACATTACTCACTGAAAGGAAATTCACTAAACAAACCCTAATAACATATCTATCTGTTACTGATGAGAATACGAGCTAGGAGTGGAAGCAGTTTCCCTGCTGGAGTTTTTTTTCTTCATTAATTCAACACAAGGCAGCTGAAATTCCAAACACTCATCCAAATTGCTTTGATAAGTGAGTTTTCCCACTGCTAACTTTGTCTAATGAAAGGGAGAGGTATTTAACATAAACACCATGGAATGATTCTGCCAGCAAAGTTAGAGGGAGGATAGAGGCCCCCCGCACAAGTTATAACAGTGATTAGCTCCTACACCCCGCCCAATATTCCCTAGCTCATCTGTCCTTTGCAGTTTTCACCTTCTCCCCCTTTTCCCAGCAAGCTGCCTTCATTGTTCATGTCCACCCAACCACCTCCCACTCAACATGACTCCCAACCCCCATTGCCAAACTGTTTGACTATCCTCACACACCCCACCCCACCTCTGCCCCAAACAACTCCCTGATTTCCCCTAACTCCACCCTTCCCAAACAACTCCTCCATTTCCCCTAGCCTCACCCTTTCCTCACTTCCCCACACACCTCACCCTGCCCCAAACAACTCCTCCATTTTCCCAGCCCTGCTCCTTCCTTGCCACCTAATCTCATCCCTGCCCTGCCTTGCCCCAAACAACTCCTCCATTTTCCCTAGCCCCACCCCTTCCTTGCCTCCTCACACAACCCAGCCCCTGCCCCACATGACCCTTCAGTTGCTCTTAGACCTGCCCCCCACCTCTCACTCTACTTCAGTCTTCCTTCACCTCCCTACCTCATCCACCTCGCAGCCTCCCTTAGTCCTCCCTCCCCAAGTGCCTCATCCAGGTCCCAAAGTCCCCATCCTAATACCTGAGCCTCCACTGGTGATGGAGCAGCTGATGGGTGAAGCCATCTCCCCCTAGAGCCATCTCAGCTCCTGCCTGCAGATGGCCCCCATGCCCCCACCTGCCATGCATGCCTTCCTCACCTGTGGGCTCCAGAACCTGGGACTCAACTTAGCCCCTAATGGTAACAGACTGTACCCACAACTGCTGCTTCACTGATCATCAGGGAGACCAGAAATCCATTTGCCACAGAAAAACGCAGAATTTGCATTTTGACAGAGACTCTTTGGTTCTTATGTTTTGTGAAAAACTAAAAAGAACCCCATCTGTCTGAGCCTCCATTATCCAGCTCTCCATATGAACACAATTGGGGCACACTGACCAAGCAAAGTCCTGCCGCCCACAGCAGACAGCCCCAGTCCTACTGCCCAGGGTTGAAACTCTTTGCCTGTTCTCCAGATTATCTGAATTTTTGATTATCCACACTGGCCCCAAGCCCAGTTCAGTCAGATGAGCAGGGTTCCACAGTATATTGTGGCTGCGGAAACTTAAGTTCAGCATTTGATGTTAGTTGCAGAAAAAGACAGAGATTTTTTTTTTTTTTTTTTTTTTTTTTTTGGTTTTTTCCAAACTGGAGAATTTTGGGGGTTTAGCATGGAAAACTACAGTCCCTGCTCATCATCCACTGCACCACTGATGAAGGAGGAGCATGTTGAACTGCAGCTGGCCTGATGCCTTACCTCCCCTACAAGTGGAGGGCTGCAACCTGTGGGAAGGAAAAGTATCATCTCAATCCTGAAGTGATAGTTGGAGGGGGAAATACCACTCTCACATTCATACACTAAAATTACACCCATGCTTAGTCATGAATTGCTTGTAAAAGCTATATACTGTGGTACCTTGCAAATGCAGAAACCCTCCTGCGGTATGTTGTCTCCAAGCTCCCATTCCTATTGAAGACAACTCTTTAAAAGGTTATCTGACTTCTTAACTGTCATCTTTTCTTATGGGATTTCTGAGCAATTCCTTTAAAGCCCTGTTGGAATGGTTGCTCTACCTGAATATTTTAGGGGCGTGAAAATTAAATGTGCTATAGCACATACAACAAATATAAATCATATCAGAGGGCCAGACTTGAACCAGTATGGGTACAGAGAGCATAGTTTTGGTGTGTGGCTGTGGTTAGCCAAAGAGGGAAATAGTGAGAATAATAAGGGATGAGAGCAAACATAAAGGCAGGAGGCAAAGAGTTTGACCTTCATGTGGGAGAGCGGGAGGGAGACTGTAAAGGGCAATGATGTGATTGAAGTGGTAAGCAAGGCAACATTTTGAATGAACTGAAGTGTGATGAGATGGGAGCCCAGGAATCAGCTTATTATTGTACATATAGAGCTGGAAGCATTGAGATGTTAAAATCTTTATTAGGATAATTAATAATAATTCTTAGTGCTTTATTTTTTCAAAGTGCTGTGTAAAAGAACTAAATAACCCTTGCAACATCCCTCTGAGGTAAATAAACATTATCCCTACTTACCAGATTGGGAAATGGGATGATTAAGGGCCTAGGGTTGGGGCTCAATTCCTAAGAGATTTGAAATCTCTAAGTGACTTGCCCAAGGCTATAGAGTGAACGAATGGTAGTCAGGACTAGAAATGCATGAGCTCATAGTTCCCAAGCCTAGATTCAGTCTGTTGGTCTTTCACTGCTTTTATACTTTGTTTTAATTACATTTTCTCTTCTGATTGATCATTGCTGACTTCACAACCACTGGCTCAGCCATCAAGTCTCTAGGCCATTGGTGGTTCTGTACTTCAGAGGGAAAAGGACCCAGAGATCCATTTGGTTATGTTCTGGTGCATTATCTGTTAGCAACAAGCACCCAACAAAAGCTAGAATAATCTCAATATCAAAAGCTTGCCCCCATAGTGAAAGACTGATTTGTGAACACATTTTTCCTTCAGTGATAATCCCAAAAGGTGTTTTTTGGCAGTATGGGTCTAATAAGCTAACTTATTAGTGCCTTCAGATTTGATCACTTATGTGCGAAATCAGGAGCAGATTCATGCTATACTTTCCCAGGGTGATTAATACCTTATTGCACAAGTAATCCTTTACATTTCAATGGCCTGCTCATGGATGTGTTACTGAATCTGACTATTGAGACTTCTTGTGGGGTCAGTACTACGGTGGGGACCCATTAACGTGAGGGTGTCGGGGGGACAAGCTGCCACGACTGTGCGTTAAATGGACCGCGCATAAACGGGACCACGGTGGAAAAAAAAATAAAATACAGTGCGGCACTAATAAGGCTCACTCCACTGTCTCTGTACCCAGGCCAACTTCCACTGTTAGATAGCGCACAGGACTTGTTAAGTTGGTAGCTCACTCCCAGGGCTGGTGCAACCCGGTAAGCTGAGTAATAATTGCAGGGGCACCAATGCTTGAGGGGCACCAAAATGGGGAGTGTGCCGTTGCGATGCACTCTGACTTCACTCGTCTGCGCCAACATCTGCTGCGCTTGCAGGGAGGCACCAGAGACGCTAGCGCCATTACTGCCACTCCATGTGTTTTCCTGCTCAGGCCAACTTCCGCTTTTACATACCACACATTACTGAGTCCCGTGCGTTAACTTGGTGGCTTCAGGGGACATGACTGGTGCGCACGTTAAGCGGATCTGCGTGCAAACCGGTCGCGCGTTAACGGGCCCCACTATATCTACATTAGTTAGTCTTTATAAGTGCCATAGCAGTAAGTACATTTGTTAGTCTCTAAAGATGTCACCAGACTCCTGGTTTCTTTTGCTGAACTAGACTAACACGGCTACCCCTTTGGAACTATACAACCTGTGTAAATGTGGCGGAGTCTAGCTTTCAGACCTTAAGAAAGAGTTTTCAATATCTGACTATTTTGCTACATATTACTAAGACACCCATCACCTTGGTCTCATTTTGCCTCAAGAACCCCTAGAACAGTTTTCCACATATTTAATCTCTTATGAGAAGCTACTCCTAAAAATCCTTTTTAAAAATAATTTCTTTTAAAGTGATCAAATATGATTAAATTCAGCCCTATCCATCTCCTTAATACTGTCCCATATTTGCTGACAACATTCTAAACACATTCACCCTACCTTCAAACATAGTTCTCTACATTTTCTTGACGTAAACAGTTTTCCTCCCTGGGTTCAGCCTGGTGATGTTTTGTATGTTGTAAGCAGTTCTGCTATAATGAGCTCATAGACATAGGGTGCTGGCACAATAGAAGTCTACCTGCTATGGGCCATCAGCTGCAGTGCAGGTTTAAAATAATTGAAAACTGGGTGTGCAATTTTCATAGCACTCCACCCAGAGCCTCTCCCTGCTAAGGAACACACCATGGTATTAGGAAATACAGTAGGAGAGCCACTCCAACAGCTGCAGCTAATTGACTCAGTTTGCTGACACAACATTTTAATCTGGCTTTTCTGTTTTATGCATTCTGAGCAGCCAGTTTAGCCTAAAATGGGATAAATCCCATTAACAAGCTTCTGTTAGTTAACAAGTTTGCTGCTTTTGATGTCAAGCCCAAGCAGTCCCTTTTGGCTCAGTCATTGCTTTGTGGTGCAGGAAATACAGACCTGGGAGTGACCTCAAAGTGGGTTCACAGAGCACGGCACAAAAACAAAACGTGATCTTCAGGGAGGAGAATAATGCTATGAGAGTCCTTTATACACATACCTCCTGCCAGCTGGAGGGGGAAGGAATTAATTAAATAAAGATTCATAAAATGGGGTAATGCGAGTTGCTAGAATGAAGGTAAGGGATCCTTGGTTTCATATGGAAAAACAAGGGGACAGGAAAGAGATAAACAACCCAAGGACATTGTGTATCTAGACCAGAAAAGAAGAGCCAGAAAGCAGTGAATGGCTACACAGTATTAGCTCCCAGTTCTTTTACCCAAGCAGTGGAAAGAGATATTCCAAAATCATGACTAGTGTGGAAATCCTTAAGAAGGACTTTGACCTATCGGTTCTCTCCAAATTTTTCTGATTGTTTCTGAATTAATCACAAGCAAGTCTACACCACAGAGTTAGGTCAGGGAAGTTGCCTTTTGTCAGCTTAACTCGCTAAGCATCTGGACTAAAACGTTGCTCCCACCAATGTTGCCCAGTACACCAACTCCACCTCTATGAGCGGCATAACAGTTAGGTCAATGTACTTACTGTATATACTCTTGTGTAAGCCAAGATTTTTGTGCCTGAAAATCCCCTTTAAAAAGGGCGTTCGGATTATACATGGGTCAGGCCAGCAGAGAGGAGCCCCAGCCGGTGAGTTTTTAAATCTCCCGCCCTGAGCGTGCTCAGGGAGGAGCCCCAGTGTGTGTCCAGAGCAGCCATGCTGGGGAGTCAGCCTGGGCAGGGGTTAATATGGGGTGGGAGCTAGTGGTGTTGCTGGCACTGGGCTTATGAGGCTTGAGCCCTGGGTCCCAGCACCAGTGCTCCAGGTCCACTGCTGGGCCCTGTGGTGGCAGCTGTCTTCTTCGGCCTGTCCCTGGCTGGGGATCTGGGGTCAGGCCGCCTGCGGTGGCAGCTGTGTTCCCTGGCCCCGGCCGGACCGGGCTGCCTGTGACAGGAGCCCAATCTGGGCCCTGCCCAGGACTCCGGACAGAATCAGACCCAAGCCCTGAATCAGGACCAGGGCGGGCCGCATGTGGCCCGAGCCGCATGGGGTCCAGGCCCCAGGTCTTTTCCTGGGCCCGCGTTGCTCCTGCTGGGAACCTCAGCATCTGCCAAAGCGACCAAGTATGGGGGCCCTGGGTGGGGGGGTTCAGGGTGCTCAGGGACATGGTGGCAGCCCCCCTCCTGCCCCCCCTGCTATGTGCACTGCTCTGGGCTCCATGTTGGAGCAGCAGGGAGGGGGTGGGAGGCAGTGTGGAGTTTGTATTGCTACCCCCCCCCCGGGCTGCGCTGCCTCCCGTCCCCTCCCTGCTGCTCTGGCACAGAGCTAAGAGCAGCGTACGTGGCCTGGGGAGGTGCGGGGGAGTGGTGGACTGGCAGCACTGAACCAGGATGCCCTTTTGGCTGGCTCGCCTGGTCCCTGGCATGGGGGGGGGGCAGCACAGGGGCCTGCCCCTCCTCTGGGCTGGCTGGCTATGCCCCACAGTGTGAGGGAGTTGGGGGGGCCCCCACAGAGGGCAATTTGCCCAGGGCCCCACACCCCGCTAGGGATGGCCCTGCCACAGGGACCTCAGCTTATGCGCAGTCACCCATTTTCCCATTTTTTGGTGCTCAGAACTGGGGGTCGGCTTACATGCAGGTCGGCTTATCCACAAAGTATATACGGTAGGTCAATGCTGTCATTGGGGAGAGTGTGTTGCTTATATCGATTGCTGCAGCTGTTCAGAAGCCATCCCATAATGTCAATTTCCAAAGGGATAGCTGTGTTAGTCTAGTCCAGCCAAAAAAACAAGGAGTTGTGTGGCAATTTAAGACTAACAGATTTATTTTTTGCATGAGCTTTTGTGGGAGAAAATCCCACTTTGTCAGATGCTATGCCCCACACTGAAAGTGAAATCCCTGCAACCAGTTCTAGCGAGGACATGCATCAGCAACACAAGAGCAGTATGGACCAATATTTTACCTTATCTAGGTTAAGAGAAAAACTTAACAGTGATGAGACTCAGCTGATGTAAATGTGTGCTGACTTCATGATCTAACTTTCCACCAGTATGCATGAGAAATTGCAAAAGTAATTGCCTGTGTTCCAAACACATACCTTTGCAATGACCCGTACAGCCCCATGGTAACTAATATTGCCTGTGTATTCACCTGCATCCACTCTCTACAAACATAAATAATTGGTTAGTAAGGAAACAATTAATATTAAGGAAGACTCAGGCAATGGTAGTGCTCAGAAATGTGTCTCAATCATTGTAATTAGTGGCTGTTGCACAGTGAATAACACCTTCTATATAACTTGCAGAATCCTTTCCTACTGAATTACTCTGGGTCTGCTGCAGCCATTTCTGTTTATAGAATATGTTTATCATCTTTTCATACATCAAAGGACACAGAGATAACACTGAAATCCAAGACACACTGGCAGGAACAGCGCTAGAGTTTCTGGCGCCCCGCGCAGCGCAGCAGACACCTGCACAGACAAGTGCCATCATCAGTGCAGCACAGTGGTGCTGTCCCCATTTTGGCGCCCCTCAAACATTGGCGCCCCCTGCGAGGATTACCAGGGCTTACTGTGTTATGTTGGCCCTGCATGCTGGGAATAAAACTAACACGGTCTGAGATCAATGCTCTCAGGAATACAAGTTCTAAAGGGGTAGCCGTGTTAGTCTAGTTCAGTAAAACAAACAAGGACTCCTGTGGCACTTAAAGACTAACAAATTTATTTATTGCATGAGCTTTCACAGGAGAAAATTAGAGCAACATTCTTGAGTTAGACATAATCTAGTTACATCTTAAATCTGTGGTGGCTACTCCAGCATACACGGAAATGCACAAACATTTGAAGAATTGTGAGCTGAAGTCTGCATTTCATTCACAGGGCAATAGTGCATCTTCCTCCTACCTGCCCCCTGTGGTCCACGCTTCCCAACACAAAGCCAGAGGTAATGAAGTTCTTTGTGCTCAAAACTTCTTGGATCAGGTATTCAAAGAAGAAGAACCCATGCCGGACTTCTCTAAAGAAGTGCTACTCTTGCTAGGTGACTCACTTTCATTATAGCCCCAGCCAAATCCCTGATAGAATCATGACCAAATTAATTCTAGAACATTGTTCAAGTTCAAACACAACCTGGGTTTTGAAGGCCAAGCTGTGATCTGTCAGGCTTGCGTCTTACTACCGGTAATAGAGATTCTGTACATTACATTCTGAATTCATGTAGGGCCCAATACAACTCCCATTAATTTCAGTGAAGCAGCTCTTCTTTAATTCAGCGAGATGCCACCTGTCTAACATCTGTAGAAAACCATTCTCATCATTAAGCTTGCTTAGGTGAAGGCAGAATTCAGAGCATGTTGAATCTCTGAGAAAGCTGAAGTCAGAATAAAATCCTGCTCATGAGCATCCATAACTGTATTTGGTTCAGCAATTGTAATGTGAATGAAACGCAAACACTTAACAGAAAAACTTTTGTCCTGGAACATTGCACGTAATTAGGCACTGTGAACATACCTGAAGAAGGTATCTGTTAAATAAGAAACTGTCATTTTTTTACTAAAATATCTACCTATGTAAATTTTACACCTTGACACAATTTGTATTTAATCAGTACAAAATACAAAGGCAAACTCACTTGAATTTTCATTTGTTTAGTGGGAGAATTATATATGGGCAAAAAGGAAACTGTAGGAAAAAAACAAACAAAGCATACCTGCATACGCCCCACACTACACATCCACCTGGAGATAGTCACCAGCACAGCAAACAAACTGTGAAATATACCACTGGTGATGTAACTCATTCTTTCTGAATGATCAATAGTAGTAGCTTGGTTAAAGGTGCCAAGTATTTTTTTAGTGTGATGATGTGATCTGCAGAGGAATTTTTGGGACACTCTGACTGTATCCCTTATAAGGCAACAAGTGATTGTCTTTGTGATTAATGTTCCCTTTCCTTTCCCCACTGAAACACACCTTGCCTGTCAAACTGTCCTGTAAGGACCAGAAGTACAACCTATTTTACTTAGAAAAATAATCACATTGGTGCTGCAGAACCTGAGTCACTGGTGAAGTCACCATGGCCCTGTTCTGTAACATGAATATTCTTGTCCATCTTCCTGCATGCCAATCAATTTCTTTCCTCATTCTTTGGTCTTGTGTGCCTCCTGCTTTGAATCAAGGGGCAGGTGAAGGCAGGATCTTTGGAGCCAGGCAGCTGGGGTTGGTGGAAGCCTGGATTTTGCAAAAGAGCAAGTCACTATGTAGCCTGGGACAACATATATGATCTTTCTTTGCCTCTGTTTCCTCTCCCACCATTTTTCTGTTTTGTCTGTTTAAATAGTAAACTCTTCAAGGCCTGCAGGAATTGTCTTTCACTGTCTTGCCTAGTGGTTAGCTCAGTAGAGTCCCTGATCTCATTGGGGTGTCTATTTGCTACTTCAGTGGAAATAATAATGACTGTGCCTGTTTTTGAGAGCTCCTGCCCATGTGCAATTCACAGCAAAGTTCATTTAGAGGCAGTTTGCTTATGAAAGTTTGGAGGTTAATATTCCCCCAGTGATGTGCTTCTGGATGTTCTGAACTTGGGAGGCTAAAATTAAGTGTAATATTACTTTAATATCAGAAACATCCACTATAGGGGGACAGCTGTCTCCTGTGATTGCAGAATGGTTGGACTCTTACATTTCTAAATTCTAGGAACTGCACAGTTCAGCTAACCAAATATTTAAAAACCAAACAAATTCAAAAAAGCAGAGGGAGGCAGTCCCATGGCAGATTCGTCCCACAGGGAATGATACTATGCAGATACCTGTTAATGGAAATGAATATTGCAGAAGATGGATGCAATGTTTAGCGGTGCTTGAGAAGCACCTGTTCTTGTTTGGAGCCAATGGGTGAAATCCTGGCACCCATGAAAACTCCACTAACTTTGATGGAGACAAGATTTCACCCAGCACATTTCTGTTGAGTTGATAACAGAATATCAGTGAGAGGGTCAGAGGGAAAGGGGGTGATAACAAAAAGAAAAGTCAGAGGGAAAGGGGGTGATAACAAAAAGAAAAGTTGTCATAAGAAAGCAGTGGTTTTTTGTTTTGTTTTGTTTTTTAAAATTAATTCATGAGATCACACTTCAGCAGTGAAATGGTGTGGTTACCGGTGTAACTGTCCTTCTTTGAGATGGGCTGCTCACATGCACTCAGTTACAGGTATCTGCATGCCGCAGCTCACGGTTATCTGGAAACTCTTTTGCCATAGCCTGTCAGCACAGGGTCAGTGGCCAACGCCCTCTCCATGCCATGACCGCAGCTATATATATGACCCTGCCCCTGACCCTCCTTAGTTCCTTCTTTTCACCAACTCTGAGTACCGGGGATGGAGGGAGGGATCTGAATGTATGTGAGCAGCCCATCTCGACAGAGGACAGTTACATCGGTAACCCACCGTTCCTCTTCGAGCACTGCTCACATCATTCAGGTGACTGCTATCCATGCCCAGGACGGTGGGCGGAGTTACAGCTTACCCACTTCTCTGCCCAACGTGGTATCCTCTCACACCTGTTGGAGAATCGCATAGTGCGTCATAAAGGTATGCACTGACGACCACGTGACTGCTCTGCAGATCTCCTGGATTGGGACCTGCGCAAGGAAGGCCATTGAAGATGCCTGCGCTCTTGTTGAGTGCTCCCTGACCCTCTTGGGGAGGGGTGTGTCAGACCTTCTATTCACTATCCACTTGGAGATGCATTGCGCTGTCACTAGTTCACCTCTTTTTCATTCCGCAACTGCAGCAAAGAGTTGGGAGGTCTTGTGGAACGGGTGTGTGCGGTCAGTGTATGTCAGGAGTATCCTCCTGATATCTAGGGTGTGCCACTTCCTCTGTTTCTCCGTAACCTGAGGGTCTGGGAAAAACACCAGGAGGCAGATGTCCTGGTTCAGGTGGAATGGGGAGGCCACCTGTGGGAGGAAAGTTGGGTGTGGTTGTAGGAGCATGTTGTCAGTAAAAAGCCTTGCATATGGAGGTTCTGAGAAGAGGGCCCTCAGTTCCGAGACCCATCTCGCTGAGGTTATAGCTACCAGAAAGGCCACTTTCCACGAGAGAACTAACTGTGTGCAAACGTCCAAGGGTTCATAGGGTGACTCTGTTAAGCCATGGAGTACCACATTCAACTCCCATTCAGAAGCCAGATCTCTGGGTTGTGGTAGACCCTCTCAGTTTCCATCAGGAACCTAACAGAAGTAGGGTCTGAGAACACTGAGACCCCTTCCACTTTATCATGAAGAGATGAGATCGCTGCTAAGTGGACCTTGATAGAGGGGGTCAATAAGTCCCTATCCTTAAAGTCTAGGAGATAGTCGAGTATGGAACGATGGGTGCTGACTGTGGTACTATCCCCCTTTCCCTAGACCAGAGGGAAAACTGATTTCACTTAGCAGTGTAGGTAGCCCTACTAGAGGGCCTTCTGCTACCAATTGGTACCTCTTTAACTGTCTCTGAGCAGGGTCTTTCAGTCTCATTCAGCTATGCATCTTCCAGGTGGTTAGGTGTAGCACTTTTGGGTTCAGGTGTCATACCAGCCTGAGTCCTGTGTTAGCAGGTCCATCCTGTAGGGGAGGCGGAGCAATGTGTCAACTGATAGGTCCCATAGAGTTGAGTACCAGTGTTATCTGAGCCAAGCTGGAGCTATCAGTATTATGTTTGCTCCGTCCCTCTTTATTTTCAGGACGACCCTGTGTATCAGGGGAATCAGGGGGAATACATACGTCTGGGGGCTCCCCCAAGATATTAGGAAGTGATTCAACAGTGAGTCCATCCTGACCCCTGAGTGAGTAAAAGTGATGACACATCTAGTTCTGGTGCATTGTAAATGGTACATGTTGGGTGTGCCCTACCAACTGAAGATGTAGGAAACAGTTGCTATGTGCAAGGACCACTCATGATGGAACAGGAATGTCCTGCTCAGTGAGTCCACCATGCTGTTGTCTATCCCCAGGAGGTGGGCCGCTACCAGGATGACGTTGTGTTTCAGGGCCAGTTCCCAAAGGTTGGTAGTTTCTGTGCAAAGAGCCAGGGAGTGAACACTCCCCTGACAGTTCATGTTGAACATGGCTGTTGTGTTGTCTGTCAGGACATGGACTGTTTTCCCCTTTATCAAGTTGAGGAAGGTCCTGCAGACCAGGTGGATGGCTCCAAGGTCTTTCACATTTATGTGAAGAAGGCTGTCCCTGAGTGACCTTGGGTCAATATGCCCCCCCTCAAGATATGGGCCCCTCAACCCATGTCTGATGCATTGGTGATCAGCATCACCGAGGGGGTGGAGGTCTTGAAGGGAATCCCCCACCTGGCAAAGAGTGGGTTCCGCAGATTTCCAATTGCCAGGACATTGTGGGGAACCAAGAGTATGTTGTTCAGAGGACACTTCTGGGGGTGGAAGGCTGTGGCTAGCCAGAGCTGAAAAGGCCTCATCCTTGGGTGAGCTGTTCTTATCATGGAGGTGGAGGCTGGCGTGTGGCCCCAAGAGCTGAAGGCAGCACCTAGACATGGTGATTGGGACATTTTGGAGCTCCAAATGATGGTGCAAATGAACTGAAACTTTGATTGGGGCAAGGATGCTTTCCTTTTTATGTAGTCTAAGGGGGGTCCTATAAACTCTATTTTTCGAGTTGGGGAGAGCTTTGATTTTTCCTGGTTTATACAAAGCCCTAGGTACTTACACAGTTTTTTTGTCACCCTGACACTATGTTGCACCTGATATCTTGACCTTCCCTTTATTAGCCAATCATCGAGGTAAGGGTATATCCTTATACCCTGCCCTTCAGGTGTGCCGCCACAGTCACCATGTATTTTCTGAACACCCTGGGGGCTAAGGAGAGGCCAGAAGGGAGGGATGAGAACTGGAAGTGCTCCTCTTCCACCACAAACTGGGAGAAAATTCTGTGGTTGGGTCTTATCACCATGTGAAAGTAAGCGTCCTTTACATCGAGGGCCACAAACCAGTCCCCTTGGTCTAGAGCTGGGATGATTTGTGATAGGGAAACCATGTGGAATTTTACTTTCCTTAAGCATTTGTTCATAGCCCTGAGGTCTAGGATGGGTCTCAGGTCGCCATTCTTCTTAGGCACTAGGAAGTAGCGGGAGTAGAAACCTTTTCCCCCGTTGTTTCCTTGGGACCCTTTCTATCATTCCTAGGGAGAGTGGTTTCTCACACTCCCTTCATAGCAGCAGATCGAGCTCTGGATCCTTGAGATTTGAGTGAGGGGTCACTTGTCTGTCTCAGGGTATGGATTTGAATTATATGGAGTACCCTTTGGATCAGGAACTTCGCTGCCACTTGGCAACTTTTTGGCACCTGGGCCCAATAATTCATCGGGCTTCTGCCGCCTCCAGCCTGGCCTCAGATCCCCAGCCAGTTTTGGGGCTTGGAGAGGCGGATGCCACTGTGGGTTTCCTGGCCTCAGTGCTCGGCCAGGGCCGGGACCAGGAGAGGCAGGCACTGTGGAGAGCATCCCCACCAGGGTCCCTGGCCCAGGATGGAGCCGGCCCGGACACTCGGGGCACTGGCACTGAGACTCGGGGCACGTGTCCTGTGTGCCAGGCACCAGCAATGCCCCTGCTTTGGATACTGTGTCTAGTATCCATCAGTACCTGTCGTGATTTTGGCCCAGTGGTATAGGAATGGGCCCAAATGGTTCCTGAAGATCAGGGGCTGGGTGGGGGTAAGATGGCCTTCTGGCAGACCATCAACAATGCTGTCTTTGGGCAGTAGGGCGAGAGGAACCACCTCCCTGGTAGGGAGCCTGGGCTGTAGACTGGGGTTTGGACCCCCTGCCAGTCCAGCCCCTCTCCCTGTCAGACCCCTCATAATGGCACTGAGGTTGCAGGTATGACCGTGAGCACAACCCTTGTTGTTGGTGCTGTTGCTGCCACTGGTGGAATTGCTGTTGAGTCTGTTGAGATCTGAAAGAGTGTCTGGTCCCTTGTGGCATATACATGCCAAGGGACTTTGGGGTGGCTCTAGAGTCCTTCATGCCATGCAGTTTGGAATCCACAGATATAGCAAACAATGCAGGGCCTTCAAAGGGGAGGTCCTGTAATGCTAATTGCATTTGCTGTGAGAGGCCAGACCCCTGCAACCAGGCAAACCACCACATAGCCACTGCAGAGGCAACACTGTGAGAGGCAGTATCAGATGCATCCCAGGAGGTCATCAGGGCATCGCATGAGCCCAAGATGCCCTCCTTTACCATGGCTTCATAGTCCCAGAGGTGGTCTCTGGGGACTATGTCGTGGAACCATTCCATAGATCTCCAGAGGTTGAAAATGTATCACCCCATGAGAGCCTGGGGATTGGCAATGTGCAATTGGAGAGATGAGGTGGAATAGACCTTCCTCCTGAAAAGGTCCAGCTTCTTTGCCTCCATATTCTTGGGGAGGGAGGCTGGTTGGCCCTGACTCTCTTTCTGATTAACAGCGTCCACTACTAAAGACTCCGGAGTGGGGTGATGAAACAGGAAGGCAAACTTTTTGGATTGTACATGATATTGCCAATCCACAACCTTGGACACAGGGGGAATCGACAAAGGGGTTTGCCACCGTGCTCTCGCAATTTTATGTACCCCCTCATGTAGGGGAATAGAAACTCTGGCAGAAGTGGCCATGTCGCCCACATCAAAGAGAGTGTTAAAGTTCTCTTTAATGACCTCAAGGTCCAAGTTTAAATTTGTCGCCATGCATCGCAGTAGATCCTGCTGGGCACAGGGGTTGTCCCGGTATGCCAAAGGTCTCTGGTATGTAGCTTCATCCAGGGAAGAGGACGAGGGGAGCTGTGATCTGCTGCACTGATCCATTCTGGGGTCAGGTTCCTTGTCAGAAAAAAAACCCAAGGAGTCATGTGGCACTTAAAGACTAACAGATTTATTTTTCTTATGAGCTTTCGTGGAAGAAAATCCCACTTCATCTGTGGAGCTGAGGAAAGATGACCATGGCTACTGGCAGGAGCGTTGCTGGTGCTTGGCACACTGGGCCTGTGCCCCAAATCCCGGTGCCAGTGCCCCGGGTCCTGGGCCGGAGATCCAGGGCCCGGCCACCCGCGCTGACGGCAGCCATTTCTGGCTCCTTCCTAGGCCGGGTGGCCCCACGGCTGCAGCTGCCACTCCATGCCCTGTCCCCAGCTGGGGGTGTGGCCTGCGGTCAGGGGCAGGGCCTGGGCCGGTGCTCCGGGTCCTTCCCCAGGGCAGCGACGCTTCTGGCCACTGGTGGGTTCTGATAGACTAGTATCTTGTTTTTAGAGGCTGGTTTTTATGCTAACTTCCTGAATTTACAGTACACAGAACATCACAGGCAGGACTGAGTTGTGATTTCTTCCAAGGCTGCCTCTTTCTTAACGTAATATGATTACACTTGTGATCAGTTGAGTTGCTCAAACTGCTGGGCTCAGGGTAAAATGGGAAAACATTTTCACTGAAGGGCCCTCGGCACTGGCGTTTATTTTTATGTCATCCTCTTGATCTGGCAAAGCCTGGATTCATTGCCTTTCAAGGCCCATGTGTCTTTCCAGGGTGTTCCTTGAGCAGATGAGATGACCAATATATGGATTGGATTTGGGAGTGAAGACCTGATTTGCGATGGTGACATATTTGCAGATATGGGATGGAGCAAAAGGGAAATACTTCTGTGAAGGTAAAATGGCGAGTTTTATGGATATTAAGCCAATGGAATTTTTGTATGTGTCTTTAGCATCTAAAGCTTTATGAATTGAAATAACTAAATATGAACTAATGCTGCAATACCATGATATGTATGTATCTATCTATCCATTTATCTATTACAGACTCTTAAAGGAATGTCCACTAATTATTAGTGTAGGGCTCCTGGGATCTCTACCTAATTCAGTCATTCTGTAATCCTGAGCAAATCACTTTCCTCACTCTGTGCCTCAGTTTCCCCATCTGTATAATTAGTGTAATTATCTCCAGTTCCCTATACAGGCTGAAGAGAGATCTGATTAATATATTTCTAAAGCATTTCTGAGAGGTGTGGTGGAAGCACAAAGTATTATATGTCATTAGTAGTTATCAACTATTTGAAAGAAGTAGCACAAAAATGTCTTGAGAGGTAACTAAATATTAGCTCCATTTTACAGCTGGAGAAAGTGAGGTATGGAAAGGGGCAGTGGCACACTTAAGATTGAGCAGCAAGTCAATGGGAGAGCCAGAAACAGGACTGAGGTATCTGATTATCCATTGCCTTGCAGTTTGTCCGGCTATGAACAGGGCAAAGTTGTTTAAAATGACATCACTCCACGGCATAAGGTAATGCAAAGCCAAGTACTTAGAGTCTGAATTCCCAGTCCCTGCTGTAATCACTGGACCACATTCCTCTTCAGATAAAACAACTCTATTATAACTGGGTTTGTATGAATTATTATTATTTTATTTGTATTTACTTTTTGGGTAAGTGCATCAACAACTAGGTAGTTAATTAAAGGCAGAACTCTTTCCTATTTATTTTCCTCTCTCTCCAGTTAAATAAATGCTGTTCAGGGCACCATTACTTAAATTTGAACTTGGCAGGCAGTGGAGCTCCTTACAACTGAAAGAATTAATACAATCCCTATAGGAACCTCTTCAGCAGTAATGGGGCATTCCTTGAGCTGTTAATTCTGCACTGCAAGAAGCTTTTAAAGAATAGCCCCTTGCAAACTGTGGCTGTTTGACAGAAATTCTGTAGCAGTGTGTTAGGTCTGTGGTTGCGCAAATCCTCATGGAACAAAGCTTTCTGTTTCTTGGAAGAATCTGAACCTAATCCTAATTAATTGTTCCTTGGGTCATTAATTCAAAATGATTCACTTTCAGGAGACAAAATGAATCAGTAGCCTAGTTAGCAGCAGCTTAATACTACCCTGTCACTGAATGGGCTTAATTGTCTCCCTGCCTCCCAGACCCTTTGAATTGAAGTTGCCAGATACACAGTGGTTAGGGAAGCCAGTACAATTTGTGATCCGCATCTTACATGAACATTGTTACTTTTTTGGAGACGGCACCATGTCCTCCCGTTGACTTGTTCTACGGTACATCCAGATTGTCCATGAAAGGGCTGTAGTCATTTACAAGATGTGACATTGTTCATGAAGGGCCTGATCCAAAGTCCATGAAAGTGAATGGAAAGATACTGACGCAATGGGCTTTGGATCCGGCCCCAGTAAATCTGTTCATCCAGAGGCTGTGGCGATGAATGCCTTATAAATGTGCCTAATACACAGCAATAAGGCACACAATATCACAGGAGAGGTACCAAAGATCACCATTAATTACACAAATTAGTTACACTAATTAACTGACTATTTTGCCACGCTCCCAAACGTGGATATTCTTGCTTTAGCCCTAGCCATATCAGTCTATTCCAGCAAAACAAGCAAGGAGTCTAGTGGCACTTTTAAAGACTAAAAAATTTATTTATCACCTGCTTTGTCTCCAACAAAAGCTCATGTGATAAATAAATTTGTTAGTATTTAGAAGTGCCACCAGAATCCTTGCTTGTTTTGCTTTCTAATGGCTTCCTGCTTCCTTGAAAAAAAATGCCAGTTTTCAGCAGGAATTTCCTAGGTTATTCACAGAGCTGTTTTGCTTAGTACTGTACATTTCTCCTGAGGTCTCTCCTTTTTCTCTAATATAGTGTACACCACAGTCTCCACAGATAACATGGTGCAGAGCTGGGAGGATGTTGCGAGGTAACTCTATACTTCCCCAAAGGGTCAAATTCAGTCTTTAGACTTGCAGAAAGGCTGAAAATGCTTAGATTCTGGTGAATTACCCAGATCAGTGAGAAAAGCCTAAATCTTCTGAATTAATGGCTTTTGATTGTCCCCACTAATAACCTGAAACATATCACTTGCAGCTTTACTAAATCCTCACATTTTATAACAATAGTAGCAGATTTACAGGGCAATACATGCTGAGGATGGAAAAGTTCCCTGGTGAGCTATTCCCTTTGCTTATTGTCTCCTAACATGTATTGTCCTCCTGATATACCTTAGAAGTATGAGGACAAAAACTCGCCCTGTGTCTTCTGCATTCCCACAAACTGACAACTGAAGGGCATCCAGAAGTACTAGAGATTGGAGCCCAGATCATGGGGAGAAATGTACAATAAGGCCACAGGTCAGCCAGAAGTGTTGGAGATTTTGCTACAATATGGTGATGGTGTTAATTTGGGGGTGGGTTTTCCTCCCAATGATAAAGACAGGACCCCCCCCCCGAAAATCTCCTAGCACAGAAGTCCAGATCTTTGAAATTTATGGAGGACCAAGACATTAATAGGGAAGCCTGGTAAGTCTATGTATCCCAAAACCTCAGCATGCTTTCTTCAAACTTCATATGTATGGCTGGGCCAGTCAAGCCACATTTCACAGCACTGACTGGAAGTCCACTAAAACAAGGCCAACAGGGTCAGCATTCTCTTACCGGGCAAAATACACACAGAAACTATATTGATGTTTCTAGAGAGAATGGCTCATCTTTAGCCTCATGCACACAGCCATGTCTCCCTGAAGCCAGGGCCAGAACTACGAGTTGGTGCCCAGGGCAAGCAGCCCCAGACGTGCCCTTCCCCCACCCACCCTGGGGCCCAATCTGGCCCTGCCCACCAGCAGGGAGCCGGAGCTGACCCCTGCAGCCACTGGGAGTCCCCCAGTTGGCCGGCTTCCCCATGGGGGCACCTTCCCTGCCAGCTGGCTTCTCCACCAGCAGGGTCCCCCAGCAGGTGCCTTCTCCACTGGCCAGTAGGGTCTCCAAGCGGGCCACTTGCCCCATCAGCCCAGTGGCTGGCTTCGCTGCTGCCTGGCAGGGACCCCCAGCAGGGCACCTTCCCTGCCAGTCAGCTTCCCTGCTGGCCAGGTTCCCTGGTGGGGTGCTTTCCCTGCTGGCTGGCAGCGTCCCCTGGTGCAGTACCTTCCCCACCAGCTGGCAGATTCCTCCTCACCCCGGTGCACCACCTTCCTCACTGGCTGGCAGGGTCCCCCGGCAGGGTGCCTTCTCCGCCAGCCAGCTTCCCTGGCTGGGTGCCTTCCACAGCTTTGCCCTGGTTGCCCCGCCCTAGTTACAGCCCTCCTGAGACCACAGAGTGCCATACTCCTGGCATTTGTATTAATTGCCTTCAAAGAGTGTAGAGAGAGTGGCCCAATCCCCTCCCTCAAACAAACCAGTGATCAAAGTAATGAACTTTTGACTCCTTTCACCCTCTCAGTGTGAGAGGCGGAGGGGGATGATCAGTCCTAGATTAAAAAAACAGAAAATAACCATGTGTGTTAAAAAAAAAAAAAAAAAAAAAAAAAGATAATTTAATTTGATGCATTCAGTGCTACTCAACATCATTAGTTTTAAGTAAAGATACCTGAAATATCGAATGCTAAATAAATGTTATTGGAGCCTCAAAAACAAATAAGCCTTCCACATACATTAATTGGGTTTTATGTTTGATGAGAGATAATCTTGTTAAAGTGTTTCTTTAAACCATCTCTATGACACAGCACCTCCACACTGCACACTGAAATAAACACATTGCATTTCTTTTCCAGAGTGCTAGGCAAACTGCAGTGAAAACATGGAATATTAACAATAACAACACAGCACTCCTAGAACACCTTCCCACTGAGGATCTGGAAGCACTTTACAGTCAGTAGTAGAGCCACAGAATGTAAATAGCTCCCAGTGCAATAAAGAAATAAATAAGCAGGCTCAAATTCTGGTTTGCAAAGCAATCTGTTTACAAATCTTAGCATTACTGAAGTCAAGGGGAACACTCCACTTGATTTCATTAGGGCCTGGATTTCTCCTAAATCCCAGTTCAGTGCCCTGCAGTAAACCACGCTAATCTTACTTACTCCCCACATGCTGTACTACTTCTAAACATAGCAGTTATTGCCTTTGAGGAGTGCCTAATTTAGTCCTTTGGAAGCAAATTCTGCACCTGCTTATGCAGTCTCACAGACTTCTGTGTGGGATCATGATTTCCTTGGGAAATTTTAACATGACAAACTTCGCTAATGTTACTCCATGTAAATTACATCTATTACACAGATTTAGCATATCCACCTGAAATAATTATTTAAGCAAACAGACAGAACAACCATTATTTTACAACGAATGTTTGTGCACTTAAGGCGCCCTATGAAGCACGAGGCAAAACTATATATGTGGATGTGTGTCTGTCCACCTGAGAGGAGGTGCTACATTTTGAAAGATCTAACACAGCATGGCTTATTAACAAAATGATGCATGGTTTGATTTCTCAAGATTGTTTAAAGAGCCTTTGAAAGAGTAATATTTGAAACATACCTTTCTTGTCCCAAAAAAATCTACACCTTACACTTTATATAAGTCATTCTTATAGGGCAATGTATTTTTCATAAACAAGAAGCAAAATAAAAATATTAAAATTACCGCCAAGTGTGTTTTTCTTAAATGAAATAAAAATAAATAGACCGAGGGTAACCGAGCCAAAAATCTGCTTTTATTTACATTGGAGTAAATCTGGATTAACATTGCTAATTCTGTTGAAGTTAATGGAGCAAATCCAAATTTACACCAGTGTGAGATCAGAATCTGGCTCCTATGCTTTTTATTTCACTGTAAAGTGTCATGCTCACCTACCATACTATATGTATAATATAATAAAATTAAACAATATCCCCTTGATTTTTGAACAGCTCAGATGACCATCTGAAGATAACTGATCTATGGCAGTAGGGAATGTTTATTCAGTAATAACAGTTGTAATCACACTATATTTATATTACTTGGCATTAAATAGGGCTTCCCACCCTCAAAATTCTAGACAAGTATAAACTGAATTTGGCATTCTAAAATCTAATCTTATTAGTGAAATAATTGTAATACGTCTAAAGTTTAAAGAGAAAAATATGATAAATATTTCATAGACCAGAGTCATATTATCTGACTTATGTAAGCCATCTCCTCTAGGACATGATGCAGTGAGATGCTCAGTGTCCCCTGGCTATTGTCAACTCCCAGGGGGGCCACTTTGCAGAGGAAACAGGGGCAAAAGGTCCCATTAACTTTATTACGAACAGCATCAAACCAATCGCCTGTGTGAAAACAAACATGCCATTCCTAATGTTAATCTAGGTGTGCCCTAATGTCTACTCCATAACTGGACTGAGAAGGTGACACCACAAAACAGCAAATACTGGGACTAATAAATAGCTATTCAGTGTGCATTATTATAATATAGTACTGTGCGATAATTCCAAGCTTTCCTCCTGTGTCAAGACTATAACAACGAAGTACCACAAAAAAAACCCATCCTCTTAAGTATCCCTATAGCATAAGACCAAGGACAAGGAAACTGCAAAGGCAGTTACTGATGCAACTGCAAGCTGGCAGTGTAGAAAGCAAAGACTGGGGGAAATGTTTATTTCATAAGCAAGGTGAGTTTTTGCAGCTAGAAGAATGGGTTGCCTGAATCAAAGCCTAGTTCTTGGAGCTCTGTTTACATCCATTAAGGAAACTCCAGCAGCCCTTTTCTAGTGAACCTTACAAGCTGGGCAGCCTTTAAGCACAAGAAAAGCAAGAGACTTTTTTCCCCAGGGCCCTGAATCCGCTGCAGTCTTCACCTTGACTCTAAGGTCAAAAGGGACCAATATGATAATCTAGTCCTGTAGTTTTCAAACTCTTTTTCTTGGGACCCAGTTGAAAAATATCATTTATGACTGCAACCCAAAAGTCACATCTTTGGGCAGTGCATTCCAGTCTTTTGGAGGAATGAGGTGGGGGTGGTGTGACCCAGTGTCTGAGGGTCTGCAACTCAGTACTGGGTCCCGAGTCCAATGTTCACTCTAAGGCGATGATGCAACTGAGCAAGTTATGGATGTGGCTAAGCAAGTTCCCTGCCGGTTCCCTGACCCATACAGGGCCCCTTCCCTGCTGCCTGCCGTCTCCCCGAGCATATCCATAACTTGCTCAGCTGCATCACCAGCTTAGAGGGAACATTGGGATCCTATGACTTACACTTCCCTGCATTTATTGTTCTCCCATCCCTTAGGTTCCCCATCTTCAAAACATCTGACAAAGTGGGATTTTCTCCCACAAAAAGCTCATGCAATAAATAAATTTGTTAGTCTTTAAAAGTGGCACAGGACTTCTTGTTTGTTTTGCTGAGTTAGACTAACATGGCTACCCTTTTGGAACTTCACAATATTCCATGTACGTATGATCCATCATCATCATCCAGGGGAAATCATCATCCACGGAAAATCACAGGATTTGAACTTGCGCAAAAAAAAAAATACATTTCATGATAAGCCAAAGAAATGACTCTAATACCTTTCCAAGGAAACAGAACAGTTTTATAGATGCAGCTCTACCATCTTTCAAAGTAACTAGTGCCACAATATATACACAACATAGTTTATTATATAATCTCTCCTCTTGAACCAGGCCTCATCTCATAGGAGACTGTTCGAACTTGAGTGCTTCAGGATCATACCAGAATCTGGGTCCAATGGCCTTAAAAATATGTAGACAAAGAAAAAAGATGTGGTCTGTTTTTCATAGCTCCTGTTAAATAGACCCATTCCAGCTCTTCAGATGTCTACTTACTATTCTGCCAAGACCAGGCTTAGGTGATTCATACCTTTTACTTAGAGGAAAGACTGACATATGCTAGGCAAAGTGCCCCATCCCTAATGAAATGATAGAGCTGGTTCTGTAGAGAATTCTTTCCTACCTTGAGCCCCAAAATGGAAACCAACTGATCCTTCTGTATACTGTAAATAAAGCAGCCTGTGTGCAGTTTGGAAGAGCTCTTTAGAGACATGCAATGTACAGCTGAAGTAAACCAGAATGGATGAGGCTCAGGTAAATTTAATTAAAGTACTTCCCTTACTAATGTTGGGAACCCATGCATTGTAAACATACCATAGATTTTATTTCTGCCTCTGATTTTAATTTCTTTCTTTTTAGTGACAAGAAAAGGTTGCTTTAAGAAGATTTTTTTTAAAAGTTGGTTGGTAGAGCTGCATCTATAAAACTGTTCTGTTTGCTGGGAAAGGTATTAGAGTTGTTTCTTTGTCAGCTTCTCATGAAATGTATATTTTTTGTACAAGTTCAAATCCTGTGATTTTCCCCGTATCATGATGATGTATCATGAGTACATGGAATATTGTAAAATTCCAAAGGGGCAGCTGTGTTAGTCTAGTTCAGCAAAACAAACAAGGAGTCCTGTGGCACTTTTAAAGACAAACATGTTTA